>JAANYP010002185.1:0-230000 GCA_020465985.1 Centrapalus pauciflorus | reverse complement strand
TCTTGTAATCAAGGCTTGTATTCTTCTGAAGTCTTGGGCTATAAACTCTGATATATGATCATTGAAGGAACTTTGATCTCTGAACTTTTGAAGTATATCATTGATCTTCTTTAGATGACTCTCCCTTTAAATGTTTCAGATCGGTGGCTCTCCCCTTGCGTTTAGTAGGTCTTTCAAAACATTTCAACTCTTTTCAGAACATTCTCCCCCTCATGATGATCATGAGAATTATGATCATCATGTAATCACTTCAGCTCTCCCCTTCAAATGAACAACCTCAATGTGTCTTCAAATCTTCTTTCTTTGTCGAAGCAGATGATTACAGACTCAGAAAGAAAATATTACATTTAAGAACATTACAGACACAGAAATTCTTATCTCTCTCATTATCTCTCTCATGTTACATTCTCAATCCCCTCAATAACAGAATATACATAGTTACACCATAAAATTTTCCATCGCCTTCAGAAACAAAAAACCAAAAGGATATTACAGTGAAGATCATGGCTTTGCAACCTGAATATAAGAAAATGAAACAAATTCATTTGTAAGTAACATTCCAGTTCCACATAGGATTTCTGTTTGCACAATAGACTAAGTCTATGTGACCTACGTTCAGCGCTGGCGTGACGTTAACACTGGTAGGATTTCCAAATAATCATCGTGAAATCCTTTATCATGAAAGAATCACTCATATTTGTTCCGGATTTGTCTCGGTAGACAAGCTGTTTATAGTCACGCAGACTGTAGACTCTATGTGTCCTAAAAGTGTATAACATTAAGCTCTAGACTCAAAGAGCATCAACTGAAGTCGGAGACCGGAGAGGATGTCTTCCTTGTTTCAATATCAACAATATCCAAATGATATGTCGATAGAGTATGTGATATAACTCTGTGTGAATTGAAACAGAAGTCTTTTAAGAGACAACTGAGTAGCTAGGGAGGTTAGGTGCATGCGTCACTGGGTCCATGACGTCTTGTTCAGTACCTAATTCCAACACATGGAATTTTGGTAGCAGATGTAGGAAACCCAGCAGACTGACACGGTGTTGGTAGGATTTATCTTTTCTTTTAATCCTTTCTCACCCCTCAGCTCTCATCATTTTTCAACTGTACTCTCACCGGCTCACTTTTAGCTCATGATGCACCTCATCTCCTTTTGATAAACCCTCTCATTTGCATTTTATCTATGCTCGACCCTGCTAGTACCCCGTGGTAACTAACACTCCTCAACTAATTGACCTAAGAACCCTTGCTCACACAAACTAAAGTAGTTTGCTCCTTGGGTAGGTCTTCCGGCTCTGGTTTAGACCATAGGAATGATATATATGCCTAATCACGCATATTGGGCATCATCAGAGTCAGCATAATATCTTGAAGGATATAGCAGTTAAGCTCATGGGGTATTCCAGAAGAGGGATGAGAGTTGAATGAAATATCTTGGGAAGTTTGAGAGACTGTATGAGAGAACTTCAATAGAAAGTCTGATATTAGATTTGAAAATAAATCAGACTATCATGAAAGAATTAGCTTGTATGGGAGAAACTTGATGTATGAGAGAATCAGAATATGTGGGAGAAATCATAATATTTGAGAGAATCTCAGGAAGAATGAGATCAACATCATCACGAAGATTAGATCAATTAATCTTGGTGGAAATTTACTCAATCAGAGAATCAGATTATTCTAACAAAACCTTTTAAAGTGTGCATTAGAGTATTCAGAATGCTTACACACTTTTCGTTAGATGTCATCTTCAAAGCGCATCTGAAACTCCCCCTGCAAATAAGAACAGTATCAGTGAAACATAAAATGTTATGAGTGAATTTCAAGAATGTAACTCAATCTCAAACTGATAAGCATAAAAAGTAGAGAAAATTCCAGAATACTCGCAGATGCACGGGTTCTAAACTGGGTGTTTAGAAACCATTTAAACATAAAAGATCGGGTTCTGATCTGTCATGATGCAGAAGTCATTGCTTTGAAGTACGGGTTCCACTCGGAAGTAAGTAGAAGTCATTTCTTTGAAGATCGGGTCCTGAACTGAGCGATCAGAAGCCTTTACATTGAAGTCCGGGTTCCAGTCTGAAGTGATCTGAAAACCATCTCATTGAAGTCCGGGTTCCAGTTTGAAGTGATCTGAAAACCATCTAATTGAAGTCCGGGTTCCAGTCTGAAGTGATCTGAAAACCATTTAACCTGCAAAAAAATTAAACCACTTTTGGTACCCATCGAAAGATGGGTCCTTTCTTGTTAGATTTAGGATTTCCATCGTCATTTAACAACACAACAGTAGGAATCCATTTATCATTCGACACAGGTTTAGATGCAGAACCTTTTGGCACCCATTTGTATATGGGTCCAACTGATTTTGAAACAACCTTTGGCTTGGGTGACTTTGGAAATGCCTTAGGCTTGGCCTTTGGTGATGGTTTTTCCAATTTGTCAGGCGGTGATGAGGCATGCACTTTTGTTTTCTTAGATTGGCGGCGTTTCCGTTTTTCAGGATAAGGTACAAACTTAGTCATTTCCGGAACGGCGCGCCGAAAACTTTTTGGACATAATTGAAACAGATTGCAAAAGGAGTATTTCAAAGGATTACTAGCAACATCCTTTCCAGGCACACTGACACTACTATCGATTTTCACAAAAGATTCAGGCATGACTGCCTTTTTCACAAAGAAACTTTGAAAATCAAGAGGTGTTATTTTAGGAATCCTCCTTGCATGATCTGTAGGTGCAAAACAATGAGAGTCTGTACGTTTGGAAGACTTAGACTTGGAGAAATTTCCTTGGTGAGTGGATTTCTTGGAAGACTTAGATTGACTCCGAGTCTTCTTTGAAACCTCAGCTTTGGAAGATTTGGAGCACTCACCTTTACAACTGACAGAAGAAACTTCAACCTTGGCTTTACCTTTTTCAGATGATGTGAGATGGACTTTTGTAGGATGAAAAACCTTTAAATCTTTTAAATGAGAACTTAACCTTTCTGAAACTGTGTCAAGCTTTTCTTTGTAGATGGTTAATTCTACATTTTGTTCAAAACTTTGTCTGACCAATTTTTCCTCGCTCTTGAGAAGAGCTTCTTGATAACCAAGAGCTTTCTTTCGAGCTGTCTTTAATTCCTTTTCTAAAACATCTATTTTCTGTTGAAGAACTTTTGTAGGAATGTAAAGATGAGGGATTGGTTTTACAGGATCAATATTCAATTCTTCTGATGAATAGGTAGGTAAGCAGTCTTCCTCTGGAGTAGGTACTCTAGAAGAATAGCTTCAATTCAGTTCATCATATTTCAAAAAGATTTCCTTTTCTTTGTTTTCATTACGTTTCTCATCCTCTTGGGTTAAAACTTCTTTTGATGACTCAAAAAAGAAAGATTTAAGCCCAACACCCATGTAATTCATGTCATAAAAAATAGGTAAAACTTGTTGAACCTTTTCCAAGTACTTAGGATTTTTAAAACCAATTCCTTGTTTGGAATGATAAAACCTAGTCTCTTTGGGTTGGTTTAAATGAATAGTTTGTTCAGTTTGACCCCGTTTTAGAAATTCATCATCTAGGGTCTTTATGCGAGAGTACAAACCTATTCTTTCTTCTTCTATCATTTTGTATTTTTCCAAACTGTCTATGTTTTCCATGCTTACAGACTCTAAGCATATTGAAAGAACAGATATTTCTGATTTTAAAGAGTTCTTTTCATCAGTGAGTTTATCCATACAAGATTCAAGGTATTTATTCCTATCATCAACATCTACCTTTTCAATCAACATCTTCTTTATCACCTCATGGTTGTTTAGCCATTTCTTTTTATATACAACGGATTGTTCTTTTTCAGCAATCAATTCATTCTTTAATTCATGTAGTTGTGCATGCAGTTCATCAAATTCATCACTAGATTTAAAATCAGATAAGGATTGTGTATCAAATAAATCAGATGAAGAACTTTGTACCTGTTTGGAGTGGTTCATGAGACAGACTAGAGATATATCAACTTTCTCCTCCTCGACAGTCTTTTCATGTGTGGAAAATCCTTGAGCCATGATTGTGGAGTGCAAAAGGTGGATCTTCTAGATTGGAAACTGGAAAAACTCAGAAACTTCTCAAGTTCGGATGTATCCGAGGTTGGTAACTTGGAGAAACTTGGATCAGAATCAGGTTTTTGATGTTGAAACTTCAGCTTTTCTAATCAATAAATTGTAGATCTCGTTTCTAGCTTCGTTTCGGCGTATGGTAGGCCATCTAACGATGTTCTAGTCAAAAGTTATGGCCTCTGGAAGCACTGAATGTCAAAAGTTTGGATAGACCCGGACCCGAAATTTGGATGATCCGAATTAGGATGTCCGAATTCGGATGGATCTGAATTTCGGTGAGGTCGTAGATCTCGTTTCAAGCTTCGTTTTGACGTATTGTAGGCCTTCTAGCGATGTTCCAGTCAAAAGTTATGCTATCTGGAAGCACTGAAACGAGAATAACACTTAAGAAATTACCGATTAACAATTTCAACGATTAAACAAGAAAAACTTGTAATTATTGAACAAGAAATGCTCGAAATCAGTACAAGATTAATTTCTTATGATTATGGAATAGAAAACCAAACAAAAACAGAATATTAACATAGAATTAAGAGCAAAACCTTTGATTTTTGCGAAGAACACGAAGAACACGAAGAACAATTAGATTTAAAAAATGCAATTACTCCTTGGATACTTCAAATTAGATCATGAAAATTTTCAGAACAAATTATCTAACATATAAGATCATTCATGCAAAATTTCAGATCATTTCAACAAGTATATCACTCAAATCAAAAATATAATCACAAAACGTAACCGAAAATGACCAGAATAGTAAAATTGCGATTACTCCCTCGATATTTGGCGTTAGCCTCTGAAAGTTTGACAGGATGTTTCTGGCATATACTCGCACAACATATCCAAAAATCAGCTCAAACGGAGATTGTATGAATTTTTGGTGATTTTTTGAACTTTCAGCCCAATTTCATGACGTTTTTTTGTGAAGAACACGAACAAATCTGAGATTTCAAGTTTAAATCCAATCTTCTTGCTCTGATACCAATTGACAACTTTAATTCCCAGTATATTTTGCACTCAAACACAATAATCAAATGATTTGTATTAAGAATATGAAGATTACGAGAGAGAATTTTGACACTCAATCTCTAGGAACTTTCACACACTCAAAAACACACACACTAGGTGGAGGCTCATTTGTGTCTTCTTCTTGAAACCCTAGGAGAACAATACTATATATAACTAAGCCTACTTTGGGAGTTTGTCCAAACACTCCCCTTAAAGTCTTGGAAATTAAGATTCTTCCCAAAGTAAACTATTCCTAATTATAAATTGAACCTAGACTTTTATTATATTTAATTATACACTATTTTAGGGCTAACACCCACCAACTTTTAACTTATGGAAGGCCAACTAAAAAAAAACCTCCATTTCATCTAATCTGAAAGAAAAACCCAGCTTTTCCAGCCCCCATGGCAGAATCAGATCCCCCACTAATTATCCAAACATTGACCCTAACAGGGCATTCAAAAATGTACAAGGCTTGGCGTCTGTAGCATTATATTAATGCAAATGATTTGAAAGCATAATTCTAATGATAAAATGCATCAATTTGATCACAGCCACTGAATTACTTGAGCCTCACATGTTTATTTATTTTCTGTAAGATTACACTCTAGTTTATGTACATGATGGAAACAATTTCATAGGATGCATAATGATATGTTTTTCTCAGTTAAATTTTGAGTTCAGTTGTAGTAGCTTTTTCTTTAGTATTTTTAAGGTACATATTCTCTAAGTATCTCTGTGTTTATTATTTTTATGAAAACCTAACGATTTTATTACATTATAATTATCAAACATAATTATAATTGTGTTTATTAGTTCAATCTCTTGGGAGTGCAACAGCCATTGCAATCATTAAATCAACCAAGTAATTCATGAAAAGCAAAACAGATTCACAAATTCATCGATTAATTTATGCATCAATAACAGATCGATTCAACAATCCACTATGAAATTAGTGTCTGTGTTTAGTTAACGATACCAGGTTACAATTGATAAAATAAACACAGATCGATGTTTAAATTTGTAGACATCAAATAGTGAAACAGAGACGATTTAAGGTTGCCTTGCGTTGGTGACTTGCTGCTAATAACAACAGACCCTAAAGTTCACTATCACTAGAAATTAAGCTATGAAGATGAAGAGACCTTACCGTCCAGATGCTATTCGATGGTTCAAATTTGAGCAGCGACAATTAATTTGAGCAGTAGCGATTTGAGCATCGACGATTTGAAATTGGTTCCGAGATTTGAGCAGCAGCGAGCAGCAATGATTCCACAACAGCAGCGATTGAAGATTTGAGATTTAAGAAATGATCAGCAATCAAATGGATGGAAGGAATCGAGCAGCATCAATGGAAGGATTGAACAGGCGAACAACATCAATGGAAGGATTGAGCATCGAAGGGTTCTAGGTCTACTCTAAAAGAAAGATATGTCGGCCCTAATTAAAAAGCAACGTTTATTTTACTGAAATGTAAAAGAAATGTATTAACTAAAACAAAATAGAGTTTAAATGACTATTTTTTTTAATTTAAATATATATACTATAATCTTGATTCATGAATTATATCACCATAAAAAATTTAATAATCAAAATTAAAAATATTATATCATTTACTATTGGTTTTAAGTATATTAAAACATAAATTAGAAAAAAAAAGTCAAGATTAATATTCATTTAAATTTTATATTTTTCATAAATATTGGTTTTGGTAATTTATTTATTAGACAAATGTTTACAATTTATGTTTTTAGTTGTATTTCGTTGTAATGTGTAGTAAAGGATTCTAATGACATATGTAGTATCTAGCTTGTATATAAATTTCATAAATTTAGCGACACATATAGTGTCTTTTATATGAATGTCACAAAATTAGTAACGTGACACACTTTGCGACGTGGGTGATATATGTCACAATTTCAGCGACATACATAGTGTCTTATATGTAAATGTCACAAAATCAGCGACACACTTAGTGACATGTGTGTATATGTCAGAACTTCAGCAACACACATAATGTCTTATATATAAATGTTACAAAATCAACGACACACTTAGTGACATGTGTGTATATGTCACAACTTCAACGACACACACAATGACATCTATATAAATGTCACAAATTCGGTGACACGTATAGTGTCTTATATATGAATGTCACAAAATCAACGACATGTATAGCAACTTGTGAGTCTATGTTACAAAACTAATGACATCTATAGTGACTTATACATGAATGCTACTAGAAGTAGTGACATACATAGCGATGTTGGTGACATCATCGTCCCAAAACATATCACCAAAACTATCACATATTTGTGACATTTAAATACATATCGCTAAAGATGTCGCTAAATGAGGTTTTTCTTGTAGTGGCAGCACATGGCCAAAGACCAATAATTTTTACTTTTGGCCCTCATATTTTCTGTAAAACAGAAAATAAAAAGCTTGGACAGCAACATCATTTTTAGTTTCAGATTTCAATATTAGAACAAGGAATTAAGCTTTAAATTGAAATTATGATCATTTAACCAACAAATATCCACATGCATGCCTTTACTTTGAAGATTAACAAACATATCGATGATTAATTGTTGATTTTCTAACCATTTTGAAGATATCAAAATTTCCAGGAACCATGGGTTTTAAAAACACCCAAAAGAGCAATTTAAATGGAAAAATTACCTTGAATCTTTGTAATAATCTTGATGTTTGATGATCAACTGCTATTTTCTTTAGCTTGATTTTTGGTTGATGGATTTTGTGATGAGCCCCATGGAAGATTTGTGAGTTTGAGAGAGTTGAGAGAGTTTCTTCAGTTGTGAAAACCAAAAGCAGATACCTAAATAATTTGGGGATTTATTTAAGACAAGTTTCATCTTTTATACAATTTGATCACCAAAAGTTGTATTTCTTTTTATTTCATCCCTTTTAACTTGTAACCTTTATTTTATTTTGTCAAAACAAATTTTATAATTAAAACATATAATTTAATTGTAACTTGTATTAACTTAATAAAGAAAATACATAGTTAATAAATGTAACTAAAATTACATTTAACATATTAATTAACGTTAAGCGGATTAATCGCCGTTAATTAAAGTTTAGGTTGTTACAGAATGTATTCCCATAACCTGACATAAATATTTTGGTGATTATTAATGAGTGCCATCTGTATTTAACAACTTTTGCTTCTTTGGATTTTATAACTGGCCATTTCAATGTTATACAACTTATCTGTTGATTTAAGCAATCAACATACGAATTTTAGGATTTCTGCTTATCATTTATACTTTTCTGTATTGACTCACGCTTCGAGATTCAATATAGCTTTCAATTAACTCAAATATCAATTTAGTATATTAAGATAGGTTATATCTCTTTTCTTTTGATCTTGAGCCAGTTATGGCTTTTTGAATCTCACATCTGTGTCATTGCACAATTTCATTTATTGAT
Organism: Centrapalus pauciflorus; assembly: GCA_020465985.1. Lineage (NCBI taxonomy): Eukaryota > Viridiplantae > Streptophyta > Magnoliopsida > Asterales > Asteraceae > Centrapalus > Centrapalus pauciflorus. The sequence goes on along the minus strand of JAANYP010002185.1, from coordinate 221,445 downwards.
GATGTTATTATCACCAATAGCTTAACAGACTTTTGGTTTGCGCTGACTATTTTCAAGACTTCAGATGACTTTTCATTTGTAATCCCTGAGTACAGGGTTACTTTATTTGCTTCAGCCAAGACTTTTATTGATAAGACAATGGAATATGAATTCCATATATGCATGCGTATAGACTTTTAATTGACTTTCATTGGTCATTCAAGACCAATCGCTTAATTCTGATAAGAATTTCTTTTTAATTCTTGTTTGACTCTAGCTTTGTGCCTCTGACTTCTTGATTTCAATTGAATTTGACATTGGGTGCTTGACAATCAGGTACATAGACCATCTTTGACTCTAGCTTTGTGCCTCTGACTTCTTGATTTCAATCGAATTTGACATTGGGTGCTTGACAATCAGGTTCATAGACCATCTTCTCATGTATTTTCATTGGATCAGCAACTTCCACCTCTGCCTCATTATGAGACACGCTGTAATCATTCAGATTACAAGGCTTTACGAAGAAGCTTGTATTTAGGATCCAGTTTTGGGTTTTCTTAAAGCTTTTGAATCATACATAATTCAAACACTGATACCTATATAGCTTATAGGTAAAATTTCTGATTGAAGGAGACATTTATGTCATAGCTTCAACTGATACAACCTAGGGGTGTTCAAAAGAAACCGGAAAACCGAAAAACCGAGCCGGACCAGTCAATCCGAAACCGAAAAAACTGAAATCCGAAAAACCGACATATGACGGACCGGTTACGGTTTTCATTTTTAATAAACCGCGGGTAACTGAACCGAACCGAACATAAACATATCACAAATATTTACATATAAATAGATAAATTACAAGCTAAAATATTATATTTATAGTTTCATTTTAATTAAATATTTGTTTGTTTAAGTAGTTTTATGAAAATTTTAATGTAATTGATATATTTATTACGAATAAACTTAATTTTAAGGAACAATCAAAGTTTAAAAATTTATATTTCTATACTTTTATTATTTATAAATAGATAACAACTATCCGAAACTATCTGCAAACCGAACCGCATATAATCGAAACCGAAACCGAAAAGCGGGCAACCGAAACCGAAAATATGGTTCACACTTTTGCTACTAACCGAACCGAACCGGTCCATGAACAACCCTAATACAACCTATATCTCATCTGTATTTTCACTATCGATGACAAAGTTGTACATTCGTATTCAAGGCTTATTTTGAAATCACAAGTCAATTTAAATTATGAATAGGAAATCTTTCTCCTGATCTCCTTAGCGATCCTATTTTTAACAGTTTCCATGGAATTGGAATGAGGTCGAGATTGAAGACAGTGTTATTTATAAGCAAAGCATGGTTATTAGTAGTTGTTACAGTATCATGGATAGCAGAAAGCTGGACAAGTGTCTTGGTTAATTGACATGAACGTGATGTAGAGGTGAATGAACAGTTTATAGTAGGATCAAATGATACACGTATTTAATTTAGCAAACGTACTCATGACTGCATCTGGCATTTCCTCTGTTTCTTCGGCTGTGACATGATAAGCACGGGCTCTAACTGATGGAGTTGCAGCAGTGCTCTTCATTGTTGAACCTCCGGCATATGACTGGGATTGACTGTTGCTTCTCATTGGACATTGATGATTAAAGTGTCCCGGTTTTCCACACGTGGAACAACCAAGACCTTTCGTTCGGCATTCCTCGCTACTATGACCGATGTTGCTGCAATCATAACATATCACATCTATTGGATTACATAGCCCAGTATGTGATTTCCTACACCTTTTGCACACTCGCTGTTCTGATTGAATCGCGTAAGACTTGGCCTTCTGAGGAGAGCTATACTGATTAGTTTGTTGAGACTGGGTCTTTCCTGTCTTGAAGAATCTGCTAAATCGTTGCTTCTTTGGTGGAGAAGGACACGTAGGATTGATCTGAATTGCACTTAGTTGTTCACCATACTCCAGGTATTCACTTTCAATTTGTCTGGCTGCTTCCACCATCTCCAAGTATGTCTTGTATTTGTTACCACTCATCAGCTGACAATACTTTGGGTTCAATCCTCTACGAAGACGATTCATCTTTCTTTCTTATGTGGCTACCTGATAAGATGAATAGCCACACAATTGCGAGAACTCGTGTTCGTATTCATCGACAGTCTTGTCACCTTGAGTCAGTTGCATCAATTGAACTTTCATTCTATGATCCCCGGGACAATACTTAGCGTTGAACATGTCGAGGAATTTCTCCCATTCAAGTGTTTGGATGACGTCCTCTCCGTAGATACTCCTTTGTGTCTTCCACCATGCGCGTGCAGCTCCGACAAACAAGGCAGTAGCATACTTGACTCCTTGTGAATCTAAACACTCAAAGATACTGAAAATCTCTTCTTTGTGACAACTCCAGTCCAATGCCTGAATAGGGTCTACGGTACCCTCAAATGTCAAGGCACCACTAGACTTAAAGTCTTTGAACCGACAACCTTTTGGTTTTTCAGTGTGGACATTTTCATTGGAGTTATCAGAGTCAGACTTATCATTATAGGTTTGCTTATCCTTTCTTTTGTTCTTTTTATCAGCCTTATGTTTTGCTTCAGCCTCATCACGAGCCTGAAACTGTTCTTGGAATAGTTTGATTTGTTGTTCATTTTGTTGTGCTAACAGTTGTCGTATCATCTCAAACAGTTGTTGAGGCGTGACATTATCAGGAATTCCTCCTTGTCCAAACATTCTTACTGAAACATAAAAATTCAAGTGACTTTCAGTTAAAAGACTTAGTGACTATGTACCCTTTTTCCCATCCTAAGAGTCTATACGTCTTATCTCAGTTCAAGCCACCTAGCATGATTGATACTTTACGTATTGCTTAAGTTTGAGACCAAGTATTACTTTCATAATACTTGATTCACTCAAACTATTGCTCTGATACCATCCTGTCAAGACCACCCCTTATGGGACAGTCCTGAACGACTAGGTCCCAAGGAGCAATACAGCATCAAAGTCCAAGTTGGATAAGTATTTGAGTGAGGATGTTGATGATGATTTTCTGAAGTTTGATAAATTAATTGGTGGAAAGTGAATAGCCCAAGATTTCCAACTTTACCATTGTTGGCTAGGGATGTTTTAGCAATTTCAATTTCAACGGTAGCTTCGGAATCAGTTTTTAGCACAAGTGGAAGGGTATTAGATCCGTTTAGAAGTTCTCTGACTCCTAATATGGTGGAAGCTCTAGTTTGCACACAATATTGGTTACGTGATAATTCTTTCCCAAATGATATTCAAGAACTTCTAATATTCGGGATGCAGACCCATCAGAAAATGGTCGATCTTTCGCTCCTCTGTAGCAACTTGATAGTCAGACAGCAGGATAAGTCGAGTAAATTCAATCTCATACTCAGTCACCGATTTGGTTCCCTGAGTAAGAGACATCAGCTTTTCTTCCAAACGCTTCTTTTCATCAGCCGGGCAATACTGACGAAAGAAAATAACCTTAAATTCATCCCAAGATAGGGACTTAATCCAGTTGGCTCCGTGCATGTTCTCCTGAGATCTCCACCACATAACAGCGCCACCCTCGAACAGTGTAGTAGCAAAGCTGACCTTTGATTCTTCAGCACAGTCACTAATAAGAAATATGCGCTCGATGCCAGTAATCCACTCGAGCGCTTCGATCGAATTTGCAGCTCCTTTGAAAGGTTGAGCTCCGCAAGCTTTGAAGTAACGAAAGTTGCAGCCCTTAGGAGGAACTACAGGAGCTTCCTCCTCATCCGTGTCATAGTTGTGACGTCCAGTATCATCATGCTGCTTCTTCCTACGCTCTTCTCTGCGTCTAGTTTCGGCTTCATCACGAGCACGAAACTGATCTTGCAAGAACTTAGCTTGACGCTCGTTGTTCTCATTAAGCATTGTTTGCATAATTTGCATGATCTGTTCAGGAGTGAGTCCACCTCCAGCTCCTTCACCAGATCCAGACTTGTTCTGAAATTATATAAATAATACTTGCATAAGAATAGGTATAATTCCTATTCTACCCCATTTCCCAAATTCTTAAAGCAAAGTCAAAGCCTATCTCAGGTCAAGTTAAAGCTTAGACATTCGAAGCTAATATCTTTGCTTAAAAGTTTGAGTCCAAGTGTTATTGCTAACACTTGAATCCCTCAAACTAATGCTCTGACACCATCCTGTCACATCCTTGCTTTAATTACGCTTGTTTATCCCAGGAATAAATAACAACAGGCATAAACATAATAATAAGTCTAAAGCTTGCATAAGAGCTAAATAAAGTACTACAATATAGTCATGCACTACATGTGCTATAAGGTTACAGTACTAAGTTGCCAAAAACATCACAATATAAATAAAGCAACTACCCAAAACCCAAGGCACCATAAAGCTATACCACAAGCTGAAAATGAGCTAAGTCCTCTAGGTTGATCAGAAAATAGACCTAAGCAGAAGGTCTAGCTTGCTCTTTACCTTTTCCTGTAAAAAAAAAATTATGAGTTGCAACTGTAAGCTAATTGCTTAGTGAGTTAACAGATATTCATGATGCATGTAAAATATGTGGCGAAAGTGCCTATAAAGGCTGTTATGCTTGCTTGCTTGCTTTCTTGCTTAATACCCAGAAAGAATGCTTGCACAATTGAGACATTTCACGCAGAAAGGAGATGCCACCACTAGGGGTTACCGCTTCCGATGATCAGTCGGTGATACGGGGCTAGCTACCCGCATAATGCTTGGGAGAGTGGTGAGCATCAGAATTGCTTGCTTGCTAAGTATAATGCTTATGAAATGCACAAAGAAACGCTCAAACAAAACTTGCTGTATAATATGCAGAACAAAAACAGATAGCAGTATATTATGCACATTAATAGATCAGATGTAAGATCCGGCTAAGCTGAGCATCACCTGTACCACAGTGTTCGCCTTCACTCACCAAAGTCTATTGAATTCCAAAGAATGCATATAGAAGCAAATTATGTCTCAATTACATATAATACATGAAACAAGAATAACTGTTACTCACAGTACTGCCTTATGCTTTGAAATACTCTGAAATGCTTGCTCGGGCTTATCTACGCTTTATATTGCTTTAAAATGCTTGCACTTGTTTATCTAGGCTTTAATATATTCTGACACTGGTTTTGACTCATAAACGAGTTAAACCGCTTAATTTAATATCTGTGGTGTTGTGAAATATCTGTAATTAACATTACTAAACAACGCTAAATTAATAATGCTAGTTTAAAACTCCAATATTTACAAATCATAACTGCTAGTTAAATATCTTGCTATTTAATTTGTTAATTTATGCGTTGCCCATGAAGTTTATCAATTAAATTCGAATTTATAGGGGAGGGTTCGAATTTGTACATTAAATTCGAATATTAATTAACAAATTCGAATATAAACTCGAACATATCAACAAGTTCGAACCATAGGACAAATTAGAATATATAGCATTTCGAATATAAGCTAAATTCGAACCCATTTCGAACTTGTTCGTGTTTTTCAGCTTTCATACATACATTTCCAAGCCAAAATCATGATTATTCTAAGGAATAAGTCTAGTTTCGATTCTATTATACTTAATCTAGCAAAAAATCGAGTTATAAGCTCAAACAAAATAGCTTAAATCGAATCAATAGATGAGAATATGGACTTTGCTTCAAAACCGAAAGTAAGGAAATCAGAAAACGACGATTCTTACCTCAAATTCGTACTAAATTACGCATGCAATAGCAAATTCTTGCAGTTCTCTTCGAGATCTTTCCGATGACGTATAGAACTCGAGATTTGGCCGGTCGGTTTGGGAGAAAAGTTAGAGAGAAGTTCGGGTTTTAGAGAGAGGGGCTCTCAAATGCTAGTTGAATTTTGCAAGAAATGAGAAAATGAACACCCCACTCCTATTTATACCAAAAATTCGGAATTACATCATTTAACGCAAATTGCTCAAAACACATAAAATAAAAAGCAAGGTGTTATAGGATGGGCTCCACCATGCACAAACTTCGTCCTCGAAGTTAGCTTTGTTCGAACAGACTTGGATATGTAGCTTTCATCACATCTCTTGATTCCCAAGACTGATGTGAACCCTTGTGGTGTTTCCACTGAACGAGCACCATCTGCACCTCTTTATTGCGAAGGTTTTTGGTCTTCAAGTCCAGATTACATTCTGGATCTTCAACCACGCGAAGCTTCTCATCAATTTGCAGATTAACATGCGGTATTTAAACTTCTCTTTCATCTGTTTGGCTCTATCGTAGATGACTAACATGGAATACCGGATGTATTCCCGCTAAGTCTGTTGGCAATTCAAGACGATAGGATTGGTTACCTGTCTTTTCAACGATCTTGAATGGACCAATAAACCTAGGAGATAGCTTATTTCTCTTTATGAATCACGCCACATTCTTCATTGGAGATACTTTCAGCATCACCCAATCGTTAACCGCAAAACTGATAGATCCGGGACGATTATCGTAGTAAGACTTCTGCCTGCTTTGAGCTTCAATAATATTCCTTCTGACAAGTTGATTCTTCTCATGAGTCAACTGTAGAAGGGCACGACCCGCTAAAGGCGATTCACCTGTTTCGCGCCAACAGGTGGGAGTTATGCATTTTCTTTCGTATAGAGCTTCAAAAGGAGCCATCTTGATCATTGAATGAAAACTGTTGTATGAGAATTCGACCAAAGGTAAATGGTCATCCCAGTTACCACCCAAATAAAGGATGCAAGCACGAAGCATATCTTTAAGAGTAAGGATAGTGCGTTCACTTTGACCATCTGCATTAGGATGAAAAGCGGTACTCATGGAGATTCGAGTACCCATCCCGTCTTGCAGTGCTTTCCAAAATCTCGAAGTGAAACGACTATCACGATCAGAGACTATAGACTTCAGCACACCATGACGAGAAATAACTTCAGTGATGTACATCTGTGCCAATCTATCAAGAGTATAAGTCTCTTTCATCGGTATGAAATGAGCTGACTTCGTTAAACGATCCACGACTACCCAGATGGAGTCGTGATGTCTCTTGGTTTTAGGCAATTTCGTGACGAAGTCCATGGTTATATGCTCCCACTTCCACTCAGGAACTGGTAGTGGTTGCATATCCCCGAAGGGTTTCTGATGTTCTGCCTTAACCATTTGACAGACTCTGCAACTTTCAATGAATTGACCGATGCCTTTCTTCATTCCTGGCCACCAATAATCAGCTTTAAGATCGAAGTACATCTTTGATCTGCCAAGATGAATAGATAACTTGGACTGATGGGCTTCAGATAGAAGAGTGTTGTGGATAGAACCATACTTAGGAATCCAGATTCGGTTTTCCTTGAGACATTGAAGTCCCAAATGATTCATAGATAAGAATTGAAGTTGCCCTTTGAGACTTTCAGAACAGATATTTTCTTCTTTCAACATTTTGGCTTGAGTAGATTTGATGTCTTTGATAAGATCAGAAGAGAACATAACGGGAGTTAGGGCATAGCAACACTTTTCTTGATACACTTTTCTACTCAAAGCATCCGCGACCACGTTGGCTTTGCCGGGATGATATAGGATCTCGCAATCATAGTCCTTGATAAGCTCTAAGGACCGTCGCTGTTTCATATTCAAAACCTTTTGAGTAAAGAGATGTTTAAGGCTTTTATGGTCGGTGTAAAGCTGACACCCAGTTCCATAGAGATAGTGACGCCAGATCTTCAGTGCAATGGTAATGGCAGCTAACTCAAGATCATGAGTTGGTGCACTTTTCTCGTAATCCTTCAATTGCCTTGAAGCATAGGCAATGACTTTTCCCCTTTGCATGAGGACACAACCTAAACCTATACCACATGCATCGCTATAGACAACAAAGTCATCATTGCCCTCTGGTAAGGCTAGGATCAGCGCTTGAATAAGATTTTGCTTTAGAGTTTCAAATGCCTTTTGCTGTTTATCAGACCATATGAAAGGGGTATTCTTCCGTGTTAGCATTGTAAGTGGTACAACAATCTTCTGGAAGTCTTTAATGAATCGTCGGTAGTAACCAGCCAATCCAAGGAAAATTCTGATTTCTGAGGCATTGCGAGGCGTTTGCCACTTCTGAACAGCCTCAACTTTAGACGAATCAACTGAAATACCTTCGCCAGATACAACATGGCCAAGGAATTGGATCAATAAAATAACAAGGTAGAATTTCAAGTTTTCATTGAAACAAGGAACACTTAGGAAATAGCTCGGTACAATATAAAAATTATACCTTTCTAAGCCAGAATTCGCACTTTGAGAATTTTGCGTAGAGTCTTTCTTTTCTCAATAACTCTAGTAGTTGACGCATATGAACAACATAATCAGCCTCCGTTTTGGAGTAAATCAGAATGTCGTCTATGAACACGATAACTGACTTATCCAGCATAGGTCTGCACACACGATTCATGAGATCCATGAACGCTGCTGGTGCATTTGTTAGACCAAATGGCATCACGAGAAATTCGTAATGACCATATCTTGTTCGGAAAGCTGTTTTCGGGATATCCTCGTCTTTGACTTTTAACTGATGATACCTAGAACGAAGATCAATCTTGGAGAAGTAGCTTGCTCCTTGTAGCTGATCAAATTAATCATCGATTCTGGGCAAAGGATACTTATTCTTGATGGTGACTTTGTTCAACTCACAATAGTCGATGCACAACCGGAGAGTTCCGTCTTTCTTTTTAATGAACAAGACAGGTGCACCCCACGGAGATGAACTAGGTCGGATAAATCCCTTCTCTAACAGATCTTGCAATTGCTTCGACATTTCCTGCATTTCTGCAGACGCAAGTCTGTAGGGAGCTTTAGCAATTGGAGCCGCACCAGGAACTAAGTCAATTCCGAATTCGACTTGACGTTCTGGTGGCAATCTAGAGATATCATCGGGAAATACGTCTGGGAACTCACAGACTATCGGAATATCATATATACATTTCTTGTTGGCTTCAGAGACGGATTCAGACGAGACAAAGCATAGATATGATTCGTGACACTTAGATAGATATTTATGCGCTTTCTCAACTGATATGAAACAATGTGCACCTTTACGCTTATCGCCTTTTATTTCTAACACTCGGCCGTCTTAAGACTTGATCCTGATGCTTTGACGGTTGCAGACGATCGTAGCTTCACTGTTCGTTAACTAGTCCAAGCCGATAATGACATCAAACTCTTTCAACGGAATCGGAATAAGATCGAGGTTGAACACAACATTATTGACAAGTAATGTGCAATTTCGGTAAATAGAATCAGCCATAACGTAATTGTTACTGTCCGTCTCTATATCAAGTACTACGGGAAGCTTTGATGGAGATTTAGACATTCTTTAAGCAAAAGCAGTCGATATGTATGAACGGCTTGCACCGGAATCGAATAGTACGCGAGCAGGTATTGAATTTAGTAAGAATGCACGGGTAACCACATCTGGTGTTTCTTTCACTTCCTCTACTGTTATCTGAAATGCACGGGTCCTTGCAGTTGGAGTTGTGGCTGAGATTTTCATTGTAGAACCTCCGACTGATGACTGTGATTGACCTCGGCGTCCACTATGACACTGATACATAAAGTGTCCATGCTTTCCGCATTTTGCACATCCAAGACCCCGCTGAGGACACTCCTCACTATTGTGTCCGATCTTGCTACACACATATCAAGTAACGTCATCCGGGTTGCACAGCCCCATGTGTGATTTTCAGCATCTTTGGCAGAATCGCGGTTCATTTGAGAGAGAATAGGCTTGAGCTTTCTGAGGCGAGGTATATTGCTGAGATTGCTGGGGTTGCTGGGACTGTGATTTTTTGGGTTTGAAGAACTTGCAGAATCTTTGTTTCTTTGGGGGAGAAGGACACGTCGGGTTCGTCTGTGGAGCGTAGAGTTGATCGTCATACTCTAAATATGCACTCTCTATCTGCCTTGCAGCTTTAACCATTTCCAAATAAGATTTATACCTCATCGCGCTCATCGGGTGTCTGTACCTCGGGTTAAGACCTCCACGAAATCTATTCATCTTCCTTTCCTTGGTGGCTACTTGATACGAGGAATATCCACAGAGCTGCGAGAATTCGTGCTCATACTCGTCAACGGTCTTAGTTCCTTGATTTAGTTGCATCAGTTGGACCTCCATTTTGTCTTGTTGGTCAACAGGACAATACTTCGCGTTAAACATGTCAAGAAACTGGTCCCATTCTAAAGTCTGGATGACCTCCTCTCCATAAATGCTTCTCTGTGTCTTCCACCAGGCACGAGCAGAGTGGTAGCATAACTGACTTTCTTTGAATCTAGACAATCGGAGATTCTAAAGATTTCTTTAGTGTGACTTATCCAATCTAACGCCTGAATTGGATTTACTGTACCCTCAAAGTTCAGGGCATCACTTGCTTTAAAATCTTTAAATTTACAGCCTTTCGGCTGCTCAATTTAGGTATCAGGGTTTGAGTTATCATAATCAGACTCATCATTTTGGACTTGTTTTTCTTTTCGCTTGTTTTTCTTATCAGCACGTCTTTTAGCTTCAGCCTCATCTCTGACCCGAAACTGTTCTTGCATATTTTTATTTTGTTGTTCAGATTGTTGGGCTAGTAGTTGTTATACCATTTCAAACATCTGTTGGGGAGTCATATTGTTGGGAAAATCACCTGATCCTGATCCTGACATCTTTACCGAAAGTAAAATCATGTAACTATCAGTTTATATACTTAGAACTATGTACCCTTATTTCCATCCTAACAGTCTATACATCATATCTTAGTTCAAACCACCTAAATGATTGATACATATGTATTGCTTCAGTTTGAGACCAAGTATTACCCACATAATACTTGATTCACTCAAACTATGGGCTCTGATACCATCCTGTGAAGACCTCCCCTTACGGGGCAGTCCTCATTGTCTAGGTCCCACAATTTGCAATACGATATCAATCATAACTAAGATAGAGTAATTAAGTTGCGGAATTTCAAATTACAAGTACAAACATTAGGATAAGATTAATAAAATTTTTAGTACAAGTTACAGTTTTCAAATTAAACTTATAAAGGGTACAAGACTAATCTAATACATGTCATCATACAATCAAAACAAATCTACCCAAACCACCACAAGTATCATCTGCCAATCTGTACCAAATGGATCGTTTGAGTAGTGGTCTATGAAAACTTCGCTTGATCTTGTAAGACCTAAGAACTAGGTCCAGCAGGTGCTTTCCCTTTATCTTTTCATGTAAAAAGTTTTAACAACAACTATAAGCAATGCTTAGTGAGAATATAGATTTTCAGAATACATGCATTTCAACAAGCGGATCATGAGGACTAGCGTGATATGTCTTGACTGCCGCTATAGCCACTCATGATTGAGACATAGTAGTCATAGAGTTGGATGATGTCTAGGTCACGCTCACGCTTTTAGTGAAAGCTATCCACTTATACTGGGCTAGCTACCAGCAATCATCGTGGGGGGAGCATTGGAATAATCAATACCAAGTTCAATAGAACTGGTGACATAGCAAGGTTTAGAACAAGAGTCTGACAAGGCTAATCATGTTAAGCTGAATCATTACATCAAAGATGCGAGCAATGATTGAAGCACAAATAATCAAGGTCATGATAGCAATATCAACTTATAACAATATCTGAAATGAACTGTAAGTACAATGTATGCAAAAATGATAAGTCAAATAGTTATCATGATCCACAGGGCATCATCGAACCATGGTGAGCACAGGTCACAATCCAGCTGAGCATAAATAAATGCCAAGATAAACTATCATCAACAATATGTCTCAACCGGAATCTAGCATGTAAAACTGAATATCTATAACTCACAGGTTTTGTTGTCTTATCAAGCAAATTTCTCCACCACCTCAGTTATCTCGGGATTTAATCTTTGTCTTTCTGGACTCTGGCTTTGCTATACAAATCTTTGACCCACTTTCATTAACTTTAATCTTTAATACTTTAATTGGGTTATATGCCAACAATAGCAACAATTTTTTGCAGTTTTACCGTTTATACCCACATTATTTATTTTTTATCATTAATAGCAACAACTTTTGTATTTTTAACCGATTATACCAACTTTGACCTGGAAACCTGCTATAGCAGGTTACCATCCATTAATACCAACAACTTTTATCTTTTTACCAATAATAGCAACAACGTTTTATACTTTTACCAATAATAGCAGTACCTTTTAACTTTTTACCAATAATAAAAATATATCAAATTAAATTTTCTTTTATCTTTAACTAATCATTATTTTAATGAAACTAAATTTATGAAAATCGAAAAACAATAACTAAGTTCATAATCTATTTTTTTGTTTAAATTTTGCTAGAGATAAATCAAATGCAATGTGTGCCTATAAAAATATAAAAAATATGTTTTCTATAGACATTAAAAAATGAAGATTATTATGATTAGGGGTGAGCATGGATCGGTTTTTTGAAAAAACCAAAAACCAAACCGAAATGTCGGTTTCTATATTCAAGAAACCGTTCGGTTTGGATTTTAAACGATTTGATTTTTTGGTTTTTATATTAGTTTCGGCTTGGTTTCAGTTTTTCTTTTTCATGGTTTTCGATTTCAACTCTTTCTTTCTAAAACCAAAACACACACACACACACACACACACACACACATATATATATATATATACATATATATATATATATATATACATATATATATATATATATATACATATATATATATATATATATATATATATATATATATATATATATATATATATATATATATATATATATATATATATATATATATATATATATATATATATATATGGATACATAAAATCAATATATATAACACTTAATGCATTCTTTCACAAACAAAATTTAGACATTAAATCATTTTATCATTCAAAACCATGACAACATACAAATGCAACAATAATAATACAACAATAATAATCATCATAATATTCAAAGTGAGTTTTAGTCGCATATAAATTTAGACATTGAAAAGTTAAAACTTAAAAAAAAACTTAAATGAAGAAATGTAACGAAGGAAGAGTATTTATAAATTATAAAATTAAAAAACTTCAGTTCGGTTTGGTTTTTTACGGTTTATTTTGACCTCCAAACCGAAATTTTTGGTTTTTGAAAATTCAAAGTCCAAAAACGGTTTGGTTTTTTGGTTCCAGTTTTTTGGTTTTTTTGGTTTCAGATTGGTTAGCGTCAATCCCTCAAGAAATCATCTAATTTACCGACTAAATTCTTTGATTGATTCAAAGATTTCCAAACCCATGTTTTAGTAAAATTCTTGTATTAAATTAACCATAATCCCTCTAAATAGATTATTATCTATTCTTTGGCATTTGTAAACACACTTATTTAGTTCTTGCATAATTTCATGATATGAATAGCAACATAAGAAAGTGAGGAACATGATGAAACTTCCATACTCACTTTTTAAAGCATGAGTAATTATACCTTGAGTTTGTTAAATTGGTTGGACCAAATCCTTGAGCTTCTCCCAACAAAACTTGCAAGAATTCATGAGTTTCAATTACTTATATTTGGTTGGATGTTTAAGGCTCTTGTACTCATGGCTTTAAGGCTTGTACTCATGCCTATGAATTGCCAAATTGCAATAAAACATATTTTTTAATGTCTATAGAAAACATATTTTTATCTCTTTTATAGGCACACATTGCATTTGATTTATTTCTAACAAAATTTAAACAAAAAAATGGATTATGAACTTATTTGATTGTATTTCGATTTTCATAAATTTAGTTCTTTAAAGTAATGATTAGTTAAAGATTAATTTACTATGTTTTTATTATTGGTAAAAAGTTAAAAGTCGTTATTATTATTGGTAAAAATATAAAATGTTGTTGCTATTATTGGTAAAAAGATAAAAGTTGTTGGTATTAATGGATGGTAACCTGCTATAGCAGGTTTCCAGGTCAAAAGTTGGTATAATCGGTAAAAAAATACAAAAGTTGTTGCTATTAATGATAAAAAATAAATAATGTGGGTATAAATGGTAAAACTACAAAAAGTTGTTGCTATTTTTGGGATATAACCCTACTTTAATTCTTTGTTCAGAATTTATCTGAACCTGTCCAGAATTTTATCATAGCAAGAACATTAGCTTTTGAGCTTTAAATCTTTATTTGATCTGATTTTGATAACTGATAAACTCAATCAATCATTTTACACTTTCTTTGTTCATTTGAAGTCTCAAATATATTTTATATATAGTTGGGATCATTGCAGAACCTTAATTTAGTGTAGAACCATAGAACCAATCTAAACCATTGGATTATAATATAACACTAGGGATAAGATGGTAATTATGCAATTAACATTGAACTAATAGTAGCCTACCAAGTTTGACCATTTTTGACTCTTTTAATATCGAAGATACATGCAGTGTTGAATGTGTGATATAAACTGTAATTCGACATTGAATGATCTCTATATAATATATTGAATGGAGGTCTAAGTAAATAAACATTTTTACGAAAAATAAACACGTAAAATTTTTTCGAAAAAAAAAATATCATTACTGTTTTATTAAATCAACCAACTTTTGACTACTAATTTTGACCATTATTTTGTTTCTGTTAATTTTGAATGTACATGCAGTGTTGCATCGACGTTGGATATATGACACAAGTGTTCATTCAACATTGAATTATATCGGTCATGCTACATTACATCGTGGTCTGGGAAATTTTTTTTTTTATGAAAAATAAGCACGTAACATTTTTTCAAAAAAATATGTCATTACTGTTCTCATTAAATCAACCAACTTATGACTACTAATTTTGACCATTATTTTGGTTCTGTTAATTTTGAATGTACATGCAGTGTTGCATCGACGTTGAATTATATCGGTCATGCTACATTGCATCGTGGTCTGGGTAATTTTTTTTTTTACGAAAAATAAACGCGTAAAATTTTTTCGAAAAAAATATGTCATTACTGTTCCCATTAAATCAACCAACTTTTGACTACTAATTTTGACAATTATTTTGGTTATGTTAATTTTGAATGTACATGCAGTGTTGCAACGATGTTGAATTATATCGGTCATGCTACATTGCATCGTGGTCTGGGAAAATTTTTTTTACGAAAAATAAACACGTAACATTTTTTCGAAAAAAATATGTCATTACTGTTCTCATTAAATCAACCAATTTTTTATTACTAATTTTGTCCATTATTTTGGTTCTGCTAATTTTGAATGTACATGTAGTGTTGCATCGACGTTGAATTATATCGGTCATGCTACATTGCATCGTGGTCTGGGTAATTTTTTTTTTATGAAAAATAAACGGATAAAATTTTTTCAAAAAAAATATGTCATTACTGTTCCCATTAAATCAACCAACTTTTGACTATTAATTTTGACAATTGTTTTGGTTATGTTAATTTTGAACGTACATGCAGTGTTGCATCGACGTTGAATATACGATATCAAGTGTTCATTCGACATTGAATGATACCGGCCATGCTACATTGCATCGTGGTCTGGGTAATTTTTTTTACGAAAAATAAACACGTAAAATTTTTTCGAAAAAAATATATCATGACCGGTCTCGTTTTAAAGAGTATAAAATTCTCGTTTTTATGGTATAATTTTTTTGATTTAACAATTAATCATATTAATGTTATTTTAATTTAAAGAAAAAGGATATTTATTTTACTAATGTCAATCTTTTTGTTATTTCCAATCTATTCCTTTTATACCCCTGAAAGAATTAAATAATCACTAATGTCAATCTTTTTTTCACTAATTTCAAACTTTATGGTTTTAATCAAGAACATTAGATTAATTTAATCTATGGACGATATTGGTTCTACGGTTCTACACTAAATTTAGGTTCTGCAATGATCTCATCTCTCTCTCTCTGTATATATATATATATATATATATATATATATATATATATATATATATATATATATATATATATATATATATATATATATATATATATATATATATATATATGGAGGTTCAATTGAGAACTTTTATGCATCGAGGTACAAAAGAACCTATATCATCCATTAGATCAAAAAGTTGTATGGATTAGATTAATGGCAAAAGGGTAAATAGTTGGACAATTTTATGCATCTTGTGCATTATAGAAACAAACAAGGAATGACATTTTGGGAAATGTGCATACCTCATTAAATTTAATATTTCAACAAATAATCAAATAATAAATTCCAAATAAATTCAATTGATACATTTCCAAATTTAACAAAAATTACACAAATTCAAAAAAGATGATATGGATCGATGCATTTCATCGTTAATCGTGTTCAAAAAAGACGCATTTAACAAAAAATACACAAATTCATTTATGCATCGTGTTCGTCGTTCATATTCTTCATTCAATAATGCATATGATCAACTTGTTCATCATTTATCTATGCATCGTCATTGTTCATCATCCATTTATGCATCATCATTTTTGTTGTTCATCGTTTATCATCCATCTATGCATCGTCATTGTTCATCATCCATCTATGCATCATCATTATTCATCGTTCATCATCCATCTATGCATCGTTTTTTTCATATTCATCATCGGTTGCATCTCTTGTTCATGTTCATCATCATCGTTGTTCATCGTTAATATTCGTCTTTAAATCATCATCACTATGAAAATCATGAAGAAAATAATTAGAGAGAAAGGGAGAGAGTTAGAGAGAAATGGAGAGGAAAATGAGGAATGTAGTTAATATGAGATTTTAATTCAAAATGTAACTCCTAATTATCTTTTAATGATTTTTAGAAATAAATTAATTATCATATCTTTAGTTTTCCCTAAATGTCCTTTGTGCACCGTTGGTAGATTATCCGATGCACAAAAGTGCCTCGAGGTTCTCGATGCATAAAAGTTCTCAATTGAACCTATATATATATATATATATATATATATATATATATATATATATATATATATATATATATATATATATATATATATATATATATATATGTATGTTATATATATATATGTATATATATATATATATGTATATATATATATATATATATATATATATATATATATATATATCATATATATATATATATATATATATATATATATATATATATATATATATATATATATATATATATATATATATATATATATATATATATATATATATATATATATCATGATGCTTTATTTAAATGTTCTCTAATTACTATAATCATGGTTCTTATAATTGTGAAATAAAATTATAAAACATTTATTTGTTATTTTAAAGCATCTAAAATGTACCATCCGAATTAAGCATCCGGATTCGGACCATCCGAACTGGTCCATCCGAATTTGGATCTGAAATAGCATCCGAGATGGGATACGAAGTGGTGCGTCATCCGAATTGGGATCCCACACATAGAATTTTCCATATTTTGTTCTTAATGTTCCAGTTTTGATATATTCGGGTTTTCACCAAAAATTTCACAAAACACATTTTTATTAACATGCAATTAAATTTAAGGTTATATTATCATTATTGGGGGTGTTTTAACACTATTTTCCCTATCACAAACACAATTAATCATCCAAATTCGTCCAAAATATGATGAAAAACTCAAGAATACATAATTTTACAAAAAATCATATTTCTCGCTTATTGGAACGAATTAACCAACGATTTTTGTTTCTATAACTTCTAAAAGCTTCAATATATGATTTCTAATCATTTATACAAACATGCAACATAAATCTTTGTTTTAAATCTTGAATTTCAGTTTTTCTCAAAACCGAAACTAAACCCATATAAATTCGAAATTTTAAATAGATGTTACATTGAATGTTGTAGATTCTTGTTTGTAACCTTTTCTTGCTTAAATCTTTAATTTAATTGCAACATTTATGGAATCTTGGTGAAGAAGAAGATGAAGAAAATGTAGAAGCCGTAGCTTTGTGATAGAGAGAAAGCGAAAATTTAATTTCTTTAATTGGTGATAAATGGCATTAATGCCTCATTTTTGGGTTTTATATATACATTTAGCTATATGTGCAAGTGTAACCCCTCTAATTTTAAACTTGATCATCTAATAATTTGTAACAAATATATAACTTAATTAAATTACAAAACAAATAATGTAATTGAATTACATTATTGAATCAAATACTGAAATTTAAAATCGGGTCAAAAGCTAGGTTGTTACACTAGGGATGTTTTAGCAATTCCAATTTCAACAGTAGCTTCGGAATCAGTTTTTAGCACAAGTGGAAGGGTATTAGATCTGTTTAGAAGTTCTTTGACTCCTAATATGGTGGAAGCTCTAGTTTGCATACAAGATTGGTTACGTGATAATTCTTTCCCAATTGATATTAAAGAAACTTGGAAAGAGCTTCAAGCTATCGACGAAGGTACATTTGTTTTATATATTTTTATTGAAGATGATAAAATTTAATTTATTTTACGTAATTTGTGATATTTTAGAACTCGACAAAAAAGACAATCGTAAAAATAAAGGTGATGCAATGGATTTAAGGTAACTTTTTTTTTATTTATCAATTTCGTGTTATATTGTATTGTTGGTTACTAGGTTTTTTTATATGAAACCATTTGACATGTTATTTATTAATTATTGGTATCCTCTATAAATGCAGTTGAAGAAAAGTGGTTGCTTGAAGGTGAAAAACTTGGGGCTTGGGACATCGTAACTTAAAACTTGAGTACTTAACGTATTGAGACTTTAGTAACTTTTGTTTGAATTGGTTTGTAATATGTAAAATCATGGATTTGGATCCTTTGGTTTCGTTTGATATTGTTGGTTTGATCACTTGTGATATTTTGATATAATGTATGAACTATGAAGTATGGTAATCTTTCCGGTATGATGTTTTGATGTTTGTAAAAAAAAAAATTCGTTTCGTAAAAATATATACGATGTTTTATTCGGTTTGGTAAACCGAAACCCAAACCGCATTACCGGAACCCAATTAAACCGAAAACCAGTTAACCCAAATAGTATTGGTTTGGTTTGTGGGTGAGTTGGTCGAGACATCCCAAACCGAATAACCCAAATAACTGAAAAACCAACTCAATAACACCCCTACTTAGCAATTAGCAAAGTGCAATTATAATTCAAACTAAAAAAGTGTTAAAAGGAGAGAAAACACCTTAGGGAGAACTTGATTCTTGATTTCTGAATTCAGAATTTAAGGGAACTTGATTCTTGCACTTCTGCAGCAGTTCTGCTCTGCCTTTTGTAATCTGGATTCTGAAAATAAATTATCACACAACATTAATTGATCAAATATTCAAATTAAATATGGACTCAAATGAAACAAACACAGTATTACGCATAAACAATATCTTTAAGCTGCAAAGGTAAAACAGTAAAACACAAAAACAATATCTGCATTTATTTTCTCTAAACGACTAAACTCTTGGATCCTCTTTCACGGATGGAGACGTTTAGATTTTCAACTTCCAGATGTACAAACTCAAACTTGAGAAGTTGAGAGTTCCCAAATCACAAATTCACAATACACTAATTGAGATTCTGAGATTTTCAGATAAAAACAATTAACAAAGAAATTGAGAATTTGAGATTTCCAGAAATAATCAATGATTCAAAACAGATATTAAAAATTGAGGATTGAGGATGTGAGGATTAAAGATTCGAATAGATTTGAGAAATAATCGATTACCTTGGTTGGATTTGTTGATTTGGAATTGTAATCGACGAGACGACGACTCCCACTCATGGAATCCCGTTGATTTCTCGTCAATCAAAGTTTTGGGAGCTGTTCCGCGTTCCATTCGGGATTCGCCCATCCGGTGCGCCGTGCGTGCGTGAATCGTGAATGTCTCCGCCCCCCTAATGCGCCGTTTTCCAGACTTTCTCCATGGCTCCATTGGATCCACACAAATAAACATTTTGGGCTGGGCTAGTAAACCTAATTTTTTTTGGGCTCCTTGCTGAGATTGGGCCCTGGGCGGTGGCCCAGGTCTACCAGGCCCAGGGCCGGCCCTGGAAGTAATTCAACATTTTTAGTTATTTGTAATATAATTTAGATTCCTAATATTGCAGTATTCATAGATAGTTATTGGTATCACGATTAATATCGTAGAATCGGTCGATCCTACGATCCCACCAAGTGATTTCAAACAGGATCGGTCTAGGATCCTTTTTAGCAAGATCGGACGTGGAATCGATCGCAGGATCGATCATTGATCCATTCATACCATTTACTCGGTCCAGACCCTTTTAACCGGTTTTCACGTAAGAACGTTCTGATCCAACCATTTACCCAGATCTAATAATTTCATCTATTAGGATAGTGGGTCAAACTGTAGGATGTATGATTGGTTGAATTTTTTTTGGATGACATTAACATTCGAAACCATCGTACGTTGTTTTCCAATTTAACATTAAAATATTTCTTTGAAGTGTTATATAATTAATTCATGAAATAAAATTATGAATTATAGTATCTAGGAAAAAAATTAAAAAGTAGTGATTTTGTGGTAGAATCTTACGATCCTGGTCCGATCCTACGTTCCTGATTTTGCAGAGACGGAAACGATTGTAGATAAAATCTCGATCTTAACAACCTTGAATTTTATATCATTAGTCAACCTTAAATAAAATTTCATACCTTAACTAATAAACAAACTATACATTATAATTTAAGTTTCAACTCTTTCGATTTTTATTTCGCAATTGAACTTAAGTTGTGTTTGGTAGAGAGAATCGAAGAGAAATGAAGCGAAACCAAATTATTAGTAAGGATACTTGAATTATATCTATAATTTCTCTATGAATTCTCAGGTTGTATCAACATATAGAAAAAGTTTAATTCTTTCATTTATCCAGCAATGATAAAGAATTAAGTGAAAGCTAAAATTAGAAAAAGAGAATTACAACAATCATATGATTATTGTATTATCAAATTCCATGGTTTAAAAACCATTGATCTCATCTTTTTACGGGACACAACTTTAAAGTTTCATAAAATATAACATTGGAGGGATAAAATTAACACAAACAAACGTCAAACTATAGAACAATGACTAAATGAGATGCGGCTTAAAGTGGTTTTGGCCTTTTGCACAACTCACCCAATGTTATTTAGGCATAGAAATAACCAAAATTTTACATAAACTATGAACAAGTACAACCAACTAAGCAAATGGTACAAACTTCAACCTTCATTGCCTTGTAATTCTCATGGATTCTCTTTTTCCTGCTATGCATTATAATATGTCATTATATATAGAAGTACACAAATTGTCCTTAATTAAATAGGACATGAGGAAGCCACCAATTTAAGGATTGCAAATCAGATTTTATTATTATATAAATAAGCATCCAACTATATATAATATGTGGATTACTATTTGGAATGCAATTATATACAATGATTGTTTTTCTATGTTTTCCCACTTTTATTATGACAATATGAAAATGACATGAAATAATAGTTGTGAACTTTTATATTTATTTTGATGTGTGTGTGTGTGTATATATATATATATATATATATATATATATATATATATATATATATAATGTATATATTTAGATTGTGTACTTTTAAAAGTATTCAGTACAACAAATATGTCATTTGTTCACATCATTTTTACACGCTTTTTAAAAGTGTGTAAAAATTTAGTAAATTTTCTACACTTATAAATATGTTTAAAATTATTGCAGTAATAAGCGTGAAAATATATACCAAATCATCCTAATTACCACATTTAAAATCAAAAAGAAAAAAGTTCACATGTATATGTGTGAACAAATTTTAATTTTTTCACACTTGAAAGTGTAGAGATAAATTTATCACACTCAATTTTGTCACGCTTCCTCTTATGCGGACAAATTAAATGTGACAACTTAATTTTCATACTTTTAAGCGTGAACAAATTATTAGTTTGTCCACATTTATATCTGCAAACTTTTTTTAAAACACATATTTGAGTATAAAAACTCCACACTTGTAATTGTAACTAATTTTTACATTCTTATAAGTGCGAATAAACATAAAATTTTTTTACGCACTTGCTAAAAGCGTGTAAAAATAACGTGTACAATTGACATTTTTTTCGTAGTGGTGATAGTTTAACCACTTGAAATTGGTGCTACCGGTTATTATTTTGACGTGTACTTTGTAAGTGTTTTGATTTAAGTTGTATACTTTAAAAAATGATTTCATTTAGGTTGTGAACTTTTTTAAGTGTTTCGATTTAAGTTATATACTTTCAAAATGTTTCTTTTTGATAGTTTATGGCAACTTTTATTGACTTATGTTATGTTCTTTATTTTTGTCATTTTCCTACCCAATTGTTCTTACATAATTTTTCGATCACTTTAGCAAACTCACAATATGTAACGATGTTTCTTCCACAATCGCATTCCTTTCCACTCAAAGTTATTGGTTAAGAGATTGCTTAACCACCAACCTTTTTTTTAAATGATTGGAAAATATTGTAAGAGTGACCGGAAAGGAGAGTGAAAATAAATAAAATTTTAATACATGTTGATATCAATTATTATTTATTAAGTTGCTCAACTACTTCATCATAACACTTTAAAAATACACAACATAAACCAAACACTTTTGATAGTATATAGACTAAATTAAAATATTTTTAGTAATATAAAATCTAAATCTAAACACTGAAACAAAATACACGTCTGCATTACTGGTAGTACTGGTTTCCACAAACTACCACATTTGAATCCTTTTGAAAATACAGAACCTAATGTTGACAAAAAACTAGACAACCTACATTCAAACAAACTTAAAAGTATGCATCTATTTCGTGTCATTTTGCTTTGAATATAGGCAACGATTCATCGATTGAGATACCAAGTATGCACTATACACCCTAAATTCCTCACGAAAAGTCGCTCTCTCCGTTTAGCAACTTAAGCATCAGAGTGGCAATGCAGAGAACCCCAATCGTGCCACTAACGCAGGCTTAACTTTGTTTTAAAGGTGATCCGTCGCTCCATTCCATTCAATCTCAACTCCAGCGAATCAGAGCTTAAACAATTGGCGTCATCAATGAGACACATTTTCATTTTTTATCGTTGGAGTTTCGCTTCATTTTCGCTCTGATCATGTCAGATACGCCTTTTACCCCAATTAGCTCAAATGTTCCCTGACGGAGATAGACACCCAAACTAATCCAACAATGGATATGAACTTTGTGCATAAACATTTTGATACCCTACAGTGGTTTATCGTTGAACATATTCGAAGGTAACGATTTGAGGCGTCTCTACTCGGTTGTTCTTGGATTCTGAAGAGGTGGATTAGTAGCATGAAGAAATTGATATGTCGAGGTTACCAAAGTGTGTTGCTTCTATGCTCCCAATCATTGTATCTGCCTCAGATAGTCCTACTCCTATACAACAAATTTTCTCCAATACGACCCCTGGAACTAGTAGGGTTACCTTCTCTATTCCTATACAACATATTATCCCCAATATTCTGCCTGAATCTAGTAGGGATACGTTCTCTACTCCTCCAACAATCCATGTGGCATACTCCCAAGGTTCAATTTATTCCTTTGGCACCAGAACGATGACGCCTAATTAGGATCCATGATATTCTCATTTTTATATACCCCATACTAGGTCATAGCCTATGGTTACTCCAAACATCATCCTTTCGGGTATGGATTACTATAATTCCTTCATGTAGGTTCCTCTATTGGCGTGCCAGATGTTCCCTATGATGTCTCTTATTGGAGGACACAATCTCACCATAAGAGAATGAGAGAGTATAAATAGTTCCTCACTCATGTTTTCACTATATATCCTAAATTCATCACGACAAATCGCTCTCTTAGTTTATTGACTTAAGCATCAGAGTGGGAACGCAGGGAACGCTGCCACACCACTAACCCAAGCTTTGCTCTTTTCGAAAAATGATCTTTCCTCCATTTCATTCAATCTTAGGTCCTGTGGATTAGTGCTTAAACAAGACAAGATTTGAATGTATAATGATTTAAACGAGAAGAAAAATGTTCAATGGCGTTTATTGAAACGAGTAAAAAAATATGTTACTATCAAGTAACATAAATCCATACGTTTATGAAAGTTAATCTTTTAATTTTATAAGAATGAGTTATTATAAGAAAGGGTTATTATAAGAAAGACCATTCGAACTATTACATTTTTTTGGTTTAACCACTTAGGTGTTTTTCCATTTGAACAAAGCATTGACATTTTAATTTTCTATTAGTTTTTAACCCTTAAACTTTCAGTTTTTCTGGCTTAGCCATCCATTTTTAATTGGTAATCTGTTTGACCGATCAATTGATATTTATTGTATAATTAATATCCGAAAATGTATTCAAACTTTCAAAAATATTTTAGTTTAACCACACTATTAAATTTTCCTTAATATAATCTCTAAACTAGTTTATTATCCCGTGTATTACACGGAAATAATAATTCATTGTTTTCTTAAAACATGTATATAAACTTAAAATTTTATTATAAATATAAAAAATATCTTAAAATACTAATGATAAACTACTGTAAATAAGTTATTAAAATACTATGAAATAATAAAGCAAAAAACTTATAAATATTGATATTTAAATAAATACATATAAAAGATTTTATAAGTATTAATATTATCGGTTAATAGATATTTATTAAAATATAGTTATGATTTAAATAAATGATTTATCAATTTAAAAGTAACAAATTAAGGAAAAAATTGTAGGTTTTATTAAAATATAGTTTTGATTTAAATATAAATAGTTTTATTTATTGAAATATGGTTGGTTGGTTGATATTTGAATTTAGAAAAATGAAGGGAAATAAATTTAAATTGTTCAATTAATTACAATATTTAAGAAAATAATTAAGGAAGTTTAGAAGGGACGGTTACTTTTGTCATGATATGATGATAGAGTTAATTAAGGAATTAAAGGCGGGAAAATGAAAATGAAATGACATAATAAGATGACACGTGGACAATCATATTCTCAATTATTATAATATATATAGATAGATTGATTTGCTGATTAGGATTATTTTTTCTAATTTTCATTATTATAATGCTTGGATCATTAAATAATTAATAAATAAACTTTAATATAATGAAAATTGTTTTACTCATTCTTTTCTCACGTCTCTCTTTCGGACTAATCTTTCATCTCTCTCTCATCATCAACGATGTTTCATTTGTCTCTTCTACTACTTTATTATCGATTTTTTTATCATCATCGTCTTCTGCTTTATCAGTTTTTCATCACCATCGTGTAAACCCATACATATTCTAATCAATTTGATACGTCGTCATCATATTTATCCCCAACATTTCATCAACGAAGATTTGGTCTCGTCATAATCAATATGGTTAATAGTTGCGCTCTATACTTACTTTATCGACTAGTCGTATTCTATCCTCATAGCTGCTTTATGTTTCAAAAACCCTAATTGAACACAATATTTTTCTATCCTGATAGTTGCATTCTTGTTTCTTTAAATCTCACCTGTTGAATTGAATTGGTTTATTGTTCTTGTTTTTGTTTGAGTTTTGAATGTTTCCTGTACGATTGGTTTTTGAATCTGTTAGATTTCATTGAATGATCGATATTTGGAGTTTTAATTTTTAGTTCAAGAAAGTAGTAGTCAGGCCAAAAACATTTTGAAAGTTTAATGATTTTTCATATGATAAAAAAACATCATGTAATTATCACGTCACCGGTTTACATGTTATCACAGGTAAAATGGACAAACCAAAATACAAATGTTAGTGCTTTATTCACTTAAACAAATTGAATGGTTAAACTAAAAAAATCATAAAAGTTCGAATAAATAACCCTTTAGAGTTTAATTCTGTTTTTATATAGTTTAAAGTTTTAACCATTTAAATAAAAATCAAAATATTTAGAGATTTAATCATTATTTTTATAATATTTAATGATTTAATTATATAAAAAAACTCATTAACCTAATCGTTAAAAAAAAAAAGTCGATCGAGGTTTTTTTTTTTTTTTTTTGTCTTTTCGAATTTTATTGAAAAACCGGTTAAGAAGCGGCGCCAAAATGTAAAATGAAGATTTCAGTTGAAGAACAAAAGAAAACCAATTTTGTTCTTCAGTTGTATCTGATGGCGGATCCTCCAAAAATCCATTTCTATCTTCTTCCCAAAAACCAATACAATTCAAAAAAAAGTTCACAATTTGATCAATTTCTCCTCTTTGGATTCCCATTCCGTCTCTCTTGTTCTGTCTCATTGTATTCTCCAATTGTTGTGATCGATACAATGTCTCTATCTGTCTTCTTTGACCGCTATATATCGTTCGAAATCCTCTGCTTGCTATCCTTCCCCTCACTTCCTTGTTTATCTCCACCTGGGTTCAGATTCTTCTTCGCCAGAACCAGTCGATGTCGTATTGACAATCGGGAGTTTCGGTTTTTATGTTGTAAATTGCTCTTAAGCTTCAACAAAAGGTGCACACCAACTGTTTGAAATTTTGTCTCAGTATAAATTTGTTTTAATTTGCTAGAATCTTATGGCTTTAGACTTTAAAATTCGTTTTGCAATGATTTGGGCACAAGTGTTGGTACATATGCTTATTGAGTTATTGATCTAGTTATAAAGTTGCTAATTGAATGTTCTTACTTGGTATAGATGTTCAATGCATTTATTTTTAGGTTATATAAATATATTCCAGGAAATAGATTTCCTGTTCTAATGCATGAAGAATTTGTGTAACAGCCAATGAATGGCATCATACTAAAGTGATTTATTTCTAAATAATGATATTTCAGACGCTTTGTGCAATTAAGTATCATAGTTGAAGGAGAAAAGGGCATTCATGGACGAAGACAAGACAAATGCGCTCGAGGCAATCAACAAAGAAGCTGTTGATTTGGTAAATATTCTTATTCATTTTGAATCCTCCTGATTATAGCAACCGTCAAGTTCTAGTGCATAATACTATAGCATATACTTGTGTTTAGATTACTAAATGTCAATATGTCATATATTTTAACAAAACATATATGCTTTTGTATGTGTGTTTAGTGCAAATTGTAACTGTTACTATATAAATAATACGAGCTATTAAAAAAAAACTATATGCATAATATGAGTATGTCAGGATTAAATTATCTATGTTTTTAAATTCCAAATTTCTTTAAGTAGTGTTCTTCATCATATGATCATAAATATCCGTAAGGTTACAGTAACAAAACAATAGTAGTCATTCACATACTAAATACAAAAGAGTTGTTTCTTAATAATTAATTGCATTTTGATTGATATAGAATTGTATATGTCACTTACTTTGAAAGAATTAAGTGTCAAAACTGGCCATCTTTCTGCAAGATTGGACCGTCGATTGATGTATCGTCTGATCACGACATTCCTTTTTGGGCAGGAAAATATACCAATCGTAGAAGTTTTCGAGAAGTTAAAATGCACAAAAGAAGGGCTTAATGCTGATGAGGTTGAAAAGCGTTTGAAGATGTTTGGCTACAATAAATTGGAAGAGAAAAAGGTTCGGTTATAACCCGGTTCGTCTATTCTTGTTGTCATCCCATTACATATGCATTTGTTTTCTATTGTTTTTCTACATTTTGACCATATAGTTTTATCATGTAATTACAGGAAAATAAAATACTCAAGTTTTTGGGGTTCATGTGGAATCCTTTGTCTTGGGTTATGGAAGCAGCAGCAATCATGGCTATTGCTATGGCACGAGGAGGGGTTAGTCCATATTTGTGTCTTTCCTAAGACCATTGAACATATTAGTATACAGAACCATATATTTTTCTGATTCTTGCATTTTGAATTCTTGTTTCCAGGACCAGCCTGCTGACTACCATGATTTTGGTGGCATATTGATTCTTCTTCTAATTAATTCAACCATAAGTTTTGTAGAGGAGAATAATGCTGGAAATGCAGCTGCAGCCCTCATGGCTCGCTTGGCTCCGAAAGCTAAGGTATGCCTTTGATAATATCATCAAAAGAATTGGTTACTGTAACTGTAACATTTCTTCTTTAAGTTGTATGCCAGTCGGATTATTTAACAATTGGTAATCTTATTTTAATCAAACCTAATTGACCCCCACTAGGTTTTACGTGATGGAAAATGGAACGAAGAGGATGCATC
The DNA here is from genome assembly GCA_020465985.1 of Centrapalus pauciflorus. Lineage (NCBI taxonomy): Eukaryota > Viridiplantae > Streptophyta > Magnoliopsida > Asterales > Asteraceae > Centrapalus > Centrapalus pauciflorus. The sequence continues at coordinate 193,313 of JAANYP010002185.1, read as the reverse complement.
TGTGCTGGTACCTGGAGATATCATTAGTATTAAGCTTGGGGACATTATTCCTGCGGATGCACGTTTGCTTCAAGGCGATCCATTAAAGATCGATCAAGTAAGAATTCTTACATTATTTAGTTTCACTATAATTATCTTCGGAGCATAAATCATATGTCTACTTTTCAGTCTGCTCTTACAGGTGAATCTCTCCCGGTATCCAAGAATCCAGGTGATGGGGTATACTCAGGCTCGACATGTAAGCAAGGTGAAATTGAGGCCGTTGTCATCGCGACAGGAGTCCATACATTTTTTGGAAAGGCAGCTCATCTTGTGGACAACACTACACATGTTGGGCACTTTCAGAAGGTTTGATTGTAATGATTATTAAAGTTATGTTTGACTATTGTATTTAATCTTCTGTTATACGTTGGCTGTGGTAGTTGAAATTGTCATAATAATGTTTGAAATTGGCACAGGTTTTGACTGCAATAGGAAACTTCTGTATATGCTCAATAGCCATAGGCATGTTTATCGAATTGATCGTCATATATGCTTATCAAAAGAGGGACTATCGTGAAGGCATTGACAACCTTCTAGTGATACTCATTGGTGGTATCCCAATTGCAATGCCCACTGTTCTTTCTGTCACAATGGCGATTGGTTCCCACCGGTTATCTCAACAGGTTCCTGAGCCGAAAACTACTAGTGTTATATCATTCTCCATATCTAGGATTGAGCTGATAGTAACATACCAGGATATCTAATGCAGGGTGCCATAACAAAGAGGATGACAGCCATTGAAGAAATGGCAGGAATGGATGTGTTGTGTAGTGATAAAACTGGCACCTTAACTCTCAACAAACTTTCAGTAGACAAAAATTTGATTGAGGTAACAATATTTATAGCTATCAGAAAAATCATTAAAGAACAGAGTTACTGTGTTTTTTACCAGCCACTATTGCAAAATGTTAGTTTCAATCTCTCTTCATATTTTTTCTATAAACTCCCTCAACCATGATTTTTGGTCTTCTAAGGTCACTTAATTTATTTTGTACACAAAGTACTTACTATGTACTTTTTAGTTTCACATATGTGATCTTTAATAACTTTGGAGGACATTTGAGCTGGTTGTTAAGAAATAACATTAATTCAATTCATAATTAACTGAATCTCACATAGGTTAGACCAAAATGTAAAGTTTATGAACTTAATGTGAACCAAATAAAGTTTAGGGACTTTAGGGGACTGAAAACCATATTTGAAGAACAATAGGTTGAAAAAGATGTTGAGACTAAAAGTGAATTTTTTTTTATAGTTGGTTGCTTAGTTGCTAGAAAAGAACAATTGGCTGTGAACCTTGAGGATAGCCTTACGATATCATTGGCTGGAAACCAAGATCAATGTATATATTCATGCAGGTTTTTGCCGCTGGTGTTGACAAAGACACTGTTGTGTTGATGGCTGCTAGAGCATCTAGATTGGAAAATCAGGATGCCATTGATACTGCTATAGTGTCAATGCTGGCTGATCCTAAGGAGGTATCATATTGTTCTATTCAATTAAAAAATGAAAAAATAAATAAAAACAATCAAATAGAAGAAGATGAAGAGTGATTGACATTTCTATTGTGTTGGCTTTTGAAAAGGCCCGATATGGTATTACAGAAGTGCACTTCCTTCCGTTTAATCCAACGGATAAGAGAACGGCTCTGACTTACATCGATGGTGCCGGAAAGATGCATAGAGTGAGCAAAGGTGCACCAGAGCAGGTAACCATGCATCTCTCTAATCCTGGAATTTCATTTGCATGGCAATACCTACATTTTTAACTTCTTTATCGTTGTCTGTGAACTATTAGATTTTGAATCTAGCAAAGAACAAATCTGAGATCGAAAATAGGGTACACACAGTTATCGATAAGTTTGCTGAACGTGGACTCCGATCTCTTGGAGTAGCTCGTCAGGTAACAAATAATTGATTTTAAAAACATAACTCTTTTTTCTTTTACGAATGCTGTTTATTTGATGTGTACTTCTTGGTTTATATACAGGAAGTACCTGCTAATAGCAAAGATAGCCCTGGTGGTCCCTGGGAATTCGTAGGACTTCTTCCTCTTTTCGATCCACCACGCCATGATAGTGCTGAGACCATTAGACGAGCATTAGACCTTGGAGTGAGCGTTAAAATGATCACAGGCATGTTTTAAAAGCAGTGTTAATTACAGTCAAAGATGCCTACAAATAGTTGACTTTTAGTTGTTTCTGTTAAGTCTTGGTTAGTTGTTAGATTTGTGCATAACTTTATGATGAAAAATTTTCAGGTGATCAATTGGCGATTGCTAAGGAGACGGGGAGACGTCTAGGAATGGGTGTTAATATGTACCCTTCATCATCGTTACTTGGCGATCATAAGGATCAGCTAGTTGCAGCCTTACCAGTTGATGAACTCATTGAAAAAGCCGATGGTTTTGCAGGTGTTTTTCCAGGTAACCATTTTTGGCCAAAAATTATAAAATAATGGAGCATGAAGTGTTGTTTTCTTAAAATCTAACTCTGTGATTCTTCTATAGAGCACAAGTATGAGATTGTTAAGATTTTACAAAGTAAAAAGCACATTTGTGGAATGACTGGTGATGGGGTGAATGATGCACCTGCTTTAAAGATAGCAGACATTGGAATTGCTGTGGATGATGCCACAGATGCAGCTCGAAGTGCTTCCGACATTGTTTTAACAGAGCCCGGTCTCAGTGTCATCATTAGTGCGGTCTTGACAAGTCGTGCCATCTTTCAGAGAATGAAAAACTACACTGTATATATCCTTCCTCAACCATACTTCTGCGTTAATTTGGTTTGTTCCTATGACCTGACTTTTCCTAATGATTGTTCAGATATATGCGGTTTCAATCACTATCCGTATTGTGGTAAGTTCTAATCACTACTTTTTAAATCAAGTGGTTCCGCATTGCTCGTGTCATGATCACCATTTTAACAAGCACATTCGGCAACCTGGTTTTATTGCAGTTGGGGTTCATGTTGTTGACTGCCTTCTACAAGTTCAACTTCCCACCACTTCTCGTTCTTGTGATTGCTATCCTCAATGATGGTATGATTGTTTCAATACAACTATCTTCGGAACTGTTCTTGATCTTTTGGAAATCGATTTTTATTTTTAGTCCATGATGTATCCAGGTACAATCATGACTATTTCCAAAGATAGAGTGAAACCATCTCCCAGCCCAGATAGCTGGAAGCTCAGTGAGATTTTTGCAACTGGAGTTGTCATAGGCACTTACCTTGCTCTAATGACCGTCATATTCTTCCATTTGGCTAGCCGAACAAGCTTTTTTGCGGTGAGACTGCAACAATTTAATTGTTTGTACACATTTTTTAAACATATTTATGTGCATACAAATATGAAGTATATATTTTACTCTTATATGCATAAAATTGACTAATTATCAGCACATAAAGTTGCCAAATATAGAGTAAACTCCAAAATGTTTAGTACGAAGTAATCGGGACTAAATACTCATATATTTATTTTCACATAAAATGTTTTGAAGCCCGGCAACCTTAAGCGGGGACTCTTTGGATCCTCACGAGTCACGACCCTTCCCCACGAACTAATATAAGCAATATTCTGCTAGTTAGTGGTTCGCTAAAATATGTATAAACCACAAACATTAAACTTGAGTGATTCCACAAATTTCTCGCCTTCTGTAACCAACTAAGCACTATATAACTTATAACTTTATAAGCATGTACAGATTTACATATTATAACACACTATTTTATGTACCCACATATTGCATGAATTATTTTTATAATTAATTGATTACATAAATATATATAAACTTAAAATTAAAACATATAAATATTAATTATTACAATACGAAAATACAAAAATAGTATTGTTATTTTCATAACTATTATTTATGTATCCTTTTAAATATATATAAGTGGATAGTGGTTACTTTTTTTTTTTAACATTTTTAAAAATTTTATTTCTAAATTTATATATATCTCATCGATATAAGTTGGAATTTCCATTTACATAAAACATAATGTTTATATATACCGAAAGAGCATCATGTAAAGATTCATATATTTTTAATTGATAATTTGATACATAATGTTTATATATTTTATTAAAATAAATAAAAGATGTTATGATATATGTTCATTTTTAATGATGTGTATCATTTTTTTCTTTTCAAATACAATCTTATTTATTTTAATGTTTATATATTTTAAATTGATATAATGTAACATATATTATTTTATAAATATTATTTGAATTTCTTAATAGACTATATGATTAAAATTTTTTTTTTCAAAATTAGATTTAGATTAGCTAATAGATTAACAGATATCAAATAGATAATTATGACAAATAACATTATTGGATAATGTCAAATTGTGGATGGAGTTAATTATTTTTATTATTGACAAATCTTAATAATAATGACTTGTATTTATCTTTTATTTTGTTTAAAATAATAAAGTGTTTTATTTTTTCTGGTGAAACGTGATGATGACACGTGACAATAGATGTTCTACTTTATTATATACATAGATATAGATATAGGTGGTATTTGTTTTTTAAGAGGTTGAATGTCTGAAGTCTGAAAACCATGTCTGAAATTAAGAGGAGGCCTTAAAGTCTGAAATTAAGAGGCTCTGAATTTAATTCAGACTAGTCTCATTCTCTTAAAATTCAGAGGGAAATTCAGAGGTTGTAACCTCTTAAGTCTGAATTTAAACAAACAATACAAATTATGTTAAGATCTGAAATTCAGACTTCAGACCTAATTCAGAGGCTCTTAATTCACGCCCGACCAATATTTACAAAGTTATAGAAAATATGGATTATCAAACAAATATGATGCAATAAATGGTAAAACTGTGAAATTATGTTGCCATGAATAATGAAAACAAAGTATGTTTGCTATAAACGCTATGGATATTGTTAGTGTGTGAACCCCGTGATGGGTGTATTGCATTCATCTCATATAAATAGATTACATATTTACAAAGGAGACCCCTACACTATACATTATTTAACACACCCCCCTCAGTCGCAGCTGGAGGAGGACTAATGCTAAGACTGGACTTAAATTGTAAAAACAGCTGTGTAGGAAGACCTTTAGTAAATATATCTGCTAACTGATGAGAGGAAGGCACATGCGACACACGCACTTGCCCCAAAGCAACCCGTTCTCTTACAAAGTGTAAGTCAATTTCCACATGTTTGGTTCGTTGATGCTGTACTGGGTTATTAGCTAAATACATGGCACTTACATTATCACAAAAAACAACTGTGGCACGTGAAAGAGGTAGATGTAACTCAATCAAAAGATTACGAAGCCAGGCAGATTCGGCAACAACGTTAGCAATACCACGATATTCAGCTTCGGCACTTGAACGGGACACAACATGTTGGCGTTTAGAGGACCAAGACACAAGATTGTCGCCCAGGAAGATGCAGAACCCAGAGGTGGACCGGCGTGTTTCAGGACAACCGGCCCAATCAGCGTCAGTGTAACATACCAAACGATTAACAGAGGATGGGCGGAGGAAAAGTCCATGAGTAAGGGTACCCTTCACATAACGAAGAATGCGTTTGAGGGCATTCAGATGTGGTTGGCGAGGATCGTGCATATACAGACATATTTGCTGTACAGCATATGCGATTTCCGGACGAGTGATCGTGAGGTACTGTAATGCACCCGCAAGGCTCCGATAGAGAGTCGGATCATCGACTGGTTTGCCAGAGGAGGGTAGTTTAGACTTTGTCTCAGCCGGTGACAAGCAAGGATGACAAGTATCCATGCCAGCACGAGAAATGATTTCTTGGGCAAAAACTGATTGAGACAGAAAAAGGCCCGAAGAAGAGCGTAAAGCAGAGACCCCTAGAAAGAAGGAGAGAGCGCCAAGGTCAGTCATTTTGAACTCAGATGACAGACGAGAGATGACATGATTGACCAGAGATTGGGAGGAAGCTGTCAGAATGATATCATCTACATATAGAAGTAGGTAGATTGTATCACGACCATGATGATAAACAAAGAGAGAACTGTCTGATTTACTTGAATGGAAACCGAGAGAAGTAATGAAGACAGCTAATCGATGAAACCAAGCACGGGGAGCTTGTTTGAGACCGTACAGGGCTTTTCGAAGACGACAGACATGCTGTGGGAAGGAGGAATGAACATAGCCAGGAGGTTGTTTCATATAGACTTCCTCTGATAATTCGCCATTGAGAAAAACATTTTTAACATCAAGCTGATGAATCGGCCAGTTTAGGGAGAGAGCAATGCTTAGGACCATTCTGACAGTAACTGGTTTAACAACAGGACTGAAAGTTTCGTCATAGTCAAAACCAGGCATTTGAGAAAAACCTTGAGCCACCAGACGACCCTTGTAACGCTCAAGGCGACCCTGACTGTCGAATTTATGGCGATATAACCAACGGCAGCCAACAATGTTGACTTTTGATGGAGGGGGGACAAGATCCCACGTGTGATTGGAGAGAAGGGCGGACATTTCAGCGTCCATGGCTGCCTTCCAATTGGGATCACGAATCGCCTGTGCAGTTGATTTGGGAATTGGAGAGAGAGAATCAACGGCAGAGAGATTTAAAATTTGACGAGGTTTAAGGCTCCCAGTACGTGAGCGAGTAGTCATGGGATGAGTGGAAGTAGGAGCTGGTGTTGGAGACGAAGTGGAAACTACTGGAGCTGTGTCCACAGAAGAGTCAGGTGGAGGGTGAGGCTCAACAGACGAATTTGTTTGAGCATTGTCTGTAAGAGAGTCACCGGTGGAGATGGTCAAATCTCCATTGGGAGGCGTAGGAGAAGTAGAACCAGAAGGAGTAGCAGATGTAGATGCAGTAGAATCACCTGTCATTAGAGTGGGTATGGTGACATCATCAATGAAAGCATCATAATCAGATAGAGAGGGAGGGACGTTAAATGAGACATACGGGAAGTGATCTTCATCGAAAACTACATGACGGGATATGAGTATGCGATGAGTTACTAGATCATAACAACGATGACCCCGATGGCACGAGGAGGGACCCAGGTAAACACAAGCTGTGGATCGAGGAGAGAGCTTGTTTGGGGCTGTAGAGGAGAGATTGGGATAACAGAGGCATCCAAAAACACGTAAGTGAGTGAATATCGGAAAAGTACCGTATAGTATCTCACAGGGTGTCTTAGAGTCTAAAGTGGTGGTAGGATGAATATTCAGAAGATGAACAGACATGTGGAGAGCTTCAACCCAGAATTTAGGGGGAAGAGATGCTTGAAACAGAAGAGTGCGGACCACATTGTTAATTGTGCGAATGGCACGTTCAGCTTTACCATTTTGTTGCGATGTGTAAGGACAAGAGAATCGAACTTTAATTCCATGTTTTTGAAAAAGTTCAAGCAAATTATTATTATTAAATTCTCGTCCTTTATCACACTGAAATGATTGTATGGTGGTTTTAAACTGGTTTGTAACATAAGCACGAAAAATGGTGAACACATGAAATACATCAGATTTGGCACGCAGAGGGAACACCCATAAAAAGTGAGAATAATCATCCAAAAAAAGTATATAGTATTTAAAACCACTCAAACTGGATACAGAGGATGTCCATAAATCCGAATGAATCAATTCAAAAATTCTTGAAGTCTTAGTTGTAGACTTGGAAAAAGACAAACGACAATGTTTTCCTAATTGACAAGCGTGACATGTAGGTAACATTGCATTGGAACAAGAAATAAATTTACGAGAACGTAAAAAATTAAAAGTAGAACTGCCCGGATGTCCAAGACGGCGATGCCACACATGAGGCGACAAAGAGACCATGGCAGTGGCGGATGACTCAGATGACGGAGAAGGCTGAAGGACAGGATAGAGATCACCAGTACTATCAGAACGGTGAAGAAGGCGTCCTGTATTAAGATCCTTTATGGAGAAACCAAAAGGATCAAATTCAACAGAAACCCAGTTATCAAGAGTGAATTTGCGCACAGAAATAAGATTCTTAACCATATGATCAGAAACAAGTACATTTTTCAGTGCCAAAGTGTTTTGTGATAAGGGAAGAAATGTATCACCAGTACAAGAAACCGGAAGTAGAGCACCATTACCAACCATGATTACTTTTGACTTGCCACAAGGTTTAAGAGATAGAAGGTTACCTTGGTTGAAGGACATGTGGGAGCTTGCACCAGTATCCATGTAGTAGTTGTTATCCGGATTCTGTTGTGGTTGCTGAATGGACATCGAGCTGAAGAGGGATGCTAGATCAGTGAATTGAGGCGGAGCAGCCGGAGCGGGAGAGACTTGAGGAGGCGCGGCGTATAGAGCAGCTGGAGGGTGTGTCCCTGTATGATTTGGGAGTTGCTGACGATAGTTGCCTCCATGCTGAGACGCCTGAGATTGTTGATGCAAGGCATTTTGAAGAAGTTGAAGGAGCTGAGCGTTGAAAGCCGGTGGAGCACTTGACTGACCTGCGTCTCGAGAATTACCTGTAAAAGAAGCAGGACCATTAAAAGACCCCCTTCCCGTGTTACCCTTAGATGCAACCCGACCCATGTTTTTGTTTCCCCGATTATTTTTATGTTTCCCTTTCCCATTATGATTAGTAGCAGACGAGGAATAAAGTGCAGAGCTAAGGGAAGGTTGGGGTTCAAGGGTAGGCTCAGGTTGGTCTTCTCGTGACTCATGTAAAAGTAACATGTTCTTGGCTTCAAGAAAGGAGGGAAAATGTTTAGTATGAGTGATAACATCAATTAAACTTTGGTAGGAAGAGGGTAAATTCTGGAGAATTTGCAAAACAAGATCCTGATCAGTAATTTTAGTATCAACATCAGCTAGAGAATCAGCGATATCTTTTAAGGTGTGACAATAATCAGTAATGGAAAGATCACCCTTTTTAGTGTTGCGAAAAAGAGTTTGAAGCTGAAGGCTGCGAGATAATTTATTGTTCAAAAAATGAGCATCCAGAGCCTCCCAAAGGTTATGTGCAGTGCAATTGTCTTTGGTGATAATATTGAGTAAATTAGGTTCACAGGTGGAATAAAACCAGGACTTAATACGAGAATCTATGGCTTCCCAATCCTCATCATCAGTACTAGTGGGTTTTGATTTTCCATTTATGTGACCCATGACTTTCGCACCTTTACAGACATCAGTAAATATTCTACGCCACAGTTTATAACGAGATCCATCGGTGGTTAATTTGAAACTAAATTGTGGGTAAACATTACCAATCGCAAAAACAAGTTGGGATGCTGTAGGATTAGGTGTAAGTGAGGGATTTCCTGTCATTACTAATTATAATGCAAAAGACGAAGAATAAAAAATAATCGTGAAAAATAAACAGGAACGTGCTCACTGTGGATTTAAGGGAGAGGCAGCCGAAATTGTAAGGGAGAGGCAGCCGGTAGATGAACTGGTCGGCGGCAAGGCTGGAGCAGGGCAGCGGCAGCAGACACTGTAGCAGCGGTGGGCAGCAATGGAAGCAGCAGCGGAGATAGGACAGCCGCTAATAATATTATATATTGGGTAATATATAATAATATATGTATGCGATATATATTCTGTCCAAAAATATGAGCAGCACACAAATCCAAGCCAACCGACCCAACATAACCAAGTCAACCGACCCAATTTAAAGTGGGTTCTGTTTTGCGAGAGGAACCAGACGACCCAAAACCAGATCTCAAAATTAACCGGCGACAGTCACGGGCGACGTTCCTTGTAACAGAACCAGAAACTTGGCGGCTGCGTTGGTGTCGTTCCTCTTTAGCGGTACTTGTACGATGGTGTCGTTCTCAGGCGCTGGACAGCAGCAAGGGGCAGCGTCGACACTTGGACAAAACCGACAGTCACACGAGGCGGCGGCAAGGGGCGGCGGTGGCGCAGAGGGAATAGGGTTTTGAGACGGCGCCTATGCGTGCGTGAAGAAGGAGAAGGGCAGAGTGGATTATAGCAGCGGAATGGGAAGCCGACAACCCACAAAAACGGTGGGCGGCGGCGGCGTACGGGTTGCCGCCGGTGATGCACCGGCGGGTGGTGGCGGGGAACCGTAGGTCACAGGAGAGAAAGAGAAAAAACCCTAATTAGGCCTGATACCATGTTAGTGTGTAAACCCCGTGATGGGTGTATTGCATTCATCTCATATAAATAGATTACATATTTACAAAGGAGACCCCTACACTATACATTATTTAACAGATATGAAAGTGGATTTTTATTTATGGTTTTCTAACTTCTTTTACTCTTATCTTCTCCACAGAATACATTTCATGTGGTTGATTTCAATAAGCATGAGAGCAAATATACGGAACATGTTTTGAATGCGAAGCTAGCATCGGCTGTCTACCTTCAGGTCAGCACAATCAGCCAGGCGTTAATATTTGTCACTCGCTCGAGGGGTTGGTCTTTCATGGAAAGGCCAGGTCTTCTACTGGTTTGCGCGTTTATTCTAGCTCAACTAGTAAGCAACCCATCTTTTATCAATAAACTCGATCATCATGTTCCTTCGATTAACTTATCGCTCTCTTGCTTACTTTTGAAAATGCTAAGTGCTAACCACAATATCTTTTCAGATTGCTACCATGATGTCTGCAATGTTGACTTGGAATTTTGCTAAAATCGGCGCGATTGGTTGGGGTTGGACCGGCATTATATGGTTGTATAACATCTTATGCTACATGCTTCTTGACCCTATCAAATTTGCAGTGAGATATGCACTCAGTGGGAGAGCGTGGGGACATGTCATCAACCGGAAGGTGAGAAAGTCTAACGTTCGTTTATTTTTTCGTACCTTCAAGTAATATATTCAAAACATTAACCCCATAACAGTTGAGACTTTTGAGGATTCTCCAACGGAGGTCCAGAGTTCTACTACTACAGACTTCAACTCCTTGTAGACTACTTGTCATTAAAAAAAAAATAACTCGTATACTTGTACATTTCCAGACGGCTTTCACCACGCAAAAGGACTTTGGTCGGGAAGCCCGCGAGGCTGCTTGGGCAGCCGAACAACGAACACTTCATGGCCTTGATACATCTGAAGCTAAGATATTTGCCGAAAACTACACATTTAGAGACATAAACATGATGGCAGAAGAAGCAAAACGTCGTGCAGAGATTGCAAGGTCAATTTACGTTTTCGTTAACTTCTTTTGTATCAAAGAAACATGCATCATCTCTTACATTATTCTCAATTATTTGCTTGACAGATTAAGGGAACTTCACACTCTAAAGGGCAAGGTAGAGTCTTTCGCGAAACTAAGAGGATTAGATATCGATGTCAACCCACATTACACTGTCTGATCAATGCTACGTGGCCACCAATTTTACGCTCATGATGATCACTATGATTCTTCTGCTCGAATTCGATCGTGCAAAGCTCACTCAAAATGCACAAAACCGCTAATAAAAGCAGCTTCGTTTTTTTCATAAGTTTTTTTTTTTGCTTTTAAAGGACGTTCTTTCGTGAATGATATTCGTGTAAGCGATACATACCATTTACAAATGCAAGTTAACTGATGAGGATATTCAACAATTTTCTTACATAAAATTTGCTGTATAATATATTATTTTCTCGATGATTCGAGTAATACGGATCACAGGAAGTGTCCGTTTGATTTGTCTCTTATTAGGATGGAAAACCGTCGTTCTTAACATAACCTTTAACAAAATTGAATTAAAAGAGTTGCAATTTGAAATACACTTCAAATTGTGCTCCATTCTAACACACAACAAATCAAAGACTTGATGTGAAGAACTCCAAATATTGAGGTGTGCATGACTAGGTTTAATTTAAGACTTTCGTAATTTAAATAAATGCAGTTCAGTAGGAATTAGTATTGGAATTTCTGGTGATGATTGATAAAATAGTGATTTTATGCAAAGTATATATATATGAACAATTTAACAAAATGCAAGTTGATGGGTGCAAAGTGACAATTCTCCAAATCTATCTTAATAAGCGTGATCAAGAACAAGGAAATCAGCACATTTTCTTGTGCGCTCTCTCTCTATAAGCACGGCACTCTCACTCTTTAGAAATCTCGTTTCTTCAAGAGATCGATCAAGAAAACAGAGATCAAGCATCCTTACAAGAATATATACAAGGATTTAGCATTATTTCAAAGTAAGATTACGTTTTATTGAGGATTTTAGCGTCGAAAGGGTTCGGTTTTGAAGAAACCAATTATGAACATGCAATGAATTTCTGTTGTTGCATGTGTTATTACTCAGTTATTAAGTGCAGCTGGGAGTGTATTGAAGCTATAGTATTCAACCTAAAGGTTGGTCAATTTGAAGTTTGTGTGTGTACGTAAACTGTGCTTTTGCACAGTGTTCTTACCAATTTTGGCCAAAATTCGAGCAATAAACACCAAATCGGTGTCAAATATTAGCTAGTTGCATATAATAGTTAGAGTGTTTATTGATAAATTTCACTCATAGTATTGATACAAAATGAATGATCGAACAAATCTGGAATTTTATGAACTAAGTGTTCAAGTTTGGACCAAGAAAGGACCCGAAGTTCAGATCCCAAACAACCAAAGTTCGATACCCATCATCTAAATGACGATTAGGCCATGTGCTAAGATTTGGATGAGTGAGTTCGGACACACATCCGAAGTTGCCAATCTTGGAGCACTTATGCGAAGTCGTCAAGCTCGAACATAAAGTCCGAAGTTTGGATCCTAAGATCCGAAGTTGCCTTCCAAAATTCGGATTTATGATCCAAAGTTTATGTAAATGTCTATAAAAGCAATGTACTTTAGCATAATTTAATATTGCACCTTATGCATGAATAATTTGCAATGAACACATAGCTATAACATACAATTGTAATCAAGTGAAATATAATGAAGCTAGTAGCAACCTAAGCAGCAAGAGTCCACACATATAAAGTCTAATACACTACTTCTGTTATGCCAATTGCATAGATTCTTGAAGATATGAATATGTAAAAATAAGATTAAGAGAGAGAATCTTATTGATGGTAAAAGAAGATTACAAAACTTGAATGAAATTGAGCAACTGTGTGTGGTTTACAAAGTGTAAAAAATTATTTATAGTCTAACTAGATTTACAACTAACCCCCTTTGACTAGTTTGTAAGTCACCAATTAGTCCACAAATCTCCACCTTGACTTCTAACTAAGTCAACTCGTATTTCCAATTATCAATACTAAGGAAATCCAAACAATGTCGAAACTTGTGTTCTGGAATTGGTTTTGTTAACATGTCCGCCGGTTTATCTTGTGTCCCGATCTTCTTCACCTTTACTCTCGTCTCGGAACGAATAAAATGGTAAAGAACATCAATATGTTTGGTACGAACATGGAACACTTGATCTTTCACCAAAGAAATTGCACTCATACTATCACAATATACCAAATCTTGATCTTGACGAATTCCAAGGTCTCCAACTAGACCTTTTAACCAAATCGCTTCCTTTGCCACTTCCGTCAATGCCATGTACTCGGCTTCGGTAGTTGATAAAGCAACCGTTGATTGGAGAGTTGTCTTCCAACTTACAACTGCACTTCCAAGAGTAAACACATACCCGGTTAACGACCTTCGATTAACTAAATCTCCGGCATAGTCCGAATCGGAATAACCGGTTACTTCACAATTCTGATTGCCACCGTAGATTAAACCCACATCGGATGTGCCTTTCATATACCGAAAACTCTCTGACCGCTACCCAATGTTCTTTCCTTGGATTCGCCATATAACGAGAAACCACACTTACTGAATACGCCAAATCCGGTCTTGTGCAAATCATCACATACATAAGGCTATCCACTGCATTAAAGTACGGAACCTTAGACATAAAATCAACTTCATCTTGTGACATTTCCAAAGAACAAACCATAACAATCCTAACGTTTGCCGCCAAAGGAGTAATTACCGGTTTCGCCGGAGACATTCCAAACCGTGAAACAATCTTCTCAATATAATCCTTTTTTCGACAAGAAAAGTTTCTTATTCTTGCGATCTCTCAAAATCTCCATCTCCAAGATTTTTCGAGCCGGACCCAAATCCTTCATTTCAAACTCGGAACTAAGAAGTTTCTTTAATTTCATAATCCCCGACGCATCTTTTGCCGCAATTAACATATCATCAACGTACACTAGCAAATAAACTAGCGATCCGTCACTTACCCTTCGATGATAAACGCAACAATCGTATGGACTTCCCACAAATCCAATCTTTATCATAAAATTGTCGAACCGTTTATACCATTGTCTCGGCGATTGCTTCAATCCGTACAAAGATTTACGTAAAAGGCATACACATATTTCTTTCCCTTGAACTTTAAATCCTTCCGGTTGAGCCATAAAGATTCTTCGTCATGATCTCCGTGAAGAAACGCCGTCTTCACATCTAATTGTTCCAATTTCAAGTCCCAATGAGCAACCATAGATAGCAAAACTTGAATTGACGTGTGTCGAACTACGGGAGAGAATATATCATTATAGTTGACCCCTTCTTTTTGGCTATACCCCTTTGCCAGGAGACGAGCTTTATATCTAATTTATTCGGAACCCGGTAACCCGACTTTTTTCTTGAAAATCCATTTACATCCGACGACCCGTCTACCTTTCGGTATATCCACAAGAACCCATATTTTATTCTTGTACAACGATTCAATTTCTTCTGTCGTTGCTCCGATCCATAAACCCGGTTCTTTCGAAATAATAGCCTCACCATAAGTTGTCGGTTCATTAAAACTATCAACTTCCTCTGCTACTTGTAAAGTGTAGGCCAACATATCTTCGAAACCATACCAGTTCGGCAGTTTAACTTGTCTCCTTGATCGATCACCAGCCAAAGACGAAGGACACACATCCACGGCTCCACCTTGAGAAGATGAACCATTATCACCAACATCCAAATTTTGACTTTGAAAATTTAAACTTGAATTTTCTTCTAATTGTCGAGAGCCACCGGAACCAATTGAATTTTTAAAATTCCAGGCAATTGAATCCATATTTTTAAAACTCACAAACATCATCCTGAGTATCGTCATCCCCATCGTTTGAAAACGAATCAAGACTAAAAACATTCTCCACCTTCTTGGCCATTTCCGAAAAATCCTTTTGAAGTACCATAGATTTTTCGTCAAAAGTAACATCCCGACTCAAGATTACTTTCTTTTCCGAAGGAGACCAAACTCGAAATCCTTTTAATTCTTCGACCCGTTTGATTTTCAATCAATATTTTCCAATGCTTGAACTTCTCGAATGCTTCACTTTTGTGCTTCATGATGAAAACCCAAGACATTCTTGAAAAGTCATCTATTACAGAAAGAAAATAAATAGCACCCCCAAGTGAACGAGCTCGAGAGGGACCCAACAATCCGCATGTAAGTAATCTAATGTTGCCTTCGTTTGATGAACCGCCTTTGAGAAACTTACCCGATGTTGTTTACCGAAAACATAATGTTCACAAAAGTTTAATTTTGCTACTTTGTGACTTCCTAAAAGTCCACGATTACTCAAAATTATCATTCCCTTTTCTCCAACATGGCCTAACCTCATGTGCCAAACTCGTGTCAATTCCGAATCCATCTCTTCGGAATGTGAAACCGATACCGAGCCCATCACGGTTTCCCCCTTTAAAACATACAACGTAGACTCCTTTCCCCCTTTCATAACGACTAGAGCTCCCTTTGAAATTCCTAGAACGCCATCCGAACAAGTACACTTAAAACCTTTTGCATCTAACGCACCCAACGATATCAAGTTCTTCTTAAGTTCCGGAATGCATTCGGATCTTGATTTAGCCAATACCAACCACTTTGCAAGAAGCATCTTTTCCCATTAATACATTTCCGGCATTGATTTCTTGATACGTAACAAACCAATCTTTGTTCGGACACATGTGAAAAGAACAACCCGAATCTAAAATCCACGCCTCGGATCTCCCAAGACAACAATCTGAAACCATGAGCACCAAGTCATTTTCGGAGTTAGTCTCTTCTTTCACAACGTTTGCTTTCGACCCATTTGACAATTTCTTTGGGCATTCATTTTTCCAATGACCGATCTCCCCACATTTGTGACAAACGTCATGCATATTGGGCTTTCTTCCTCGTGACATTGACCTTCCATTTCTTTGTTTACCTCTCCCCCTCTCCAAATGATCCATATTCCGGCCATCGTTTCTTCATACATTCAAGCCCATCGGTTGATCTTCCGGAGCACTTCCCGATGCCTTGTGCCTCAACTCACGTGAATGCAAGCTTGACTGTACTTCCTCCAACGTAATCATATCTCGTCCAACCACAGAAGAATTGACAAAATTCTCGAATGACGGTGGTAAAGAAACCAAGAGAATAAGGGTCGCATCCTCGTCTTCTAATTTCACTTCAACGTTCTTGAGATCCATCAAGATGGAATTAAGTTCATAAAGATGATCTTTAAGAACGGAGCCTTCCTTCATCCTTAGCGAAAATAATCGTTGCTTGAGTAGCAACTTGTTTGTGAGGGATTTTGTCATGTAGAGGGATTCGAGTTTAACCCATAAACCCGCCGCGGTGTCTTCATCGATGACTTCATACAAAACTTCACCTGAAAGAGACAACAAAGTCGTAGAATCCGCCTTCTCGTCCTGTTGATTGAATTTCGATTCCTCCATATTTGCGGGTTTTGCACCATTGAGCGCAAGCCAAATACCTTCCCGTTTCAACAATGCCCTCATCTTCAAACGCCAAAGACTAAAGTTGTTCTTGCCTGTAAATTTCTCGATGATTAACATTGAAGGAGCCATAACCGATCAATTGTATCAACAACCCACCAAGAACCTGAGCCATAACCGATCAATTGTATCAACAACCCACCAAGAACCTTGGCACTTATACCAATTTGTTATGCCAATTGAATAGATTCTTGAATGTATGAATATGTGAAAATGAGATTAAGAGAGAGAATCTTATTGATGGTAAAAGAAGATTACAAAACTTGAATAAATTTGAGAAACTGTGTGTGGTTTACAAAGCGTAAACAATTATTTATAGTCTAACTAGATTTACAACTAACCCCCTTTGACTAGTTTGTAAGTAACAAATTAGTCCACAACATCTTTGCATAGCATCACAATATAAGCAAAAATAAGCATTCACTGTGAATAGTGATCTTACTTTAATGCATTATATGTAATCTGAGTTTTTCATTGCAACATAGCTTTTTTTTGGCATTCTTTATATATAGACAACTTATAAAGTTGTACGACATGATTTCCTGATAAACTTAAAGCCTAGCATGCATGTCATGCTTATTTATCCAACTTTCTTGTATTCCCTAGCTGGCTATTATCTTGCAAAAGCTTAGCACCAACACTCTTGTTCAGTGTTGGGTGGTAGTGTAAGCTATATATTGTGCTTATTTACTTGAGGACAAGCACTTTAGCAGCATAGCATTCTAATGATACTCACATTTCTTACTGGTAGCTAGCCCAGTATGTGGCTTATACCCACAAAATGCGTGTGTGTGTGGTGTTATCATCATCTCATTCTACTTGCTTAATGTCTCGATAGCGAAAATAGTTTAATACTGTTTAGCAAATCAGGCATCTTTCAGTCCCTTTTTACAAAGCAACATAGTATAGAAAAGTAACTCACCGCACACATAGATGCATGTATATTGTATAATCTGCTCACTTACTAAGCAATTAACTTACCCTCATTCATTTAAATTTTTTAGGCAAAGACAAGAATTCAGCACAACCTTCAAGCTAGGTTCAACTTTGTTTTTTAGGGATCTGGGCCACTCTACTTTAGTGGTATTTTGCTTGAAATATTTGTGTATGGTCTTTGTAGTAACTTGTATTTTCAAACTCTGATGTAATAGATGAATAGACATGTACCATTTTAGCATATTGTAGTGTTTGACTAATATAGTGTATGTTTCGTTTAACTTACGCATGTAATGTGTGGGTTGTTTAATTAAGCATAATTTATTATTTATAGATTGGCGATTGCTTAGTATGATCTTGGGAGATGCATGTGATTATAAACAAGATGTCATGGTTACCCCTGGATATGGTCTTGGTTCTTATTTTATTTTTTATTTTTTTTTGGTTTTGGTTAAGTTTAGTTCGATCACTACTTGAAAAGCTGTAGTTACCAACGACTTTTTAATGTGTAAAACAGGATTTCTTTGCTATATTTTTTTGGGCTTGCTTATAGGTTTATATGGATATGCAATATTGTAGGTCCCAAATTGATGTCTCAAGTTTCTCAAGGGTGACTATAAATGGGGGTGAAAACTGTCTAATTATAATCACACAGATTTTTTTCAACGTTTGTATGGTTATATTAACAAGTATATTAACTTTACAAACAAGTTTGGATTGCGAAAAGATCGAAACTGAGATTACAGAATGAACAACAGGTTTGGCTAATCTAAGACATACTCAGACTCGTTACAATGATTGACTCACTAGGATTCGCTCATTGCTCAACACACTAAGGGTGCATTTGGTACAGAGAATGGAATTGCAGAGAAATGACAACAGAGAATTGAATTGCTGAGAAATGAAATTGGTCTGGAGAAAGAGAATTGATTCATCTTTGTGGTACAAGAGAGAATTCAGCAGAGAAATGTAACAGAGAATCATGTCTCTTCTTTGGTACAACAGAGAATTCGGCAGAGAGTTTTATAATTAATATTTTATTATTTGCAATCATAATTATTTACCCAAAAAATATTAAATACAGTTCTATAGTTAAACTCAAACCCAAAAAATTAATTTGTAATAATTAAACATTTTATTGATAAAACAAAAAAATTACTTATAATTCTAGAACAAAAATCAAAGATCCAGATGGAATCGAACCACCATCCTCCCATACGGACGCTCTTACCAATCGAGCTAATGGATCTATGTGTATCATCAAATACATTGCTTGAAATAAACATGTGCTTTCATTAAATGGAAAAAAGAACCTAGATCCTAATGTTCATTGGTATCATGTGCAAATATGAGCAATTGAGCACATGAATCCAAAGTCAATGGCAGTTGAGATAATATATATTGACATTAAGACATACATAAAAGAGTTATGGCTTTATTTGTGAGGGACAAAGTTGTTTAATGAGGATTCCTTTAAACATTTTATCTTTCATTGATATTGATAAATCAACTGCAGAGAAACAAGATGAGATCCCCTAGTGGGTAGGAGGGAGTTCTTTCATATGGGTATACTATCAAAAAGTAGAAAAAGTAGGATCAAGAAACTGATGTGCAACATTATCAAAATAATACATATATAGTGACTCCTAACGCAAACAACAAATAGGGAGAAAAATTTCTTCCAAATATCATATCTACGAAATATGAATAGCCAATGATATCATATCAATTAAAACGGAAGGCAAGATGGCCAAGATACATACAACTCGAGGTATAGGGGTCCAAATCCCATGTACCAGCCCAAGAACACGGTAGCAAATCTGCATGAATGTTTCAAATATGCATATCTAAATACAATTATGTAACAGAGTTAAACTAGAGATTTCTTCATTGACCATAAAACCTCCTACCAACGAGTGACTATATATTAATTAGCCTTGGATTACAATAGTTTCAAATTAAATAGCCTCATTGTGCACTTCTGCAGCAGCTGAGTGGACCAATGGTCCCTCTTTAGATGAGTGGATAATTAGAGTAAGTAGATTAGTATACTAGCGTTCTAACGTGCATCAGATCACTAGAGATCAATACATTTAAGTAGCCATATCAATTATATTGAAATTAGTTCGTTTAAGTAACGATAGAAATTAGGATTCAATTGGATCATAATCAAGCATGTTTAAACAAATTTGAACTAAAAATCAATGATTGAATGATGGCTTAAACCATTGTTAATGTGATATCGAAGGTTTAGAGATGAAAGTACCCTCACCAAATTAACTAAGAATTATAAAAACATACCTTACAAATACAAACCGTCAAAAATGAATAACGTATGCGTTTATCATGCTACTCGTATATTACGAATTATTCTTTGTCTCGACAGTGATTTTGTCACCTACACATAAAAGACTTCATATAAACAAGTTTAAAATCAACCTTAACAAGATTAATGAAAAGGATTCACTCATTCACATAACAAAATCAAGATTCATATAACAAATAACAAAATCGTAACAAGATTCATGTAGTAAAATCAAATTTTTAACAAAATTAATTTATCAATTTTAACATGTGAAATGAAAGAAAAAATTGATTTTAATTAGTGAAAGAAACTTTAAACAAAGTTGGAAAGAAAATTGATTTTCACAAAGTGAAATCAAGTTTTGACAAGCTAAATGAGAGGAAAAACGATCTGAAACTAAATGAAAGATGGATCACAATTTAAAGTATCAATTTTAGGCAAATGAATAACCTGCAAGCCTTGGGTTGAATTTTCTACATCACAGTTTTCCTTCAATGATTCATTCAGAGCATAGAAACCACAATACATGCATCTGAAACTATAATGTTTCAAGGAAATCTTTCACAACTATCAAGATGCCAAAAGTGTAAAAGACAAACAAAAGTCAAAAATTGAAATAGGACATGGGAGTAGTATCAAGCAAGAAAGCAATACATACCTTTGAGTGAGTGTGTGTGTGTGTGTGTATCGCCGCCGGTGAGGAGAGAGAGAAGTGTCATTCTGCCGCCGCTGCTGCCAATGAGGGGAGAGAGAGAGAGAGTGTGTGTGTGTGTGTGTGTGAGAGAGAGAGAGAGAGAGAGAGAGAGAGAGAATTTGTTCTACTGCTACCGGTGCCGGTGCCGGAGGGATGAGATGGAAGAGAACAGTGACGATGGCTGATGGAACGAATGACGAAGAGGGAGAAGAAAAATCGCCCTAGGGTTTTTCTCAATAGTGGGAGGCTGAAATGAGAGGGAAATAGAAATAGGGAAATGGAATTGATTTATTTCTCATCTTGCCATTCTTAAACCTAAACAAACAAGGGAATTAATTGTAATTCCATTTCACAGTCTTCATTTCTCTATACCAAACACCCCCTAAGTGTTTACTTACAAGACTTGACTAATCAGTTTTGGGAACACTGAACAACTTTAAGGACAAGTACACACTAGGAACAACTTAGACACACTTTGCTTTTAGACTCTCAAGTTGAAGTTGAACACGAATGCATGGATTCACATATTCTCTTCTTGTGTACACCTTCTCTCGCCTTAAAACCTTCTTTATATAGTCTCCCAGATGGATCCTAGTGAGATTTTTTATTGGATAAAGAGGAAGGCGAGAATGTCTCACAAAGAGGCAAACTTGCTTTTCTGTAGTAGGACAAGTATGACAAAAGTCATTTTTGTCTTGACATTCTGGAAATCTTTGTTTTTTTTTTTTGTCTTCTTTTGTTCCAAATTTATCCCAAATGAGTAAGTTTAGTTATATACTTTAACCTCCATATAAATTCATTCTGATATAAGAAAGGTTTGTCACACTTTTCAAATATCTTCTTTGTCTTCATGTAACAGAATAGCTTTGGCAGACTTATTTCCACTTTGTCTTTAATCTTTATGTTGATCCCATTGTTCAAAACATTATAAGAAGACATGGAAACACATTCCAATAAGTGAGTAACATGTTCACAAAGAACAGACTCTGTAAACAAAGAACATAACACTTAAATATGTCACACCTGTCTAACAAACATGAATACGGTGGGATCGGTCATGTACCGAATATCGAACTGATTATAGAATTTCGGTACCGATTCATTATCGGTCGGTATTTTTGGTATTGTACCAGTTAGAACCAATTTATTTAATATATCCCACAAAGCTAATATAAAACTAATATCAAAACCAATAAATATAATTTAATATCAAAGAAATTAATTGAAGTTAAAATCAAAACAAAAAGATAAAGTTAATATCAAAACCAACTATGAATGTTTCCATCATAATCAATAAGAAAAGTTAATATTAAAATCGATAAACAAAGTTAATCATCCATAAATATATATATCGGTGCAAGTGTAATACATATTTAAATATCAACGTGTGTGTGTGTATAAGGATGGGTTCAATGGAAAACCAACATGCTATGGGAAACCCGGATTGCATGGGATTGATGATTGATCATTTAAATCTTTGATTGATTTCAAAACAAAAATAAAAAAATTCGGCTGATCACAATTTATTATAACCACTCACCAATCCGACCCCCTAGTTAGATTTTCATATATACATATCTGAGAATGCTTCCAGAAGAATTCATATGTTTAACCAGTCACAACTCAAATACATGATGCATCATCTACGATACATACTAATATGCAACGCGTTTGATTATGCAAATCATAACTAATGTACTAATAACCTTTTCACAATTGACAATAATGAAAGTCAATAATACTCAAATACCAATTAAGATACATCAATGACTATTGATGCATACAACAATCATGGAAAACACTATACTATTCATACACGTTACAAGGAGTTGTTTCGCACAACAAAACCAAATTCAAAATCATAAAAAGTGATGCACTTGTCATATACCCTTTACATATGTTAAACAAAATTAACTCATATATTTTGAAAGTGATATATTTTAATCAAAGAGTTAAAAATGTTTACTGATGCACACAAATTACCTGTTTATCTAGAAACCTCTTTTTCTATGTCAGGCATTGTAAGATTATCAACAAATGATGAACTATCCTCGTATATGATGCACTACCATTCTAACATGATACAACAATTATAAAATGTCATGCACAAACTATTCAAAAATGTGATGCACAACCAATCTAATTTGATACTCAACTTTAAAATAGGATGCACAACCATTCTAACATGATGCAACAAATGTGAAATGTGATGCACAAACATTCTAACATTATACTCAACATTCTGATATAATGCAATAATCGTGAATTGTGATGTAACACTAAAATGTGATGCACTTCACTTTTTAACAAGATACTCAACATTCTAATATGATGCAATAATCATGAATTGTAATGCACATCCATTCTAACAATATACTGAACATTCTAACATGATGCAACAATCGTGAATTATGACGCAGCACAAAAATGTGATACTCAACATCCCATGATTCCTTTGCATTTTTGTTGATACATTAATCAAAACAATATAATGATCTAAACTTTAAACTTATCTTGAACTACAAAATTGATACAATTGAAGACCAAAACTATATCGAATATCTTGTTTGCAAAATAAAATCACATACCATGTGTCATTAAAAAAAAAATACATAAAAAGATTGATATTTGGAACAATTATCCACACATCATCATGGTTTCATAAAAAAGAAAGAAGAAAACATCAGCTACAAACTGATTCAAACTTGAAAAAAAATTGTATTGGTTAAGATACAAATGGATCTTATAATCGATTAAGAATTGAAACAACATACATCATCGGCAAACCTCCTTTGCTTCTGAAAGAAAAAATCTAGTTATTGATGATGATCGTATCTTCTTCGTATCGGATAAATCTAAAAACGAAACCATAGATTTGGATGCATATATCTTCGATCCAACTTTGACACTTTGTAAAGGACCTTTTGGCTTCTTCCGTGGTAGAAACGAAAACGTGGTTGTGGCTCATGAAGGTATCGTCAGCGACGATGGATTCATCGTCTTCATCATGAGAGGCGGGACTAGCTATTACCGAAGATCGTTATCGTGACAGATTAGGAAGATAGAGGGAATGGTTTCCATTGATTTTATCCTGATAAGAGGGGTTTTTTGTCGTGTCAAATGTTGGTGGTGTGTTAGGCACAAAAAGGTCTCAGTCAAACCTACTCTACATCTGATGGAGAGATTTTTAATCAAACCAGTTGATGCACTTGAAGGTATAATTTAAGGCCTGTTTATGCCTTATTGAAACCTGAAAAGTGATTTGCAATATCAGCTCAAAGCTGTTTACCATGTTGCATTCGTTGAACAAAGGCAGTTTGTCCAAGCTGTTCTGTCTGCTGAACAGGCTGGACATAAACTCTGTACGCTGCTCTATTCTGTTGAGCAGCTTGGACAGTTTACAAGTGCTTTTTTCTTTGTGAATAGGTTAATCACTTTATTGGAATATGTTTCCAAGTCCTCGTGTATTGTTTTTGGCTACAAGATCAGTTTACAAGTCGAAGACAAAGTGGAAAACAGAACTGCACAGCCTGCCCACGATGTTCTGTTACATGAAGACAAATGGATATCTGAAAAGGGTGACAGACCTTTTCTTATATCAAAATGGCATTAGCAAAAGAAGAAAGATGCAAAGTTGACATTCATCTTTTGGTTAAAGCCTTATGTAACAGTGACAAAAAGGAAAAAACAAAGATTCTGCCATGTCAAGACAAATATGCTTTATTAGAACGTGCAGAAAGGTGAACAACTGTTGTATCTGTCATCTCAGCTTGAACATTTCCGCATTCAAGCTTGTTTGTAATTAACACTTGTTAATAATATACACAAACATTGAGAAAAGATTGTTAAGTTTTTAAATAGCTGTATTCACCCCCCTCTACAGTTTAGAACTATACACTTGGGAAACCTTTTGGGACCTACACAGTGGTAGACAGAAAGGTTCGACAGTTGTGATTGTGAGTAAGGTAAGCCAACGATGGATGTGCTTGCGGCTTCGATGAATCACCGGCGGGAGAAGTCTTCGATAGAATATTGTCATGATCTATTGAAAGAGAAGATGGTGTGTATGAATCTTTAATTATGAGATACCAATTAATGTGCCAGATTTTGAGGGATTTGATTTAAGGAGATATGGAATCTTTAATTATTAATTTATATATTTAAATTAAGGGTTTATTATGAAAAAAACCAACATGTTTTCATGTTTTTTTGCGTTCTCGTCACTCCATATTATTTTTTTTTCCATAAAAGTCCTCAAGCTATACTTTTCTTTTTGGTTTAGTGAAAGTTGGGCATTAGAACCCGATTTTTCAGCTTTTTAAAACGTGGTTCACAAATTATAACCAAGGTCTAATGTTCAAATTTCACTAAACCAAAAAGAAAAGAATAACGTGAGGTTTTTTATGGAAAAAAATAACATGGAGGGACGAAAACGCAAAAAACGTGAAAACATGTTGGTTTTTTTCATAATAAACCCTTAAATTAATTAAATATATATGACCATGCGGGATTACTACAATACCCCTTAGTGTAGACCTGCATATGCAGATTGATGCACCTAAAATTTCATTTAATTACCATCATGTCACCGTCCTTTATTGGTAATTTGCATCAGATTTAATGGTTGCGATTGGTTTTCTAAAGTTTTCCGATGTGTGTTGGTTTTCCATCGAACCCCTATATATATATATATATATATATATATATATATATATATATATATATATATATATATATATATATATATATATATATATATGTATATGTGAACGTTGTGAACAAATAAAAAAAATACATATAATAATTCATATATATCAACAAGTGTTTGTAACATGATTCATATTATACAAAAGGTTCATAGAAGTGTCTACAACAAGATTAAGATGATTCAAAAGGTTCATAGTAGTTTTTACAACAAGATGCATAGGATTCAACAAGATTCATAAGATTCGACAAATTCATTGGATTCAATAAATTCCATAGGATCCAATAAGATTAATAGGTTGATAGAAGGGTTCGGTAGTAATTTCAACAAAATTCATAAGATTCAAAGCTATTTTATGGTTGTTCACAATGTTCACAATAAATAAAGTGTTCACAAAAGATCTTTAGTCTATATATATACATACATACATATATATATATATATATATATATATATATATATATATGTATGTGTGTGTGTGTGTACATGTTGCAAAGAACCTAAAAAGGTTCAAAATTAAACAGAGACCAAGCAGTTTTAACAAGATGACGATGTTTCCTTTCAGCAACGCCATTTTGTTGAGCAGTGTCAGTGCATGAAGTTTGGCGTAGGATACCGTCTTTAGCAAGCAATTGTGTAAACTCATTAGAGGTATATTCCCCCCTAAGTCACACATAAAGCATTTAATAACAACAAAATGTTGAGTTTTGACAAGAGCGTGAAAATCACTATAAACAGAGAGAAAAATCGATCTATCTTTCATAAGATATACCCATGTATAACGAGTGTAATCGTCAAAGAATTACACGTATTATTTTGAACCCGCTTTAGAACTAACAGGTGCGGGACGCAACACATCAGAATGAAGAAGATCAAACGGAGCAAGAGAAAAAGATATACTTTTATTAAAATGGCAAGGCTGAAATGTTTTTTCCAGTTTACACCCAATACAATTAGAAATATTTGATTTACTCAAATGACCTAAAACGTCCGTAGAGGCTAAAAATTGTAAACGAGGTGCAGACACATGACCTAAACGAGAATGCCATAAATGAAAATCAGACTTCAAAGAAGTCAAACAAAACAAAGACAAATCAACACCAGAAACAACAACATCAGATAGCGTGAAATCATCCATAACATATAACTCCCCTAGCCTACAGACTGTCCTACTGCACACAACAAAGAGTATCAGAAAAGAACACATGATATCTAGAATTACACAATTGACTAACCGTGGAATATTTAAGGCAATAGTAGGATTTTAGTATACATTAGTAAGTGACACATTTGGGGAGATAACTGAATCAACACCTTCTATAGACATTCCACTAGCAGACATAACAGACAAAAATGAACCAAGGGATAACGAAACAAATGAAGATAAATGAGGCAACATATGATTCAATGCTCTTGAATCCAAAAATCATAGGATGAAGGTTAACCTGAATTACCAAATGAAGACAAACCTGAATGAGGAGAAGTTGACCTGGTAGTGTATGTAGTGGAGAGGAATTGGCAAAACTGCTCAAACACATGAAGGTCTAAAACAGATGGAGGTGGGTTAGTACTAGTGAACCCAAATCAACAGAAGGTGTCGCGACAACAACATTTAATTGAGGTGGATGTGGCGTCCATGTAAAAGGTCTCGATGACTTATTCTGCTGCAAAGAATAATTCTACTGTTGTTTACTTTTGTTGAGCAATAAAGGACATTGAGATTTCCAATGTTTCTTCTGTTTATAGTAAGCACACTCATTTAAGGCAATCTTAGAAGCAGGTAGCGTCTGATTAAGGTTTAACAAATGAGATCGCTGTAAGACAGCAAAAACAGCATGAGTAGCAGTAGTAGATGATTTAGTCCCATTGTCACCCTGAGACTTTAAACGACCTTCTTCTGCTATAATTCATGAACCATAGAATAAACAATAATAAGAGGTGAGCGATGAAGGATTGTCCCTTGTAATCCTTCAAAATCAGATCGTAAAGCCATCAAGAATTGTACCAAATGTTGTTTTCCCTCCTATCAATGTAAGGCTAAAACAAATTAAAAGCGACAGATTCAGTAAGTGCCAATTGATCCCATAAGTCAGACATGGCAGAATAAAATCCTGAATACTCATTGCACTCTGTTGGAGTGCATGCATATCGGTGTCTAACTGGCTTGGCAAAATTTGTGTCCAAATGATCTCATACCTGTTTTGCGGTGTTATATTTTGCTAACTGAATACCAATAGATTGAACCACAGAGTTGTTGATCCATGTAATAATATTACACTTATTAGTCTCCCATGTATCAATAGCTATAGCATAATTAGTAGCTGCAACATTACTAGGTTTAACCTTAGTACCAGCAATATATCCCCACATAGACTTTTCACGCAAGAAAATTTTCTTCACATAACTCCAGTAAGCATAGTTCTTACCATCCAACTGAGTAGGGGTGTGCAAAATAACCGAACCCGAATAACCAATCTGAACCAAACCAAACCTTAATCGGGTTAAAAGGGGTCAGGTTATTCCGTTTTTGGGTTTCTTATTCGGTTTAAATTGTACCCGAATAAGTAATTCAGTTTGGTTTATGGGTATAATTCATGTTTATTCGGGTAGCCAAATAACCCTTTAATACATATTTTTCATTTTGTAGATTTGTTTATAAATATAAGCAGAATTATATATATAAAATTTAATATCTAAATACCTAATTTTGATGCTCAAACCATTTAACCCGTTTTACCCAAATTATCCAACTCATTTAACCAGTTTAAACTACTTTGTGGAAGATTTCATTTTTTATACAAAACTGAATAACCCATTTAGCCCAAACCAAATAGCTCGTTACCCATTTAACCCGAAGCTGATTAACTCGTCCCCTTATTTGGTTCTTGGCTAGCTAACACACTCTCTCAAACCATCAAACCCGCATAGAATAACCTGATACCCATTTAACCCGCCCGAACAACACTCCTACAATTGAGTGCTAATAGTCTATAACGAATCATCTTTTCCACCCACCATGATAAAACAACCAAATGAATGACAATCGAGCATACAGCAGAATTAACTTCAACACCAACAAGAAAATACAGCAAACCGTAATGCCAAAATACGACGAAGCTGCAATAATCTCACAGGACATGCAAATAATACGAACAAAATAAAAACTGCAAACCTTAATGCATAATCAAAGCAGCGACGACAACAATGAGCGAACTAGAAACAACAGCCATAGCGTATACAAAAAGGCTTACTGATCATCCAAAATCGAAAAAACATGGCCACAGCAAGAAAAGGCCACAGCGACTTCGATCTTCGAAACAAGTGCTCAATAAAAAAACATGAAACAAAGAATCAACATAGATCGATAGCTCTGATACCATGATGAAATAGATATGGCTGAATGATTAGGGTTTTATAATGAAACAATACAAAGCGATAAAAAGAAAATATAACGATAACCCTATATATAGAGCTATAAAAAGCCAAAACACAAAACCCTAAAGGTTACACTAATAGATACTACTCAAAACAATATCGATGCAACTCTTTTGTGATAATCCAATATACTTCAAATATGATCTCAAAGTATTTGAATACCTGATACAAAAAAACCTCACCAAGATCTTTCGTTAGAAATTTTTGGGTTCCAGAAGTAAAACTATATCACTACTTACAAGTAGAATATCAACAATGTATACCAGCATGAAAATAGATTTACTCCCACTATTACTTGTAATAGTTAACGACATTTACCTCAAAACCATACAAGGTAAGAATTTGATAAAAATTGCAATACTACTCATTGGAACTTTAATGCATTCTTTATCTTACTTACCATACTCTTTACAAATCCATCATATCTCTACCTCCATCATTGTTGTTATTTTTATGAAAATGACTTAATTTCAAAGTTAGTGTCTTATAATTACATGAAAAATAAACATTGATCTACCATATTGTCAAACAATCAATATAAAACATTAAAAAAATAATACATTAATCCATTAATGTGGTCTTCTTTATACGGAATCCTGATGACGAACGAACAAAGTTGTCAGAGTCTTCCTCACCCAAAGGCTTAGTATACTATACCGAACAGCAAATCTCTGATAGATGGAGATTAGGGATCTTAGAGTTGCTTTGGAGTATTTGGGACTCTCACTATATATAGAATGAGAATTAGGGTTACTATCAAACCCAAAAGCCCAATAATGTTACTTCATAAATAATTAACCCAATAAGTCTATTAAAGATAAATGCCGATAATTTAAACATATGAACCCATCTAAATAGAAATTCTAACCTAGTGCACTTCATGTTAACTACTAGCGTAATTCAAAGTTTCAAAACATTCTAAATCTCTATTTCTAATCGAATTTATAACACATCCCAATAAACATAATAAACTCTATTGAACAGTAATGGACCCAGATTCCGCTCATCTTTTGAATAGTTTAATTGGTTTTGTTGGTCGGGTGAAACCAATAAGTGGGTACAACATTGTATTTAGAGTAACATAAATAATATCGAAACAAATAATAAAACAAGATATTATAAATAAAATATTAATAATTAGATTTGAGGTTATTTTATATATTATATATATTGTAAGGCCCAATTTTCATAATGATCTTACAATAAAGGTCTCAACTAGCAGTACAATATCAATCATAAACTATGATAGGTTAATTAAAGGTTTAAGTTAATACATGATAAGTTTTGAAAATTAAAGTTATAATTGGTACATGCATGCTAAATTACATCATTGATACAATCAAAAACCACTCCCAGCATCCTAAAGATTCAAACTTTGTTAAGTACCACAAAATATAGCTAGTAGTGGTCTAGACTTCAAACTTGATCAATAGCATACTTAAGATGAGTGTCTAACTGGGGCTTTTTTTTTACCTAAAACGAGTTATGCAACAACTGTAAGCAACAATCAACAATACATATATGACTAGTGGATTTATGTCAATCTCAGGCAACATGCGTGATTTATTATAAGCAGACGCATCCCGCATGACACTATTGAGACATAGTCTATAGAATTAGGATGATTTTTAGTTCCAGGCACATGAATTTGTGGAGACCAATCCACATGCTGGCCTAGCTACCAGTAAATCAATGTGGGTGACATTGGAATAATCATCAACACAAGCTCCATTTGAGCAAGTGTGGAACAATCTTTAAGTTCTAACAATAGTCTTGATAATTCAAAGATCATGAGAAAATAAATCATGAATCAAATTATAGCAAGATGGAATCATGTTAAAATATGATAAAGTTGAAATATTTAATAATACACAATGATCTGATAATAAACTTGTTATCATGATAAACTAGACAACACATCACCTTGGTATGCACATATATTCAATTATGCTTTGATGTAGAGATCCAAAAGGTTGAAGCAATACAGTATGTCTTATTTTTATATAAAGAATGTATAACAGATAAATCTATAATTCACTATCGACTTTTAATACTTTGGCAATATAAATCTCAATCTGCTAGTGGGTTTGAACAACTTTCTGATTTATATCATGAAAACAGAATAGCTTTTCTTTGTCATTGCCTTTATTCTTTAACATACTTTAACATTCAATCTCTTGTCTTTTTGCTAATTTGCAGACCTTTGATTAATCTTTGTCAATTTAGGCTTCTATATTTATCTTGTAAAAATTTTTTGCTTTGATAAACTTTTATAATCTTCAAGCTTTTAACTCAGGTTATATGTAGTTAACCTGTTCATTATATCATAATCATGAACTTTAATTATTTGTCAAGCTTTAAAAATGACATTTATATGAAATTCAATTTTCAAATAAAGTGAGGTTCATTTTAAAATGTCGTATTATCAAAGAGTTGAAAGAATTATAAAACTGGTATATTAATTAGACTGTTTACCAGAATATGTGTTGTCTAGAATAGTTATGTTCGGCTTGTGGTTGTGGGATTTTCTGAAAGGTTGAAAACTGAAAGGATCCTGCCCCCCAAGTGACATGATTGTGCACAAGTTCTTGGTAAAAGACTAGTTATAAAGCCAAATTAAAAGTCGGACACAACACACCATCCATATAGTGGCACTCATGGTGACCGGTCATCGTAAGTATGTTCAGCATTCGTTGGGTGCTTACGCCGCAAACTTGAAAGGTGTAGGTAAGCATTTGCGGATCCTAAGTGAGACTTGCGCTAGTAACTTGAAATTGTTATATGGCATGTGTCAATGGTAGTTCCTGAGTAAGACTGTTGCCCGAGGTGTGGACGAGATTACACATGATCAGTTCAAGAAATTAAAAACAAGAAAGTTATAAATGGTAATAAGTTGTCTGTCTAAGTAGCTTATTCATGTAGGCTCAGCCTCCATTGGGTGCATGAATAAGTAAAAGGTTCTTAGGATTAATAAATCATTTATAAATTTTGGTTTATTTTTCTATTAATGGTTAATAAAATACTAATTTTTGAAAAATGTTTTAGATGGTTGAGGCAGAGGTAGAAGCGGGTAAATTAATAACAACAATAACAATGACAAGAACAATGATAATGTGAATCTCCCTCATCCACCTCCTCCTATTGCAAACACTTCCCAAGTGCACAACACTACTACTCTGCTAGGCATAAAAGGGCCTCAATCAAACCTACTCCATATCATAGTGGGAGATTTCTAATCACACTTGTTTGATACACCTAGGGGTAGACTTTAAGGCTTTTTAATGTCTCAATCAAGCCTGATAAGTGATTTGAAAATTCAACCCAAGTCTGTGTTACACTGTTACATTAGTGGTAACTTGGAAGTTCGTCAAAACTATCCATATCTGTTGGACATTCTGACAGATTATGTCTAAGCTGTCCATATCTATTGGACAGTTAAATCACGACTAAGTATTATGTTCTTTATGAACAGAACCTGTTCTTTGTGAACAGATCTAGTACTTCATGGGCCTGTTTCCATATCTTCATGCAAAGTTTTGAACATGGAGATCAGCCTTAGAATCAAGACAATGTGAAAAATGAGGACTGTAGAGTATCTGTCAAAGCTATACTGAAGCATGAAGACAAAATGGATATATGAAATGGGTGACAGACCATTTCTTTTACCAAAGTAACTTTACAATGAAGAATAAAGGTTACTGGTTGACATTCCTCTTTGGGGTAAAGCTAAAGACGACAGAGACAAAAAAGGCAAAGACAAAGATTCTGAAGTAAGAAGACAAAACTACTTTTGTCAGATTTGTATTGGTGCAGAAAAGAAAATTTGTCCCATTACAAGACATTTCCGCTTTCTCTACAACCAATGAAGAAGCTTCACTGGGATCCTCTGAATGCATATAAAAGAGAAGCTTCCAACGAAAACGAGACATATACATAAACAGAGAACGTGAGTGCAAAAAGAAAGTGTGTTTTTCATGCATGCACGTTCAGTTCAACTTGAATGAAAAAACTATGTGTGTCTAAGCTAGTCAAACTCCCATAGCTGATCAGTCTGTATCTTGTAAACACTGAGCGTGTAAACATTGAGTTAACCTTAGTGAGTCACATCATTGTAACTAGTTTGAGTGTCCTAGACTAGTTAAAATCTGTTGTTCATATCTGTCATCTCTGTTTGAGTGAACCAAGAGTTTCTTATATCTGTTTGATAAGAAACTTGCTGCGTTTCGGTGGTGTCTCTGAGCCAAGAGTTGGAGCTACTCTCTTCAGAATGGAACTGGCACCAATCTATAGTTTTCTCTTTGCCTCTATGGTAATGAGTCTGAGCTATAAGGTTAATTCCTTTGATCAGCTCAGTAGAGATGAAATTTAAGTGGCTTTGCAGTTTGTGGATGGGATTACTCTAAATGTGGCCAAATGGATCTTTGGCAATCTCAGGAACTTTGTGCAACAAGACCACAAGGCACCATCTATAAGGTACCCCAGAATTCTTAGTCTCATATTCAAGCATGGTTGTGGTGAATCTCTACACTTATCAGCTTCTCTTGAAGTCCATGATGTTTCCAGTCATTGGAAACAAGGTGTATCATGCACCTGTATGTGCTCAGAAGCCTCCTCTTACAACACCTATGAGGAGATTGCTTAGTCTGGTGGAAGGACCTTCTACAATGGAGGTGGATCCAGTTGCTGCTCCCACTGTAAAATCCCAAGTCCTAGGTAAAAGGGCAAAATGTGCCCTCAAGCCTAGTGAAGCAGGGCATGTCAACAAGAAGGCTAAAAAGACAAAGTCTGCTCCCTCAGTCTCAGTGCCTGAAGGGGAGCGGGCGTAACCCCAGGTTCATCTGTTGAACCAACAACCACTGTGGTCAGTGGCTCTGTGTGATCTGAGACCAGGGAACAGCCTACACCACCTGTTTCCAGCCCAGTATCACAACCAGTCTAATCTCATGAACCTGTCATTTCCCCTTCCTTTAAGCTAAGGAATAAATCCTTAGCGAAGAAAAGGACAAGAAGCCTTCCTACCTCCAAAGTCCCTCTGGTGCCTCCCAACAAGAGCTAGTGGTAACAGAGGCCAACCCTGTTGCCTCACCTCCACCTTTCTCGGAGAGTGTTGCAACCCATGTGGAGCCAGCGTCACTCCACACATAGTCCACCCAAAGTCAGCTTGAGCCCTCTAGTTTCTCTCAACATGAACCAGTTGAACAAATGGTGACCACCACGTCCACTGTCCCACCCTCCCAACAGGGTGAGGACATTGAAAGACAGGAGCTTTCTCCACTCCACACTGTGTCCAGACTGCCCCCACTCATATTTCTCCTACGCCATCTGAGTCTGCACAAGGTGTCAAAACTGTTGGTTCTAGCCCACCAACTAATCAGCCTTCAAGCTCTGTTCCTCATGTACTACTAGTGCATCCCCACCAGTTGTTGATGGACCAACTCCACAGCCTAATGAACCACATGGTACGGACCATCCTTTTGGTGAAGGCTTCCCCAATTTGCAAATTCCATCATGAGTTTTCACCACTGATGATGTTGAAATGCATCTAACCTTACCCCATGAAGAGGTGCCTTTAGAGTACGACATCACTGAGGGTGCTACCCATGAATTCGATGAAGGAATCACAATACCAATGGTTCTTGAGAAGCAAACCACTCCGACCACCTCACCTCATGATTCAAGTTTGGCCACTACTGAAGGTATCATTGACCCTTCTACACAATCCAAACAATCCACTCACACTCTTCCATCACCAAAGGATCTTTCCTTGAAAGAACAACTTAATGTGAAGTCTAACAAGGTTGACTCTTTGGACAAATCCATGTCCACCCTGCCATCCACCATTGCAGGCATGTGTCTGCACAGCTTGCAGGATTCCTTGATTTGTTCAAGTCATCCTTTCCCCAGCCCTCTCCTCAACTCAGCTGACTGCACTCTCTGCACAGCTGCATCAACTCTCATCTTCCCTCTCATCCCTTCTCTCTCATCAGTAGGACTCTGTGCCCAGCTTGACAACTGTCTCTCAACAGCTGTCAAGTATTGCTGAAGCATGTTCTGTCTCTCTACCCTCTGTCTTAGCCTCTCTAAATACCTTAGTGGTATCTTTGTCAAATTTAGTGGCATCTGGCTTTGAAGATGTGCAGGTTTCCATAGATTTCACTCTTGCACAGCTTGAAAGCCTCATGTTTAATGATGTTGACAGAGCTGTCATTTCCATTCTTTCAGCTACCACTACCTCTCAATCCTCTTCTCTATAGAATTGCCTTACCCAGTTATCTAAGGTGAAGGACAGCTTAGCTTTCTTAGTGCCTAGCCTGGTTGGTCCAACACCTGTTACCAACCCTGCTGCAGCCAAGCCCGCCAAGCCCACTGAATTTGTTCCTTTAGGCAACACTAATGTTGAAGGCTCTTTGCCATCTCCTTCAAAGGGGGGGGGGGGGGGGGGGGGGGAAGAAGTCTCCCTCAAAGGCAAAGAAGGAAAAATCTTCCACTAAGTCTAAGGGGAAGAAATTTTCATCTCCTTACAAGGAGAAATCAACTTCAATTAGGCAAGCCACAGGCCAACTAACAGCTGGTATTGTTGCAGGTCCATATCTTTATTCCAGGACTGCTGAGCCTACTCAGGCTAAGTCTCCAAGCCCTGCACCATCTAAGGGGGAGGAACTTATGACTGAGGCCAGGCCCAGCAAAAGACACTACAAGAAAAATGACATTCAGCGACAAATTTAGCGACATTAACTTGCATGTCACAAATTAGTTACATTTGTAGTAACAATTTTTGTGACGAACAAGTCACCATTTTCATTGTGCGTGTCATATTTTTACCGACATTCATGTACAAGTCACTATACACGTCGGTAGTTTTGTGACACACACACAAAAGTATCTATACACGTCACTAATTTGTGACATTTATATATAAGACACTATGTGTGTCGTTGAATTTGCGACATATGTGTATAGGTCACTAAGTGTGTTGCTAATTTTGTGACATTAATATACAAGACACTATGTCTATTGCTACTTTTGTGACATTTATATACAAGACATTATGTACGTCACTGAATTTGCAACATCTCACAAGTCACTAAGTGTGTCACTGAATTAAATAATAATTAATTTAGTATTTTTGTAAATTAGGAATGAAACTTTAAATTTATGTTTTATACTAATATATAGGAATATTCACTACAACAAAAATCATATTTATCAACACTTTTTTAGTCGCGGTTCATGAAACTGTATAAATTATATTATATTTGTTCACATATATAATTGTTAAAAAAAATATCCACACTTATAACCGTAAGAAAAAGATGAAATGAAAAAAGTTACTTCTTCAAATTTTGAAAAAATAAATTCAATTTTACACAAAAATAATAGTGAAAAAAAAATTTAATAAATAAAAATTTAAAAAATTAACACTTAAAAGACCGTGAACTTTTTTTTTACTTAAACACAGTAGGAGTATCAAAGGATTAAATTGTTAAAAACCTGTGATGCACAAGCATCCTACCCATTTGAAAAGACGTTGGAACCCTAGAATATTCAACCACTTCATCGATTTCCCGTTGTCCCCAACTTTCAATGACGACACTCCGGTAATTTCAACTCCTTCAGTGATTAAT
Organism: Centrapalus pauciflorus; assembly: GCA_020465985.1. Taxonomy (NCBI): domain Eukaryota; kingdom Viridiplantae; phylum Streptophyta; class Magnoliopsida; order Asterales; family Asteraceae; genus Centrapalus; species Centrapalus pauciflorus. Next base: position 156,900 of record JAANYP010002185.1, on the reverse strand, counting down.
TCTCCATCGTCCTCAACTTTCTTCGACAATACTCCGACATATTTTGCTTCAATTGATGAATCTCCGGCGTCCCCAACATACGTCGATTATTCTCCAACATCCCCTTCCCTCGGTTTTGTTCTATGTCATTACCTAATTTTTCTGTTAATCTCATATTAGTTGCTTCCTTTTGTTCCGACAAATGCTAAGTTAATATGTTTTTTGGTAATTCATATGTTAATTCACATAAATCTACATGTGTCCAATCGGCATGTAGTTCATCGGCAAAAACACACCGCCGACTAGCTAGATAGTTCGTTTGTGATCCATAAACTTAGTAAACTAAGAATGTTTCGTATGATTCCATTCTTATATCGTAGCTTCTCTCTATGGTTTGAAGCTTTCGCATAGATCGAAAGCTTACTCTACCATCAAAGATCAAAATATGCTCCTCGTCTCTCTTAACGAAGGTAACAAACACGTACATCCTTTCTTATATTTTATATGTTCGTCTATGCATTCTCTTTCTCATAAATATTATAGTTGGCTATTTGCATACTCGTCTTCCTCTTGTTTCCAATTTCCACGGATTTCTTTTGACTTCATTGATTGTAGTATCTAAGCATTTAAGTGTTTTTTTTTTCTTTATCTTTGAGTTACGATATAAATGCACAAAAGATGTTTGATGAAACGCGTGAGTCACATTATCGTTTTGAATTCTAAAAAAGACTTCAAAAGTTTTGTCATTCGATAGCGACATTTTCTAATGCTCTCCTTGCTGTTACAAAAAAAAAAATTCAATCTATGGAGAAATGGAATAATTAGTTGTATTTCTAAACCAATTGTTTTCCAATGGAAACTAATGACTTCCTACAGTTTCCTTCATAAAGGAATAACAAATGTTGTTTTAGAAAAGGTGCATGCTTAATTTGTTTAGTATAATGGGTTTGAACTAAATTGAACTAACTTCAGAGATGGGCAAACAGAATGTGCATACTCAGGGGCCTTTTTATCTTCAGTAGTAATAGATCTCATTTCTTGTTTTAAAATAATGGATTTTCTCCCCCTTATGCTCATTCATTCAAAAATTAAGTATTTCATGGTATCTAATCACTTTGTAATCTAAGGTCTGATGCTACTTAATTAGTTCTAGATCAGAACTCTGACGGTTCAAGTTCATAGATCTAATTATTTATGTTCAAACATACCACCGATTGGAACCAATTGTTAGCCAAATGAGCACTTCCCCTGCTTATATGTTCAATTGTGCTGAAAATTTTGATTCCTTAAATAGACGCATAGCTAGCTGCAATATTTACTAGAAAAACATATTATTGATGTTTGTTGTTCAGTCATGATTTAGAAGGTTCTCATTACATTTATTGTGAGTTCATATATTCTTTTTTAGATGAACTCCATTGATGCATCAATAGATCGGATGATATCAGACACATATTTACTACTCGATTCAATCATCTGATCAGGTGGCTCTTTGTGAGTTTGTAGTTATAAAAAATAACTCTGTCATTTTTTTTATTGTGTGTGTGTGTGTGTGTGTGTGTATATAACATTAGTTTCATATTACAGTTTTTCTAACAAAATTGATTGACTTTTTGTCTTTTGTCTATTTAATCACAGAATTTGAAAAACAAAAGACTGCCTAATGATGTTGAGTTTTTTTTACATTGTTCATCAAATGAAAAAAGGTTCTTACATTGAAGATGCATTGAGAGAGTTCAGGGTATACAACTATGTTATTTGTTTTAACTTAACTTGTAACTATTACATTGAGAGTGTTCATTTGTCACAACTATGTTATGGCTAGAAATTGTCGGGTCAAAAAATTGCAGAGCCTACGGATTGGGTCAAGTGTTAATGATTTTGTTCTTCACAACAACAATGAGGAACCTTCATTCAACAATTCTAGTAATACGGAATGTGATAGTATATGGTGCAACGACAACAAGAAGAACAAGAAATGATCAAAGTTGGAACAAGCACAAAGGATTGTCTAGTTGGAGGAAAATCTACGGCACACGGTGACTGAAGAGATGCAAATGGCCACTGAAAGACTTCTAGACGTTCTCTAGTATTGGACAAGGAGAGCATAAATACTTTAGTTCATATAACACAATTTTGTTGTTTTGAGTACAAATAACCTACTTTTTAATGAAAAAAGTAATTGTTAATAGTTTGATGAAAATAAATTATAGATTTTCCTCAATTTTAGTTTTTGATAAAATTTAATTGTTAATAATATATTTTTGATAATTTGATAGAAAATAACAACAACAATAATAACAATAGCGACATCATTTAAAGACAGTGACTTAAATAGTGACACAAATAGTGACATAAACCAAGTATAGTGACAAATATAATAACATCAGTAGTGACATCACTCAAGAATAGCGACATATATTGCAACATTAATCAAGAATAGTGATGCAAACAATAACATATTTAGCGGCATCATTTAATAATAGTGATGCACATAATGACATACACCAACTCAATTAGTGACATCATTCAAAAATAGCAACATAAATAGCGATGCAACTAGCGACAACATTCAATAATAGCGGCAGAGATAGCAACGCAACTAGCAACATTATTCAAGAATAGTGACATAAATAGTAATGTCATTAGCAACAACCTTCACTAACAGTGACACATATAGCTACTTATGTGGCGACATAATAGAATAATAGTGACATAAACAAATCGTGACATAAACAATAACTCAAGTAGCGACGTCATTCAAAAATAGTGACACAAATCGTGATTCAACTAGTAACAACATTCAATAGTAGTGACACAGATTACAACACAACTAGTGACATAATTCAAGAACAGCGACACAAACAATGACACCAATAGTGACATAACTCCAGATAGCGACACTTTTACCGGAAGTCACTTAAGGAGTCAAAAATTTTAGCGACGTGCCTTTTGATGTCACTAAAATCTGCGACGCATTTGTAGCGACACCTCTTTTAACGTCTCTAAAGATGTCACTGACATAAAATACGTCGCTAAAAATGTCGTTGAATGTGTTGATGAATACCATTTTTTGTAGTGAGAAGACAATTAGTCTTGGAATCATCAGAAGAAGAGAATGAGGTTGAGATTGCTCCATCCACATCAGCTAAAGGAAAAGGCAAAACTGTTATAGATGTGGATGTTGAAAGGGAGCTTCAGCTTAAATATGATAAAGCCCAAACAAAAGAAATGAAAATTACAATGGAAACATACTATGAGTGGAAACAAGAGCAAGCTGAGCTCCTAGAAAGAGTAAGAGAGGAAGCAACCTCTGTGAATGCTGCTCAGGTTTTGGTTGCCAAAGAGCCAAAGAAAGTAAAAATGTCATCTTTAGTAGTGCAAAAGAGGTAGGAGGAAGCTGTCAAAGAAACTGACCGTGAGAAGAAGAGGACAGTGAAAAAGAAGGAATCAAAGGTCTTTGTGACCAAAGAGTAGTTTGTATCCACCACCCCGTCATCTATCAGGTTCCAGTTCCACTTTGACAACCTGGACAAAAAGAAATTTTATGATGTTATTGAAACAAGGCTAGCCAGGGAAACCATTGTCAAAGTTGTTCCCACCTCAAGGAAGAATCAGTCGTGGAAGCTACAAATCACAAGATTCGGTGCTGATGGCCCAAAATTGGAGTCATATGAAGAAACATATGTAGCCAAGATGGGATACAAGGAATGGGTTGAGCTTGCAGTTGCTCTAAGTAATTCAAAGTCTGAGACTGCTAAAACTGTTGGAGTATTTGTAAGGAAGCTGATGGAAAAGGTCAAGGGGTTGGGTCTTATACCCTGAAAAGATGATTAAGGGTACTTCCAGGATGGAGCCCAAAATCAAGCTAATAAGACAAAAGAAGGATACAATTTTGAAGAGATAGTGATGATGATAGAGCACGGGTTCTATGCTACTGAGATAAAGGGTATGAATCAGAGCCTAACTAAAGGTGTGGAACCAGTTGAAGGGAAGTTCATTGAAGAACCTGAAGTTGGATTATTCTTTGTGGATCCTATGACAAAGAAGATGTGATTCTAGAGAGCTTCAGATTTTCACAAAGCTAGAGTCAAACAACTTCTTGCCTTCATATGCATGACTGCATACATAATACACTTTAGATGGAGTGTTGCCAGCCAGGAGCTTTTCTACCTTAAACAAGAAGTTGAAAACTTTGAAGCCAAAAAGAAAATGCTAGCTGGTCTGGAACAAGAAAAACTTATACAAGTTGCTGCTGAATTGGAGAAGGAGAAGAAAAAAGAGAATGATCCATCTACAACTGATGTGTAGATGAAGAATGGAAGTTGATCATTAGTTGGTCAGGCTTACCATTAACTGCTCCCAACAAAAATGGTCCATTAGTTATACTTCTAACTTTTGTTGTAATGTACATCAGTTGTACTTTTCTTTTGTAAACATCAGTTGTTTATAGACAGCTTTCATTGTATATAAGCTGATATGGTCAGCCTTGGACTATATATTTCAAATAGAGGAGATTGTTAGGCACAAAAAGGCCTCAATCAAACCTACTCCATATCATAGGGGGAGATTTCTAATCAAACCTATTTGATACACTTAGGGGTTGACTTTAAGGCTTTTAATGCCTCAATCAAACCTGATAAGTGATTTGCGAAATCAGACCAAGTCTGTGTTACATTGTTAGATTAGTTGTAACTTGGCAGTTTGTCAAAACTGTCCATATCTGTTGGACAGGTTTGACAGATTATGTCTACGCTGTCCATATCTGTTCGACAGTTTAAGCACAATTAAGTATTCTGTTCTTTGTGAACAGGTGTATTACTTCATGGAATCTGTTTCCATATCTTCATGCAAAGTTTTGAACGTGGACATCAGCCTTAGATACAAGACAATATGGAAAATCAGAACTGCTAAGTATGTCCCAAAGTTGTTCTGAAGCATGAAGACAAAAGGGATATCTGAAATGGGTGACATACCATTTCTTTAACCAAAATATCTTTACAATGAAGAATTAGGTTACTGGTTGACATTCCTCTTTAGGGTAAAGCTAAGGACGACAGAGACAAAAAGGTAAAGACAAAGATTCTGAAGTAAGAAGACAAAACTACTTTTGTCAGATTTGTCTTGGTGCAGAAAAGAAAATTTATCCCATTACAAGACATTTCCGCTTTCTCTACAACCAATGAAGATGCTTCACTGGGATCCTCTGAATGCATATAAAAGAGAAGCTTCCAACAAGAACGAGACATATACACAAACAGAGAACGTGAGTGCAAAAAGAAAGTGTGTTTTTCATGCATGCACGTTCAATTCAACTTGAATGAATACGCTAAGTGTGTCTAAGCTGGGTCAAACTCCCAAAGATGATCAGTCTATGTTTTGTAAACACTGAGTGTGTAAACATTGAGTGGACCTTAGTGAGTCACGTCATTGTAACTAGTTTGAGTGTGTCCTAGAGTAGGTAAAATCGGTTGTTCATATCTGTCATCTCTATTTGGATCTTTCTACAATCCAAACCTGTTTGTAATCTTAACAATTGTTAATATATACTTACAAACATTGAGAAAAATCTGTGTCATAAAGGATAAACTATATTCACCCCCCTCCCCCCCCCCCCCCCCCCTCCTCTACAATTAATCTAAAGATGTTTAGGAAACCTTTTGGGACCTACATACTCTAAGGTCCATTCTGGACAAGGAAAAACTCGGAGGAAGAATTTCTTAGACTGGAAACGAAATCTAACGATTATTCTTAAACTGGAGCAAAAAAGTTGTACATTCTAGAAGTGACATTAGGACCTACTATTTCAAAGACTGGTACTATTGAGGATAGAATTCTCCATAAAAAGCACTCTGGAGATGCGGTCGATGTTGTCTGTCTAATGCAAGTGACTATGACATTTGAGTTGCAGACTAATCTTATGAATGTCCCAGCTTACCAGATGTATCACCAGCTAAAAGATCTGTTCTTGACTCAGGCTCAGACTGAGAGATATAATACGACTAGGGCTCAGAACTCCTGCAGAATGACGAAAGGAACAACTGTAGGACCACGTCTGCTGAAGATGAAGGGTTATCTGGTTCATCTTAGCAGACTTGGGTATCACGTGACACAGGTAATGGCCACAGATCTTATTCTTAGCTCTTTATTGAAAGATTTTAAGCGGTTTGTAATTAATTACAATATGCATAATATAGAGAAGACAAATAGTGAGGTGCATCAGATGTTGGAGATTGTTGAGGGGAGAATTAAGAAGAGAGTATAGGAAAAGGGATAGAAGGAAAGGAAAGTACTCAAACCAGAGGTTAAAGCTAAGGAGTAGCTGAACTCTAGAACCAAAGAAGTCAATCCAAGGATGACAAATGCTTCGAGTGCCAAGAAACTGGACACTAGAAAAGGATTGTCCTAAGTATTTGGAAAGGGTTATGACTGATCACACAGGGACTTCGGGTATCTAAATTATTCGCTTCTACTATTTTTGGATATGCGATAGCCAACTGAACTAAGTTTTATGCATAATGTCTGTAATGACTAAAGAGAAGTGAAAAGAGATGACAATTTCAGTGGGAGCATAAAGACATCTTAGAGAATACTCTGCTGGACACTTTTTTGTTCATGTCATCAATATTTTATCATGGTGTAATAAACAATTTTGTAGTAGGAATTCTTGTAAGTATTTTTTGACTAAATAAACTAAATTTTGGAGTTAAAAATTTATTCCTTGAAATTATTGTTGTTTAATTATTAACTCATGATATTATAGACTATTGGTTCAAGTGGAACTTGAATAGTAACTTGTCAATAGAGATTGGACAAGCTAGGTGTCAGATTCAAATAAAAAGGGGGTTACTATGTTGTTGTGTAATACTGTTGAAATTTGTAAAGTGTTCAAATGAGGTTTCATCGAACTTGTTAATTCTTGAAAGTTAGTTCAGTAAATTATATGAGTTGGAAAATCATCAGTGATTATATAGATGGAACTAATAAAATGCAGAATTAAATGTAAAGGAGTTACATGGAGCTTAATTCACTCAACTTGTCAGATGCAAGTGAAGACTTGATTAGTCAGGATTGTTTAGACAAGAATTAATTGCATTTTATAAGATTACATGTGAAATGTATACACCTCTTGTGATAGTTAGTTAAGTAATAGCCTCTGACTTGTTTAAACATTCGTCGACAAACTTGACGGAACACCACAACGGAGTGTTGTGGATAACCAACTGCTAGTGGTTATGGATACATATCAAAAAGTTTGAACACAACGTTAGTAAATTAAGATATCTTGTTAAGATATAGAAAAACTGCATATTGTCAGTCTCAAGTTGAAATTAAACATTCAAACGTATCACTAGTAGCAATTAATCAAAATTGCTAGAACTCCTGAATTTCAATCCTGGTGTCTTTATGAGTGATTTACTAATTTCTCTGAAGATAATGGATATCAATTTGAAATGAGATCCAGAATGGATCAGAATAATATTACAAGAACTTGTAATGAAGAGCTAGTGAAATTTTTCATAGATAAAACGGTATTGAAGTTATGTCAGTTAACCAAAGAACACTCCCAATAAGATCATGTCTGAAATTAAAGTTTTGATAGATCATATTGCCATTATATTTGATAAATGAACAGTAGCATTAAATTGATGGAAAATCATGTTGTGTTTATTGTTATAAAGGAGATCAACATGATATCTTAAATTTTGTTATATTTTGCATGTTTTAGAAATTCGAGAATAAATTTATAGTTATTCTAAAACTAGTCCATAACTGCTTGTTGTCGTGGGAACCGCAACGAGAATTAAAAGGCTACTATGTGATTTAGTTGAAATTTATGGGTGATGAATATGGCAAAGGTTGAACCAAATTCATAGGTATTTGTTGCGAACAAATATTGGATGACTCACCGATTAAGACCACTTTGTGGATCGTAGTCGTGAGTCGTTTCAAAAAGTTAATCCTTAGTACCTGAGATGTCGACGTACTTCAGTGTGGGGACTGTTGTACACTTGGGCTAACCTAACGTCATCCGTAACTGAGTGATCATAACAGTTCGAGGCTGGATTCAGTGGGAGTCGTGCTGGAGGCCTAGATAGTCAAGATGAGATTTGCACATTCTTTTAACTAAAAAAAGATATTTCTTTGATACCGAAAGAAATGCATGGTCGTTCTCAGACAGAACTAACATAATCAAGAAACATAATCGTGTTTGCTAGGTTAATTTAATCCATGGCTAACTTTCACATTGAAATATCGTGATGCATGGGATATAACAAAAGTTTCTTTTTTGAAGACTGTTTCAACAAAAATGCTGGAATGGGAGTAAGAGTTTAATGACCTTGGTTGCCTAAAGTGTCTAGCTATGACCTCCTATAGGCGGCGCATGTTGCAGGATCGTAATGTTGTCTTACATAAGTGGAAGTACGTTAGTGTATGGTGTGTCAAGATGACATCACTACTACATCATATTTGGAGTCTCGAAGGTGATGATAAGCGATAGGGGCAGCCATTTTGTCAATGGAGTGATGACAACCTTGTTCAAAAAGTATAGTGTAAAGCACCGTATATCCACTGCCTACCACCCACAGACAAATGGGCAAGTGGAGGTGTCAAATCGAGAGATCAAGCAAATTCTAGAAAAACGGTAAACCCGAGTAGGAAAGATTGGAGCTTGAGGCTTAATGATGCATTATGGGCCTACCGGACCCCCTATAAGTCCCCAATAGGTATGTTCCCTTCTCGTTTAGTTTACGGGAAGGCTTGTCATCTTCCTGTTGACTTGGAGCATAAATCCTTTTAGGCTGTGAAAAATGTCAGGACATTGATAAAGTCGGTTCTCACCGAAAACTCCAACTTCAGGAATTGGAAGAGATACGCAACGATGCATATGAGAGTAGTCACATATATAAAGAAAAGACCAAAGCTTTTTATGACAAAATGTATTATCGTAAAACGTTTGTTTTAGGTCAAAAGGTCTTACTTTTTCACTCTTGACTCAAGTTATTTCCATGGAAACTTAGGTCCCAATGGGTGGGACCATTTATTGTTACTAATGTGTTTAGCCATGGTGCAATAGAGATCAAAAGTGAGAAGACGGGAAAAGTGTTCAAGGTAAATGATCATTGTTTAAAGCCATTCTATAAGGGTTTCAAACCATTTGACATAGAGGTTTTCAAGACGGAGGTGTCGGGGGGAGGAGCACCTTAGACATGAAGGTGTCTAGCCAAAGACGTTAAAGAAAGGCGTTAAATGGGAGGCAAGCCATGGATTTCCATCTGTTTGCTTTTTATTTATAAGTTCCAACTATGCACTATCTACAACAAAGATTTTAGTAACGATAAGTCGGGTCAAATCCACAGAGACTCGGTTCAACTTACTATGTCTAGATAAATCAATACAAGTCAATAACTTAATAGTAATTACAAGCAGGTGGAGTGGTGTTTGGATTTAATTAATTAGACTAAACATACGATAAATTAATAATGGACAATTAGGATAAAAAGAAACTCGACTTTGGATCACAAATGTAATTCCATTCGTAAGATGCTATCATTGTTGACGTAGACAATTATCACATTCGATTAACCCGGTTCTAATTGTTAAAACGTTCTAACGATCAATTCCGACATACGTAACATTTTGAGAGGAATAAGTTATCCTTTCAAACCTTAATATGCAATTGACCTCAAACAAGCTCTTGAGGAAATAATTGATAAAAGCATGAAGATTTAACGGAACCCAGATCCAGATAAATTAACACACAAGCTCGGTTAATTTAATTCTTCCGTTTCATCCAATTTCATAACAAAAAGTAGATATTTTAACCAATCCTAATGTTATTTGTCATTAAAATCAGTTCACCAAACAATTACGTGTTTGATAAATTAAATTGACTATAATCAATTTCCGCACAATTGATCAGAAAGTTTGAGAATCGATTTTATAAACTACAAATTCAGAAATTGGATGAATTATCAAAATAAGATAGAATTACTTCATCTCAAACAACTACATGAAACGAGAATTACAAAAGCTAGACAATCCGATGTCGAGTAATGAAAAAGATTAGCGACACTTGCTTGCAATCGTTACCGAAATTGAGAGGATCTTCTTTTTCTTATTTTTTCTTTCTCTCGATCTGCTCGAACGCCTCCTTCCTTGCCTTCGCAAACTCCTCCCCTCTTTTAATTCTTCCTTTACGAACTACTCTAAGAAAAACCCCTCCACGTGCTCCCTTTTTTTTCTTTTCAATTTTAATCTCAAGTTACATGGATGACCATTAATCAACCCTGGAAAGAATGATCATCACGCTTTGATGGTTGCACTTGATGACTTTTCTTTTATTTTATCCTCACTTCAAGACTTGTACCCATTTTTTATTTGTTGCCAAACCTAAAAATAATAAACCAAATAGAAGAAATGAGGCAAAAATGCATCCAAAGTGTTATGTCCTTGGTTATATAAATGTGTGTTTTTAAGTATTTATCAAACACACACTCTTAACCGTTCTGAACCAGTTGTAGGTCCCAAAAGGTTATCCCAATATCTCAAGAGTAACTGTAAGGGGGGGGGGGGTGAATATAGTTAAAATAAAATCACATAGATTTTTTCAATGTTTGTGTATATACTAACAAGTATGTTAAATTACAAACAAGTTTGAATTGCAGAATTATTCAAATTGAGATGACAGATTGAACATGTAACACTAGTCTAAGACACACTCAAACTAGATATAATGAAATGACTTACTCAAACTCACTCACTGTTTACACACTCAGTGTATGCATACAAGACATCACTGAACAGCTTTGGAAACACTGAACAGCTTAGAGGACAGGTTCAGTTAGAACAACTTAGACACACTTAGCTTTGTCACTCATGTTGAAGTAAGAACGTGCATGCATGGATTGACAAACTCTCTATGCATTCAGTTACTTTCTCTTTCCCTAGAAGCTTCTTTATATAGTCTCACAGAAGATCCCAGTGAAGCTTCTTCATTGGTTGTAGAGAAAGCGAGAATGTCTCACAAAGAGACAAACTTACTTTTCTACAACAAGACAAAAGTGACAAAAGTCATTTTTGTCTTCTTACTACAGTTGCTTTGTCTTATTATTTTGTCTCTATTGTTATAGATTTATCCCAAAGATGCAAGTCAACTTATAACATTTAACCTTCTTATAAAGCCATTTTGATAATAAAAAAAAGGTTTATCACCTTTTCAAATATCTCATTTGTCTTCATGTAACAGAACAATTTGGTAGAGTTACTACAATTCTGCTTTTCCACTTTGTCTTGAATCTTGAAGGTGATCCCAACATTCAAGACATTACATGAGAACTTGTAAACACATTCCAATAATTGTCAAACCTATTCACAATGAACAGACTACTTAACTATGTCAAACCAGTCCAACAGACATGGACAACTTAGACATAAACTGTCAAACTTGTTCAACTAATGAAGAAAGTTTTGGCATACTGCCAAGTTACAACTTATGTAAAAGTGTAAAATAGACATAGGCTTAGTATTTCCAAATCAACACAAGGTACGATTGAGGTATTAAACAACCTAACAATCTCTCCTAAGTGTGTCAAATAGGTTGATCAAATATCTCCCCCTATGACACACACACACACACACACACACACACACACACACACATATATATATATATATATATATATATATATATATATATATATATATAACATCTTTGATTAAGGCCTTTTTGTGTCTAACAATAACGAATCAAAGAACTTTAACCAAAATCCCAAACCTTTTAAGAACCATGACCAAATCCATAAACACCAAGAACCCTAAAAGAAATCCCAACCCTAACAAGAAATAGATAAACGAGACTATATCTGGAAAACAATATCAAAGACCCTTAAACAAAACTTATAAACACTAAAAGTGGGGATCAAATTAACCTAACAAACGGAATAGATGATTTAAGATCTTCTAGATTGTGACCTTCAAAGAGAGCATATTTATTTGAATCAATTGCCCTCAATGAACATTGAGAGCATCCAGCTTAAGAGACTATTCGACATCTTACAAAGAGGAGCGTGAGATCTAGATTGAGACCTTTGTAAACATCTTCTAGATCTAAGGAGGATATTTTGTGATAGTGGAGGTGGTCATCAATCGGAGGTATGCGGTGGTGGCACCGATCAGAGGAGGCCCATTCAGGTGGTGATCATATGAAAAGAAGAAGCGACGTGTTAAGTCTAAGCAGTGGTCGGTAGCGGACATCAGTAACGACAAAAGTAGAATAAGGTGGAGGCAGATACAGAACCTAAATGGTGGCAGAAGGCACTATTGACGAGAGTAGAAACCATGGATATGACAAACATAAATATTTCTCTTTAGATTTCCAATGTTTTGGTTTTATTTTTTTTGTTAGTTTGGACGTTTGATGTGCAAGGGTTAGGCTTTTCGCTTTTGTTGTGTTTATCTTTTTGATAAAAGTGCAATTAAATTGTTGAGTTTTAGTCAATAAAATATAATAATAAAGTAATTTTGTTAGGGACCAAATGTGTGCACTCCAGAAAAGGGTAAAATCATCTTATGTGAAAAGTTGACCTCGTCAACGTGCGCAAGAGACCGGGAAGTGTGCAAAATTTTGAAATTAAGGATTAGCAGTGTAATAAATTCATATAAACGACTCAACCTATAACTTTCACTTAAACTCAGGGACTATTTTTGTAATTTGGTCCAAAATTTTTAATAAAATAATTTTAACACATTTGTTAATATCTATAACACCAATTGCACATTCAAAAAATAATCAGTTAATCAAATGTGATTTTAAAGTATTTATTTTATGAAACAAATTTATTGGCAAGGCGACCAGTTGCACATGAAACTCCTACATTAAACATAGGATCGCCCATAGGTTTCAACATGATGGTCGATCATATATGACAAGGGTTAAATACGTCAAAAGGTAATCTATCGTCACTATTTTTTCAATTTGGCTAACATATGAAAATTTTTTCTATTTGAGGTAACATACTTTCCAAATCAAGTCAATTAAAGTAACTATATCGTATTGAAAAGTAAAAATTACTGACATTACAGAATCTGTATCCAGTTATCAGTTTTTTAATTTCTAATATTGCTTAATTATTTTTAAATTTGATTAAAATAGAAAAGTATTATCAAAAAATACTTTTAAATTGCACAAAATAGTGCACGTCATATAACATTTAAACTGTAATTTCTATAAAAAAAAATATGTTGACTGGACAAAGAAATTATCACGTCAGTAAGTTTTACCTTTCAATCCGATATGGTTACCTTGATTTACTTGATTTGGAAAGTATGTTACCTTAATTAGAAAAAAAATTAGTATGTTAGCCAAATTAAAAAAACTGTGACAGTATGTTACCTGTTGACGCAATTAACCCTATATGACAATTCTATACTCTTTCATTGTATTCGAATATTTCAGCAACATGCACCACCTTTTGCTAATCACATTCTGACCTACCTTTTGTTTTAGATGATATAAATCGTTATAAATGTATATACACTGAACTTGCACTAAGTTAATCATAACCAGAAGTTACCACAATGCTAGCTCCTCGATGTGCCTCAAAAAAAATTCCTCAACGAATATGTTACACTGCTTGATGCCCCTCCTCCGACAATCCATCGATACAAATGCAGAATCATCAATTACATGAATTAAGATCGGGTTCTTCGATTACCATTTGTATATAAATATTATATCTATATTATTCACTTTATAATTTTCTTTATAAAAACTCAACTTTTAGTCATTATCATAGCAGCCTTCAGGTTACAATGTTACATCTTGTTATATATTTAATTACTTATAAAAAATCAATTTCTTGACTTAAAAAATTTTAAATAATTAACGGAGATCAAATATTCAAATACATGAATCTATTGGCCGTCTGTTGAACTTGTTAATCAACATTGAACTAAAATTTATTATTAATTTAAAAGTTTTTCAACATGTGTTGAGTTTTAATAATAATTAAATAAAATTTAAATAAATAAATACTATTATTATTATCCATTTCAATTATTTACTTTAAAATCTATAATATTTTAATTAAAATAATGGCCCACCATCGATCCAATTGGGCGTTGGTCACACCTTCCTTATCGTCTCCACGAAGCTCACAAGAAATTCACAAAACCACCACCTATATAAACCACTTCCCTCTTTCTTCCACTCTCATCTTTCAAATAATTTAAACACAAATCTCTTAAAAAAAAACCTTAAATTTCATCAAAAATGGCGACGATTGAAGAAGTTTTAGCTCTTGAATCCATCAGACAACACCTTCTCGATGAATACGAAACATCTGATTCCTCTGTTTTGAATTCTCAGACATCAATTTCTAGATCTGGATCTGGATTCGGATCTGATTTATCAGTTTCTGATTACTTTGATTCGGAGGAAGAAACCACATCTAATGTGTTGATTCAATTCACCGTTGAAAGTAGATCTGAAAAATCGTATTCGGAGAAGAAAACAGAGAGTGTTGTGAAGGAGGAGGAGGTGAAAAAGGTACACTACAGAGGCGTAAGACGGCGGCCGTGGGGAAAGTACGCGGCGGAGATCCGAGATCCGAAACGTAACGGTGCGAGAATTTGGTTAGGGACGTTTGAAACTGGTATTGAAGCTGCAAAAGCTTATGATAAAGCGGCATTTGAAATGCGTGGGAACAAAGCGATTTTGAATTTTCCTTTGGAGATTGGGAATTTGATTGAGTCGTCAAGTGTAGCTACTGGAATTAAATGTACGGATGTCGGCGATGGTTGCCGGAAAAAGAGGAGGAGAGATGTGGATGAGAGTGAGACGGTGGTGGTGACGATGAAGAAGGAGAAGATAACGGAGATACCGTTAAATTTGACGGCGGTTTGGGATGAGGATGGATGTTCGTTTGACTTTGACTTCCCTCCCTTGTCGCCTTTATCTTCTCAATTAATAATGATTTGATACTGTACGAAATTCCACAATATGATATGATATCTTAATTCTTTGATACATTTAAGATTTAATACTGCTTTATTATTTGGCTATTTCTTTGTGCACCACCTCTGATTTCTCATACATCACCTTTATGTATTTAACCTATAAATATTTATATTATGATTGAACAAAAGTGTGTAAACAAATAAACTATAATGATAAGTTATGAAAAAAGACATATTTTAGGTTAATTATATGATGTAGATGTGATGCATGAAGTAACACCCTTATTATTTTCGTTAAAAAGACACAAATTTTTGTAATATTCCATAATAATAAAAACCACGTATCTTTTCTTAATATAAAGTTAAAAAATTACATGTTGTTAAAGGTGTGATTCAAGAAGATTAAAGGGTTGTTTGATAACAACTTATTGGTCTTTGAAAATTTCGGTCATCCCATTAAAATGGAAGAATTTTATATATACTCTTTCAAAACTTTATAATATCATATATACCCAACTTAAAATTTTAATATCATATATATCCCTCCTAAACATCATAATATATATATATATATATATATATATATATATATATATATATATATATATATATATATATATATATATATATATATATATATATATATATATATATATATATATATATATATATATATATATATATATATATATATATATATATATATATATATATATATATATATATATATATATATATATATATATATATATATATATATATATATATATATATATATATATATATATAGAATATGGTTCGTGTGAGTACCTTAAAAATGCAGAGTACCGTGAGTACCTGTGAACACACGGGTTTAAGATGTGAACATGCTTCGAAAAAAAGTTTTTTTTTTTAAATTTTTTTCATATTCATTTAGATACAAATAATATAAGCATATTTGTAAAAGAATTACACGCATTCACACTTCGTAGCCTCTTAAAAGTCATGTGAACGTGGAAAAATTCATGTGAACATGCTTAGCTGTGAACATACGTTCACAACAGTGCAGTTCATGTGAACTTGCACGTTTCACATAGTTATAGTGTGTGTTTATGTGTGATTTTTTGCAAGTAGTCTTATATTATTAATTTAAACATGATTATGAAAAAAAATTTCAAAAAAAATAATTTTAAGCGAGGTACCTCCGGTACTCCGCAAACCTAGTGGTACTCATTTGAACCCAAATCTATATATATATATATATATATATATATATATATATATATATATATATATATATATATATATATATATATATATATATATATATATATATATATATATATATATATATATATATATATATATACCCAATTTTAATTATTAATATCAAATATATCCTTCTTAAACATCATTAATATCATATATACCCAAATTCATTAATTTAATTGTTTTAGAACATTTAAAACTCATATTTAATATTGATTATTAATTAATGACCATTATACCCTTGCTTATTTCTTCTTTCCACTAAACCTTCAAAATATCATATTTATCCAATTTAAATTAAAATATATCATATCCTTTAAAATAATTTTATATAATTTATTTTTATAAACTTTACTATATAAATTCTTCATAGTAAAAATAATTAACATAAACAATAAAAAAATTGTATTATATTTTTACTCGTTTGTAATCAAATCCTATTGTCTTATATTTTTTCATTTGTTTTTTTCCTGCAGTTTTCTATATACAATAAACTGATTATATATTATGTTCTTTATTTTCTTTTTTCTTTTCGAATTTATAGTTGTATTGCATTTTTTTTTAATTTAGTATTGATAACTTTGATTTTCCAATATATTTTGCACTCAAACACAATAATCAAACGATTTGTATTAAGAATATGAAAATTACAAGAGAGAAATTTGACACTCAATCTCTAGAAACTTTCACACTCAAGAACACACACTCTAGGTGGAGGCTCCTTTATGTCTTCTTCTCAAACCCTAGGAGAACAATATCATTTATACCTAAACTACTTTGAGGGTTTGTCCAAACACTCCCCTTAAAGTCTTGGAAATTAAGATTCCCCCCAAAGTAAACTATTTCTAATTATAAATTGAACCTAGACTTTTATTATATTTAGTTATACACTATTTTAGGGCTAACAATCTCCCCTTTAATGTATAATTAAATATTTACAATTAAGCGCAATTACACAAGCTTGAATTACAAGAAATAAAGTTTCTAACAATCTCCCCTTTTTTGTAATCAAGGCTCGTATTCTTCTGATGTCTTGGGCTGTAAACTCTGATCTCTGATCTTTGAAGTAACTCTGATCTCTGAACTTTTGAAGTATATCATTGATCTTCTTCATATTACTCTCCCTTTAAATGATTCAGATCGGTGGCTCTCCCCTTGCGTACGGTAGGTCTTTCAAAACATTTCAACTCTTTTCAGAACATTCTCCCCCTCATGATGATCATGAGAATTATGATCATCATGTAATCACTTCAGCTCTCCCCTTCAATGAACAACCTCAATTTGTCTTTAAATTTTCTTTCTTTGTCGAAGCAGATGATTACAGACTCAGAAAGAAAATATTACATTTAAGAACATTACAGACACAGAAGTAATTATCTCTAACATGTTACATTCTCAATCCCCTCAATAACAGAATATAAACAGTTACACCATAAAATTTTCTCTCGCCTTCAGAAACAACAATCTCTCCCTCATTACAAAATATTCAGGACCAAAAGGATATTACAGTGAAGATCATGGCTTTGCAACCTGAATATAAGAAAATGAAACAAATTCATTTGTAAGTAACATTCCAGTTCCACATAGGAGTTCTGTTTGCACAATAGACTAAGTCTATGTGACCTACGTTCAGCGCTGGCGTGACATTAGCACTGGTAGGATTTCCAAATAATTATCGTGAAATCCTTTATCATGAAAGAATCACTCATATTTGTTCCGGCTTTGTCTCGGTAGACAAACTCTTTATAGTCACGCAGACTGTAGACTCCATGTGTCTTAAAAGTGTATAACATTAAGCTCTAGACTCAAAGTGCATCAACTGAAGTCGAAGACCGGAGAAGATGTCTTCCTTCTTTCAATATCAACAATATCTAAATGATATGTCGATAGAGTATGTGATATAACTCCGTGTGAATTGAAACAGAAGTCTTTTAAGAGACAACTGAGTAGCTAGGGAGGTTAGGTGCATGCGTCACTGGGTCCATGACGTTTTGTTTAATACCTAATTCCAACACATGGAATATGGTAGCAGATGTAGGAAACCCAGCAGACTGACACGGTGTTGGTAGGATTTATCTTTTCTTTTAATCATTTCTCACCCCTCAGCTCTCATCATTTTTCAACTGTACTCTCACCGGCTCACTTTTAGCTCATGATGCACCCCATCTCCTTTCGATAAACTCACTCATTTGCATTTTATCTATGCTCGACCCTGCTAGTACCTCGTGGTAACTAACACTCCTCAACTAATTGACCTAAGAACCCTTACTCACACAAACTAAAGTGGTTTGCTCCTTGGGTAGGTCTTCCGGCTCTGGTTTAGACCATAGGAACGATATATATTGTTGGTACATCCCGTGTGACGATAGCAGTCTAAGTTGTCTTACATTGTGATTTAGCATATGTTTGGTATATATATTATGTATGATTGATGTTTATCAGTGTTTGTATATTTGAACTTGATGTAACGTATTACAAGAAGTTCAAACATAAAGCTCAAAGATAAAATCAGTCATAAGGTAATATCATAAGTTTCAAACACTTAGTTGTATATGTCAAAGGCTAGATTCGAATTATATGGGTTGACATTCGAATCTGTGATAGATTCGAATGTAACCATAGATTCGAAAATAGGCTAGATTCGAGTCTGTCAGATGGACAGATTCGAATGGGCCTTGGGCCAGATTCGAGGTTGGCCCACAACAGACTCGAATCAGGGTCTATAATTAGGGATAGACTCGAATGATTAGAAGACTTTTTGCAGAATTCGTGAGGAATTAAGCAAGAGGCGATCTCGAGTTTATCAGCTAGGTGAGTGCCGTTTCGGAGAGAATTAGTACGTAGGATCGTTCGTGTGTCGTTCGTTCAGCGTCTAATAGTCTCCGTGTTTCCGTTGGTTGAGAGTTGTCCGTCTAACCGTCAACGAGGATTCCGCACTCGTTAACGGATCCGCGTCTAGATAGATCTTGCAGTCGTAGACCTTACAAGTGGTATCAGAGCCTACGGAGTGTTCTTGGTGTTCTTCGTGTTCATCAGATACATTCTAGGTTTCTTGACGCTAGTTGGACGGTTTTGCTCTCAAAAACGT
Source organism: Centrapalus pauciflorus (assembly GCA_020465985.1). Taxonomy (NCBI): domain Eukaryota; kingdom Viridiplantae; phylum Streptophyta; class Magnoliopsida; order Asterales; family Asteraceae; genus Centrapalus; species Centrapalus pauciflorus. The sequence goes on along the minus strand of JAANYP010002185.1, from coordinate 137,624 downwards.
GTTTTTGAGCTTAGCAAATTCATATTCGGGAAACACTTTGTCGTTTTTCACGTTTTTGGTCGAAATCATTATTTTTCGTTTGAAAAATAGTGATTTAATCTGTAAAACGTCAAAAAATCAAAGTGTTAGCCGTTTTTCGAGTTTGCGGCGCTCGAATCTATAGGGGTAATTAGGGTTTTACTTTATTTTCGAGTCTAACCTAAATACGCTCCTTTCGAGTCAATTTCAGAGAGTTTCGAGTCTACCTTGTTTCGAATCTGTTACTTCATTCGAATTGGATCTCGAGTCTATATTGTTTCGAGTTTGTTTCGAGTTTGTTACTGTTTCGATTCTGTGCTTCGAATCTGCTGACATTCGACTCTGCTGTGCCTTCGATTCTAAGGGTCTTCGAATCTAAGGAGTCCTTCGAATCTGACTTAACTTCGAATCTAAGGAGCTGTTCGAATCTGACATTATTTCGAATCTAATTGACTTTTAAGACTTAATCGAATTTAATTTCAAAAGATTTAATATTAATTAGTTTCGAATCCGTCTAGATTCGAATAAGTTAGTCTAAATCAGTTTCGAATTAAATCAATTAAGTTCAAATTCAATTTCTTTCAGAAAAGATGTCAAACCTTCAGAAATTCCTTGAGATGGATCACGAAGTTGGGAAGGCAAATGCACCGCCAAAGCTGATGAAAGTTGAGGATTATTACTGGTGGAAGGACAGATTTACGGATTTTGTACGATTCAACGATATGCGCATGTGGGTGTGCATAGATGAAGGGTACATTCCACCAGTATCTGAAGTTGAAGGCCGTCAAAAGGTCTTGTCATATCAGATGATGAAAGAGGATGACAAGAAACTATTTGAAGCTGAAAACAAAGCTTTCTCCATAATCCGTATGGCTTTACCTCAAGATATCTTGCACACATTTCGGACTCAAAGGACGTCGAAGGAACTTTGGGAGTCTCTCCAGAAAAGGTGTGAAGGTAATCCACGGGTGCGTAGAAAGCGTACAGAGCTGTTGACTCAACAGTTTGCGATTTTCAAGGCTATTAAGGATGAACAGTTGGATGATATTATCACGAGGTTCTATCATCTGATAACTGAACTTGAAAGTCATGGAATTGAATATTCGGACACTGACAAGAACAACAAGCTTCTTGATGCCCTACCAGCCAAATGGGCTATGTACGTGGCAATGATTAAGCTTAATGAGGACAAATATTATGCTCAATCACTTGATGATATTGTGGGAACGTTGAGGGCATATCACTTCGAGATGATTAAGGCTGAGACTGATTACGAGCAAGTCCAGAATCCAGCTATGTATTTTGGAAAGACATCTAAATCATCAGTGACAGCTGAACCGAAGAGTGCTACAGCGTTTTTCACCGGAGAAACGTCATCACCACCAGAGTCCGAAGACTCACTGAATCGCGCGTTCTTAGGGTTAGGAAGATCGGAAGAACCGCAACCTCAAGTCCAACAGGCATCGACCAGTCAGAGCTATTCGAAGATGCCGATGAGCGCAAAGTCCGCAGAAGAACATTTGAATCTGCTTGCTTCCTTTGTGGCAGCTTATGGAAATTGTGTTCAAGGGAAAATCAATGACCCAGCTCTATGGGATGAAGATTACGATCAGGTCGACCCTGATGACTTAGAGGAAATGGATCTTAAGTGGCAACTGGCCATGGTGACCCAGAGGGTAAAAAGATTCATCAAGCGAACTGGGAGGAATCTGTAAATGAACAACAAAGGGATAGGATTTGATAAGTCTAAGGTCAAATGCTACAACTGTCAGGGATTGGGACACTTCGCCAGGGAGTGTCAAAGACCGAAGGTAGAGACATACCAAGGACAGAGTCAGCATCAAGGACAGTACCAAAATCAGTCCCAACAGAGATACCTTCCGAGTTCTTCATCTGGTCAAGCCAATATAGCGGGTCTAATATCCAATGTCACTTCTGACAGACAGCTAGATGGTACCTATGACTGGAGTTCACATCCTGAGTCCAATGCTAGAGCCTTCATGGCTGAAGTTACTGAAAATGGTTGTGAAGAAGACGAGCAGACCACAAGGGACAGCAGTCCGATGTGGGTAGAGAAAGCGAATGATCAGACCGTGCTGGAGTTTGCTGCTCAGATGGCCAACGTGGAATCTGATAACTCTAAGGTTAGTCTTTCTTATTCTCTATTTTCAGAATTATGTGCTTTGTGTGCTACTTCTAATGATAGGTTAAATCTAGTCTTAGAATCACACAAAACCATCTCTGCTCAAAATGAAAATTTAAAAATTGAAAACGCTAGCCTAAATGATATAAAACAAGATTTAAAAGAAAAGCTTAAGGCTGATGCTCAAGACGTAATCGTTCTAAAAGACAAACTGAGTGAGCAGTGTGTTAGGATAGAGCTTATGTATGAGCACGTAGAGGCCTTGACCAAAAGTCTGAAAGACAAGGACATAGAGCTAGCCGAGACCAAGGTTAAGGTAGCAGAGGCAAATAGCAAGCTGGAAAAGTTTAGGAATTCAAGCCTAAACCTAGGAAAAGTCTTAGATGCCCAAAGACAGTCTAAGAAGCCTGTAGGTCTAGGTTTTCACGAAATTCCTCCACCTTTCAATGCAAACTATGTGCCTCAGCCTCAGGAGAAAACTGACAACTCAGTAGACTTAGAGGACCTACCTGAAACGACACCTGAGCCTATAGTAGAAAATGCACCTAAGGTGACTGACTCAACCGTCAAGGTCAAGAAAGTGAAATTTGTGTCTTCCTCCAGTGAAACACCTGCAGGAAAACAGAAAATTTCATGGGCTGACCAGGTCGAAGAGACAGACACTGTAGATGTACCAAAAGAAGTAGACACTAGTGAGACACCTAGATCTAAGGGACCAACCAAAAAGTCCATGGATAAGATGTCTTGCTTTAGATGTCACGAGAAAGGGCATGTTGCTTCTCACTGTCCAAATAGGAAAGAAGATGTTACCCCTAAGACAGTGAACCCAACACCTATTAAGCCCTCACCAAGTGTGGCGAGCACGAGTAGTTCTCAGAGTACCGAGAAAACTGTGCAGGCCGCACCAAAACCTGTTGTGAAACAAACACCGGTTAAGGTTGGACCAAAAGAAGTGGTTAGGTCACACAATTCCAGCCGACACAGTCTGCTGCAGTACAATAAGAGTTATTCTAGAGCACCACAACAAATGCCTACTCAAAGGCAAAGTGTGAATCTAAATCACTCGGCACCACAACAGAATTCAGTTCAAAGACCCAAGTCACCTGAACGGCGAGATGGGTACTTGAAAGAGTTCACGTATGTGGACGAGAATGGTATTACCAAGTCAGTCATGGCTTGGGTTCCCCGTGATAACTAACCTATTTTCTTTCATGTGCAGGAGATAACTACCGGTCCAAACAACAAGTGGTTCGTCGACAGTGGTTGCTCCAGGCACATGACGGGGGAACGAAGTCTTCTCACAGACTTCAAGGGAGGTAATAGGGGATTCGTATCATTCGCGGGTAACAAAGGAGGAAATATCACTGGAACTGGAGAAGTCACTAATGGGACGATTACATTGGATCAAGTTTATCACGTTGATAAACTGGTTCATAATCTCATTTGTGTCTCTCAAATCTGTGATAAGAAGAACTCGGTGTTATTTACTGACACTGAGGCGTTAGTGCTAAATCCTGGATTCAAAATACCTGAAGATTGGATATTGATGCGGGCGCCAAGGAAGAATGACTTGTACATGCTCGATATGAACAAGCCAGATACTTCGATGGGTCCGATCTGCTTACTATCAAAAGCTTCGGAGACGGAATCGGTTTTGTGGCACAGACGCATGGCTCACTTGCACCTACGGAAAATGAACTACATAACGAAGAATGGTTTGGTGCAAGGTGTGCCTCTGAAGAGCTTTCAGTTTGAAGACAAGTGTCTACCGTGCATGAAGGGCAAGCAACATAAAAAGACACACAAGTCCAAGAAGCTGAACTCCATAACCTCGACATTCGATTTGTTGCATATGGACCTTTTCGGCCCTATCAACAAAAGGAGTATAGGAGGTAGTTGGTTTTGCTTAGTTATCACTGACGATTACTCACGGTTTTCATGGGTTTTCTTTTTAGGTACGAAGGACGAGACGGCTGCAAAGCTCATCGGGTTCTTGGACCAAGTGGAGAACTCATACGGAACAAGGGTTAAACATATTCGTAGTGATAATGGGACTGAATTTAAAAACTCTGTAATTGGTGTATATTGCCTATCAAAGGGCATCGTGCATCAATTCAGTGCACCATATGAACCTCAACAGAATGGGGTGGCCGAACGTAAAAATAGAACTTTGATTGAGGCTGCAAGGACTATGCTTTCGGATTCAAAGCTTCCTACCATGTTTTGGGGGGAGGCAGTGAATACCGCGTGCCACATTTTAAACGAGTCCTTACAGTCAAATCATTGAACAAAACATGTTATGAAATTTTGAATAAACGGCCACCTAACTTAACTGGATTCGAACCGTTTGGAGTACCATGCACACTTTTAAGAACAAAACATCAACCGAAGTTTGGTGAAAAGGCTGACGAAGGATACTTCCTAGGTTATGTGCCAAACTCACCAAACAAACGGGTGTTTAACAAAACAACTGGTACTGTGGAGATTGTGTATAACATTGAAGTCACAAGTTATACACATGAACCCCAAACTGGTCCGGAATGGATATTTGACTATGATAAGTTATTTGAGTCATTTAACATTCCTCTGGATGATAATGCAGGTACAATCGAGAAGGACTTGGCGACGTTACATCTGAACGACGATGGCCAAATCTTTCCAAGGACCACGTTCGAATCTACGTCCGAACCTACTGCGACTGTAGATAGTTCTCCAGAAGTTGCTGATCAAGAGGCACCTAACACTGAGAATCAGACTCAAGCATCAAGTTCTGCCTCTGAGGAAAACGTCCGTGAGGAAGAAAATGTAGAAGCTGAGCCTGTTCCCCCATTAGGTGAAATAGGATCCAACTTAGGAGATAATCTAAGGGTTGATGAAATAGAGACCTCTAGGATTAACAAGAACCATCCAATAGATAGCATCATAGGAAATCCTAACGAGGGTGTGAGGACTCGGAGTAGTGTAAATAACAACACTGTGTTGTTGTCGATGATAAACGACTCCGAGGCATATCACACATGTCTATATTCATGTTTCATATCGCAAGTAGAGCCCAAAAATGTGCAAATGGCACTTAAGGACAACTCCTGGGTTGAAGCGATGCAGGAAGAACTTTCACAATTTAGGAAACTAGAAGTGTGGGAGTTAGTTCCGTTACCTCGAGGGGAGATTGCAATAGGAACCAAATGGGTTTTAAGTGCAAAAGAGACGATCGGGGTATAGTCACGCGCAACAAGGCGAGATTAGTTGTAAAGGGTTTCAACCAAGAGGAGGGAATCGATTACAACGAAGTTTTTGCACCTGTAGCAAGGTTAGAAGCAATTAGGTTGTTTTTAGCGTTTGCCTCCTTCAAAGGCTTTAAAGTATATCAACTGGATGTTAAGAGTGCTTTCCTGTACGGGAAAGTGAAGGAGTTAGTGTATGTAGAACAACCGCCCGGATTTACAGATCCAAAATATCCTGAGAGAGTATATCGCTTAGATAAGGCTCTTTATGGATTACATCAGGCACCTAGGGCATGGTATGAGACTCTATCCAACCATCTGTTAGAAAATGGCTTTGAGAGAGGTAGGATAGATAGTACTCTATTTGTGAAGAGAAAGGGAGATCACTTTATCTTGGTACAAGTGTACGTCGATGATATCATTTTTGGATCATCAGACGAACAAATGTGCAAAGATTTCGAAAAGGTGATGAAGTCTAAGTTCGAGATGAGTGCTATGGGAGAGTTGAATTTCTTTTTAGGGTTACAAGTTGACCAAAAGAAGGAAGGGATGTTTATCCATCAAACTAAGTATGTCTATGACATATTAGAACGGTTTGGGATGGAGGGAACTAAGTTGACTGCCCACTTCAGCACGCCGATTCAAGTGAATCACAATCTCGGGCCGGGTACTGAAAGTGATACCGATGTGGATCCGACTTTATATCGGGCCATGATTGGGTCACTTATGTATTTAACTGCTTCAAGACCTGATATTATGTTTGCTGTTTGTATTTGTGCTAGGTTTCAAGCGAATCCGAAGGAGATGCATATGAAAGCTGTGAAGCGGATTCTACGATACCTCAAGTCGAAACCGAAGCTGGGACTTTGGTATCACGCGGAGGGAGATCTAGAGTTGGAGGCGTTCACAGATTCGGACTATGGAGGATGCAGCTTGACGCGCAAATCTACAACTGGAGGCTGTCAGTTCCTAGGAGGGAGATTGGTGTCCTGGCAATGCAAGAAACAAACATCGGTAGCCGTGTCAACGTGCGAGGCCGAGTATGTAGCTGCTGGTAGTTGCTGTTCACAGGTTCTGTGGATACAACAACAATTGCGGGATTACGGTTTGTCTTACACTCAAACTCCTATTAGGATAGACAATCAATCTACAATTGCTATAACTAATAATCCAGTTAAACACAGTAAAACAAAGCACATAGACATAAGGCATCATTTTATTCGTGATTGTGCTGAAAAGAACTTAATCAAACTGGTAAAAGTGGCAACAGAAGATAATAATGCAGATTTATTTACCAAAGCGTTTGATAAGTCACGGTTTGAGTATTTAATTCAACTGAACGGAATGCGCAACCCAGAGTAATTTGACCTTAGTAGTAGTAAGTTTATTTTCTTTTAGAGTCGTAGTATTTCTTTCTTTATAGTAGTCTGCTAATTTAGGAAAGTTTCTAATTTTAGTAAGTTTCTATTTTTAGTAAGTTAGTAGGTTAGCTTATTTTACTGCTCTTTCTTATGAAAAACAAAAGAAAAAAGAGAGAAAATCAGAAAAATACAAAAAAAGAGAATATCAGAAAATGAGTTAAGTCTTAGATACATAGGTTCAAAGTGACGAAAATTAGCACCGTCGTTACAGACTCTAAGTATTTAGGCTTTCACACATAATGCAACTAAATCCTAAGTGTTATACTTTATTTAGTTCGATGTGTTGGTAGGCATAATACATATAGGGAATCTCAAGGCTAATAAAATATTCTTGAAAAAGTCAAGCGTGTCACTAACTTAGATGTACGACCAATCGGTCTTAATTTTTATGTACAAGACATACAAACATTGAGTCTAAATGAGGTATGCAAACTTTCTGGGGATGTATGGAAACATCAAATACATCTTAAAATGGAATGAATAGAAAAATCATATAAATCTGAGAGTCGAAAACATGCAACTCTGTTGTACGTAAGTACAGACCTGTTGTCTCTGTTTAGATTCGGGTTAGCAGACATGTCGCTTTGTTGTACGTCAGTACAGACCTGTCACCGCTGTCTGCTACCTTTAAAAATAAACCTTAAGTCGAACTAAGACACTTTGTTGTATGAGAATACAGACCTGTGTCCGATGTTTGTCTTTTAAAGAAAGTTTGCAAATACCAACAAGTTAGAATTTTTGTCTGTGTGCCTTGATCATAAAAGTATGTCTATGTCTGAGTCACGTAAGATAATTTCCTGATAAATAAAAAGGCCAAGGGATATTCCGAAATGTAGAATGTTTAACAGGGTAAAATACCAACAATCAGCTAAAAGGGTATGTCACGACAAACAATCAAAGGAATTCAAAAATTCCTAAGTGTGAAAGTTTAAGTACTGAAAGTTAGTATCGGACATCGCTATCTGATTGAACCTTTCTTAGACTATACTCATCAAAAATATGTTGTTAAGTATTTAGCTTAGATTGTAAATTTTTTCTTAAGTCTAGATTAAATTTTTGGTCAAAATTTTATTTTACTTTATTTTATTTTATTTTATTTTTACCTTAGTTTATTTTATTTTATCTTATTTAGGGTTAGTTTAATTTTTACTTAGGTAAAAGGTCAAAAAGTTACTGAGGGTGCATTCAAAGTTGGATAAAATAAACATTGCGTGAAATATTTGTGCTTAGGGTAAAAGAATTGGCATAGTTTATCTTGTTAAACAATACTGTAGAAAAAGGTTGGAAAAAGTTGAAGTTATTTCAAAATTTTCGAAATTTTTCTAAGTGTTTGGTGGTTTCGAGTTTTGGACAGACTCGAATATGGAAGGATTCGAATCTGTCAGTAGATTCGAGTCAACCCTTAGACTCGAAGGTTGGTAGTATAAATAGGTCAACAGTGAAGTCATTTATTTCTTACTGTTTTCGATTCTACTTCCTCGAATCTAAGATCAGCGATTTCGAATCTATCCTCGAGTCTACCGTATCTCTCCTAAACGACAATTTGTCGAGTTTCAAGCTAGTGTGTTCGATTCTACTACTGTATCTAGGTATAATCAACTTGATTGTACAAGTTTCATGTAGTTTTATACACAATTTCAGGCCAAATCGTCGATTTTTGAAGTTTTATGGGTCAAAATAGGGTTTTTGCTAAATTACCAAGTTTGGACTTATAAAAGATCAAATTAAAAGCATAAATCAATGATTAGAACCTAGTTGAACTAATGTATGTGATTTACCAAGTTCAAAATGGTTAAAATCTTGGGTTTTTGTTGAAACAAGGGCCGACGGGGCTTCGAGTCTGTTCTTGGACTTTCGAATCTGTTCATGGGTTTCTCGAATCTGTCATTAGATTCGAGATGACCATGCTATTCGAATCTGTCCATTAGACTCGAATAGGGACTCTTCGAATCTGTCCATTACATTCGAATATGGACACTTCGAATCTATTACTTTCGAATCTGTACTTTATTTAATTTGTTTAATTTAAATTTTATTAAACTTGTGGAAATTTAATTATGTTAGATTTTGTATTTAATAAAGTACAAAATAAAACAAATTTGAATTTAAACAAGTTTATTGATTTTTAATGAGTCTAACAGTTTTATTTATTGTGCAGAGATGGCGATTCGCGCTTTTGTCCCTAAACATAATATGGTACTTAATCCAGACATGAATCTACCTGAGGCGCAGGGATTCCGCGAAGTACTGGATTTTCTAGCTGAATCAAGGATAGGACATGCACTATGGCATAATGTGCAGCTAGTGTTACCCTACATCCGTCAAATTTATGACCATCTGCAAGTAGACTGCTCGGTCACTCCGACAGTTCTACGCACTCGCATTGAAGGACAACCGTTAGTATTTTCGGCTGATATGATTCGTCAAGTGCTGCAATTGGGCACTCAGGAACAAGAAGCTGGTCCTATAGAATTTCCGTTGAATATAAGGCAAGCGGCCTTCCAAAGAATGGGGTACAGCCTCGATGTGACGAAAGTGTCATACATGAAAAGTGGTTTGATAGGACAATGGAGGTTTTTGGCGCATGCATTTATGATGTGCTTTGCTGCGAAAAAGGCAGGATTTGACTATATTGTCGCGAAGATTCAATCGGGGATTGTCGCAATGGTGTATAATCGCCCATATAGTTTTTCTGAGATGATCTTTTCGGAGTTTGTTCATCAGATATCTGCTCCCGAAAATCAGCAGTTTTTGCTCTATCCGAGATTCATTATGATGTTGATCAGACACTTTTTGCCGAACTTGCCAATAACGAATGACTTTCAAAGTGTCGCCATCATGGACAAAAGGATCTTTGCTGATTGTTCCTCACACCGAGGAAGATTGGCTGTTCCTGTTGCTCGTCCTTTGTTCGGAGCTATAGTAGACAGGGAATTTCAAGCCCCAGGTGATGCCAACTGGGCAGGGGTAGTTGATATTCAACAACAGCAACAGCAACAGCAACAGCAACCGCAACAACAACAACAACAACCACGTGCACAGCCACAAAGGCGAAGACAAAGAGCTACTGCGAGTCAGACTCAGGCATCAAGGCCTTCCATAAGTCAACAGCCAGAGGTACAGGAAGCAGGGCCTTCAAGTGCCGTTCCAGAATTCGAGCAAATAGCCCAAACTTTGGAAGAAATCTGGGCGTCTGGACCTCATGCCAATGAGGAAATAACTGCAGAGTTAGTTGATCAGTTATTACAGCCTCCGGAAGGAGCAGAAGATGTGTTTAGGCAAGTTGAGGAATATGAGCCTGAGCAAACTGGTACTGACTTGTCATCTTCAGCAACTGAGTCAGAAGAGATGGAGGAGATAGAAGTTGAAGCTCCAGAGTCAGTGTCTGCAGTTCCTGAAGTTCAAATTGGAACTTATGGTTCGCGATTGATTATAAATGAAGGTGGTTATAGGAGACAAGTGGACAGGGAATTGGAGGAGTCTGATTTCGAAGAAGAGGAAGTTCCTCACCTAGTGACAAGGCAACGGGCCAAACGTCACAGGTTCATGCAAGGATCCTCTTCAGCTTCAGCAGAACATCCTGAAATTCCTCAACCTCAGGACCCTCAAACCACCATTCCACCATCCCCACCTCATGATGAACCATACATTCCATCGCCGATCATTCCAACTCCAATTCAATCCATCCCATCAACCTCATCCTCATACGCCGACAATCAAAGGTTTCTGCAGCTAAAAGCTAGAGTTGACTTCCAAAATATCCAGATCTTAGGCCTAACAAAGGCAATCGGTGAGATTCAGACTCATACTGCAAATCTTGATAAGGAGAATGCCGATCTAAAGAAGATTGTGGAAAAAGTTCAGGAAGAGAACTTAGATCTAAAACCTTTGTTTGTGATCAGTCTGCTGAGATAAGGTCGATGCGCTCCCTAATTGAGCAGTTAATGAAAAATTTACAGGCTCAGGGGGAGACATCGTGCCGAGATCAGGAAGTGCAGAGAAGAGATGATACTGAAGGCGATGATCCCGGTGCAAATAAAGAGTTTGAGTCTGTAGATTTTCCTGCAGCTAAAGTTACACAAGTTGAGGGGGAGCCTAGTCAAGGCGAACGAGAAAGGGGTGAAGCTAGTTCATCTAAACAGCCTTCAGACTTTGAGATCAGTGAGATGATTGAAGCACTCATGGATCTCGATGATGATGCACTGGATGGAGGTTTTGATTATGAAGATGAAGAGCTTGAAGAAGGAGAGTTTATTCCGGAAGAGATAGTAGATTGGCAACCTGAAGATGAAGTAGTAGCTGATGAGGATGATGAAGCTGACGAAATAGTTGTACAGCAGAATCCTATCACTGACACTTATATGATAGATGGAGATAGAATTGTCGATGTTGACATAGTGAATGCTGCTTTGAATCCTAAGTCATCGACTGAAGAACCAGCAAGAGCCGATCTCGATTTTATCAGCTAGGTGAGTGCCGTTTCGGAGAGAATTAGTACGTAGGATCGTTCGTGTGTCGTTCGTTCAGCGTCTAATAGTCTCCGTGTTTCCGTTGGTTGAGAGTTGTCCGTCTGACCGTCAACGAGGATTCCGCACTCGTTAACGGATCCGCGTCTAGATAGATCTTGCAGTCGTAGACCTTACACTTATGTATTTAACTACTTCAAGACCTGATATTATGTTTGCTGTGTGTATTTGTGCTAGGTTTCAAGCGAATCCGAAGGAGATGCATATGAAAGCTGTGAAGCGGATTCTACGATACCTCAAGTCGAAACCCAAGCTGGGACTTTGGTATCACGCGGAGGGAGATCTAGAGTTGGTGGCGTTCACGGATTCTGACTACGGAGGATGCAGCTTGATGCGCAAATCAACAACTGGAGGTTGTCAGTTCCTAGGAGGGAGATTGGTATCCTGGCAATGCAAGAAACAAACAACGGTAGCCGTGTCAACGTGCGAGGCCGAGTATGTTGCTGCTGGTAGTTGCTGCTCACAGGTTCTGTGGATACAACAACAATTGCGTGATTACGGTTTGGCTTACACTCAAACTCCAATTAGGATAGACAATCAATCTACAATTGCTATAACAAATAATCCAGTTAAACATAATAAAACAAAGCACATAGACATAAGGCATCATTTTATTCGTGATTGTGCTGAAAAGAACTTAATCAAACTGGTAGAAGTGGCAACAGAAGATAATAATGCAGATTTATTTACCAAAGCGTTTGATAAGTCACGGTTTGAGTATTTAATTCAACTGAATGGAATGCGCAACCCAGAGTAAATTGACCTTAATAGTAGTAGTTTATTTTCTTTTATAGTCGTAGAATTTCTTTCTTTACAATAGTCTGCTAATTTAGGAAAGTTTCTATTTTTAGTAAGTTTCTATTTTTAGTAAGTTTCTACTTTTAGTAAGTTAGTAGGTTAGCTTATTATAATTGCTATTTCTTATGAATAACAAAAGAAAAAAAAAGAGAAAATCATAAAATTACAAAAAAAGAGAATATCAGAAAATGAGTTAAGTCTTAGAAGCATAGGTTCAAAGTGACGAAAATTAGCACAGTCGTTACAAACTCTAAGTGTTTAGGCTTTCACACATAATACAACTAAATTCTAAGTGTTATACTTTATTTAGTTTGATGTGTTGGTAGACATAATATATATAGGGAATCTAAAGGCTAATAAAATATTCTAGAAAAAGTCAAGCGTGTCACTAACTTAGATGTATGACCATTCGGTCTTAATTTTTATGTACAAGACATACAAACTTTGAGTCTAAATGAGGTATGCAAACTTTCTGGGAATGTACAAGAAATATCATATAAACTGAGAGTCGAAAACATGCAACTCTGTTGTACGTAAGTACAGACCTGTTGTCTCTGTTTAGATTCGGGTTAGCAGACATGTCTCTTTGTTGTACGTCGGTACAGACCTGTCACCGCTGTCTTGCTAACTTTAAAAATAAACTTTAAGTCGAACTAAGACACTTTGTTGTATGAAAATACAGACCTGTGTCCGATGTTTGTCTTTTAAAGAAAGTTTGCAAATACCAACAAGTTAGAATCTTTGTCTGTGTGCCTTGATCATAAAAGTATGTCTATGTCTGAGTCACGTAAGATAATTTCCTGATAAATAAAAATGCCAAGGGATATTCCGAAATGTAGAGTGTTTAAAGGGGTAAAATACCAACAATCGGCTAAATAGGTATGTCACGACAAATAATCAAAAGGATTAAAAATTCCTAAGTGTGAAAGCTTAAGTACTGAAAGTAAGTATCAGACATCGCTATCTGATTGAACCTTTCTTAGACTATACTCATCAAAAAAAATTATATATTGTTTAGAGTTTAGCATAGGTTGTTAATTTTAATAAGTTTAGCGTAAGTCGTAGTTAAATTTTTGGTCAAATTCAAAATTTTCTAGGTTTACTTATCTTATTTTATTTTTTCCCTTAGTTTATTTTATTTTATTTTAATTTTTACTTAGGTAAAATGTCAAAAATTACTGAGGGTGCATTCAAAGTTGGATAAAATAAACACTGCGTGATATATCTTGTGCTTAGGGTAAAAGATTGGGCATAGTTTATCTTGTTACACAATACCGTAGAAAAAGGTTGAAAAAGTTGAAGTTATTTCAAAATTTTTGAAATTTTTCTAAGTGTTTGGTGTTTTCGAGTTTAGTACAGACTCGAATAAGGAGTACTTCGAATCTGTCAGAAGATTCGAGTCTATCCTTAGAATCGAGGGTTGGTGGTATATATAGGTCAACAGTGAAGTCATTTAAGACTTACTGTTTTCGAATCTATACACTCGAATCTAACAAGGCGACTTCGAATCTATCGTATCTCACATAAACGACATTTTGTTGAGTTTGAAGCTAGTGTGTTCGATTCTACCCTTGCATCTAGGTATAATCAACTTGATTGTACAAGATTCATGTAGTTTTATACACAATTTTAGGCTAAATCATCGATTTTTGAAGGTTTAAGGGTCGAAATAGGGTTTTTACAAGATTACCAAGTTTGGGCCGATAAACAATCAAATTAAAGGCATATATCTGTGATTAGTAACTAGTAGGACTAATGAAAGTAATTTTCTAAGTCCAAAAAGGTTAAAATCAAGAGATTTAGTCATTGAATGAATACGGCGGTTCGAATCTGTTCATGGGGTTTCTCTCGAATCTGTCATTAGACTCGAGAAGCCCAGGGACTTCGAATCTGTCACCAAATTCGAAATGGAACCTATTCGAATCTGTTACATTCGAATCTCTTATTGTATTTGCATGATTTAATTTAAATTTTATTAAACTTGTAGAAATTTAATTGTGTTAGATTTTGTTCTTAAACAAGTTCAAAATAAAACAGATTTAAAATTTAAACAAGTTTATTGATTTTTACTGAATCTAATAGTTTTGTTTATTATGCAGAAATGGCTGTTCGAGCATTTGTGCCTAAGCACAATATGGTGCTTCATCTAGATCATAATCTCCCTGAGGCGCAGGGATTTAGACAAGTACTTGATTTCCTAGTAGAGTCTAGGATCGGATTTGCACTATCTCATAATGTGCAGCTTGTTTTGCCTTACATTCGTCAATTTTACGATCATTTGCAAGTAGACTGCTCGGTCACACCGACCGTGCTACGCACTCGAATTGCTGGACAACCATTGGTATTCTCGGCAGATATGCTGCGCCAAGTGTTGCAGCTGGGCACACAGGAAGAAGAAGCTGGTCCGATAGAGTTTCCTTTAAGTATAAGGCAAGCGGCCTTTCTGAGAATGGGATACAGTCAAGACGTGACAAAGGTACCCTACATGAAAAGTGGATTAATTGGACAGTGGAGGTTTTTGGCACATGTGTTTATGGTGTGCTTTGCTCCAAAGAAGGCAGGATTCGATTATATGGTTGCGAAGATGCAGTCCGGGATAGTTGCGATGGTTTATAATCGACCATACAGCTTTTCGGAGATGTTTTTCTCAGAGTTTGTTCACCAAATAACCGCACCAGAAAAACAGCAGTTTTTGTTATATCCGCTGTTCATTATGATGATGATCAGGCATTTCTTGCCAAATCTGCCGCCGTCAAATGACATTCACAGTGTTGCCGTTATGGACAAAAGGATCTTTGCTGATTGTTCCTCACAAAGAGGAAGATTGGCTGTTCCTGTTGAGCGTCCATTATTTGGAGCTATTTTGGATAGAGAGTTTCAAGCCCCGGATGTTGCCAACTGGGCAGGGGTAGTTGAATTTCAAGCTGGGCAGCCTCAACAACAACAACAACAACAACAACAACAGCCACCGCCACAGCGTGTTCACAGGCGCAGACCAAGATCAACTGTGAGTCAAACTCAGGCGTCAAGGCCTTCGACCAGTCAGCAGCCGGAAGTTCAGGAAGCCGGGCCATCAAATGATCTAACTGAAGCTGAACAGCTATGCCAAACGCTTAATGAAATCTGGGAGGAAGGGCCTCATGCGAACGAAGATGTGGCTACAGGACTGGTAGGTGAACTACTTAGTCCACCAGAAGGAGAGGAAGACATTTTAAGAGATGTTGATGAGTATATGCCAGAGCAAGCTGATAAAGCTTTGTCATCATCGGAAACCGAGTCCGAAGAAATGGAGGAGCTAGAAGTTGAGGCTCCTGACTCAGTGGCTACAGAACCTAATGTTCAAATTGGAACATATGGATCAAGATTGGTCGTTAATGAAGAAGGATCGAGGAGGAGAGTAGTGAGGGAATCTGATGATTCAGATTTTGAAGAGGAAGAAGTTGCTCCCTTAGTGACTCGGCAAAGGGCCTAGCGTCACAGGTTCATGCAAGGGTCTTCTTCAGCATCCACAAGCCAACCAGAAATTCCCCAATCTGAACCTCAAGCAACAGCTCCACCACCACCTCAACATGAACCATACATTCCATCACCCTTCATCCCAACTCCTATACAATCCATTCCATCCACTTCGACCACCTACGCTGACAATCAGAGGTTTGTGCAGCTTAAGGGACGTGTTGACTTCCAACATGTCCAAATCTTAGCCCTAACTAAGGCGATTGGCGAACTCCAGCCGCATAATGCTAATCTTGATAATGATAATGCCGAGTTGAAGAAGATTGTGGAGAATGTCAGGGAAGAGAACACAGAATTGAAGTCCTTTATTGCAGATCAATCGTCAGAGATCTGATCGATGCGGTCCCTCCTTGAGCAGCTAATGAAAAATCTAAAAGCTCAGGGGGAGACAAGTTGTAGGGATCAGGAGGAGCAGCGTAGAGATGAAGATGACGAAGGCAATGATCCCGATGCACATAATGAGAATGAGCCAGTAGATTTTCCTGCTGCTCAGGCTACACAAGTTCAGGGGGAGCCCAGTCAAGTTGAAGGTGAAGGAGGAGAAGCAGGTTCTTCAAAGGCTTTGGATAGCGACATGATAGATGCGCTGAAGGATATTGAGGAAGAGCTTATGGAATTCGATTTTGAAGATGAAGTCGAAGAATTGGAGGAAGGTGAGTTCATTCCGGAGGAGGTCGTTGACTGGAAGTCGGATGACGAAGTGTTAGATGATGAGGACGATCATGTCAACGAGGTGATAATAAATTCACAACCTGTTACGGAACTATATGTGGGAAATAATCATAATGTGATTGATATTGACTACATCAAGATAGCCTCAGTCGAGGACACTGAACTTGAAGAGGCAGAGAAAGAGCAAACTAGAGCTGAGTTGATAAATCTTTGGTTTAAGAAGGAAGAAAAGAAAGATCAGCTGAAGATGAAAAAGAAGATGAGAGTTCCGGGTGCTGTAAACTTCTCAGGAGGAATCATAAGCTGGTTCTTTGACAGAGAACTGCAGCTGTTTATTTTGAAAAGAAGAGATGGCCTCCAATACTTGAGGCGAACACTGAAAGCGTTCAACTCACTGCCCAAGATTGAAGTTAAAGAGTTAGCCTGGAAGGAGCTGATTAATATTGGAGATGATAAGTATGCAGAAGTGATTGAAAGAATTATAAGGAAAGAAGGGCGATCAGGCAAATTTGAGCGACTCAAACCAAGGACCGGAAAGAAGGTCGAGGATCAGTCGAGAATAGATCCTCATACAGGTAGGCCATGGGCCAGGATGGTTTACAAACCTGTGAGGTGTCTGAAAAAGGTTCCAATGAAATCGATGCCACAGAATATTTTGAGCAACATGAAATGGTGGTACCTCGAGATTGACACTGCTGAAGCCATAATGGAGGATCAGGACGAGAAGGTCATTTTGAAGGTATATGATCCACTGCATTTGATAAATCTATCAAAGGACGACCTGAAGATGCTACATGATCAGCATATCTTCTTTATTGAAGCATGGAGATCTGAAGCCAGGAAGTTTCAGAAGGTAGTTAAAGTTTGTATAGATGCTTGCTTACATGCAGGCAGTAGTATATATAGTTCTAGTACTTAAACTTGATGTAAATAATTAGAAGCTATCGTCAAGGGGGAGTCTGTTGGTACACCCTGTGTGACGATAGCAGTCTAATCGATCTAACATTTTGGTTTAAGTAATATTCAATATTCAACATTGTGGTTTAACGAGTGCGTGTTATATATGTTTATATATGGTTGATATTTATTAGTGTTTGTATGTTTGAACTTGATGTAATGTATTACAAGAAGTTCAAACACAAAGTACAAAGATAGATTCAATCATAAAGTAATAACATAAGTTTCAACACTTAGTTGTTTATGTAAAAGGCTAGATTCGAATTATATATGGGTTGACATTCGAATCTGTGATAGATTCGAATGTGACCATAGATTCGAATGAAGACCAGATTCGAGAGTGACTTTGTGGACAGACTCGAATGGGCCTTGGGCCAGATTCGAGTTTGGCACACAACAGACTCGAATCAGGGTCTATAATTAGGGATAGACTCGAGATATTATCAGACTTTTTGCAGAATTCGTGAGGGATTAAGCAATAAGCGATCTCGAGTTTATCAGCTTGGTGTGTGTTCTTTCGGAGAGAATCAGTTCGTAGGATCGTTCGTCAGTCGTTCGTTCAGCCTCTGATAGTCTCCGTGTTTCGTAGTTGAGAGTTGTCCGTCTAACCGTTAACGAGGATTCCGCACTCGTTGACGGATCCGCGTCTAGATAGATCTCATATAGTGGTAGACCTTACAGAGTTTTCCCTTGAGATTGAACAACTTGAACCCTATTCAGAACATAACAGGCTGTATTGACAGCTTCTGTCCAGAAAGTCATTGGGAGATTTGAATCAGCTAACATTGTTCTAGCTGCCTCAATTAATGTTCTGTTCTTTCTTTCAGCTACACCATTTTGTTGTGGTGTTCTTGGTGCACTATATTGTCTAGCAATACCTTTGGACTCACAGAAACGGTTTAGAATGTGATTTTTAAATTCAGTTCCATTGTCTGATCTTATGACCTTAACTTTTGAGTTGGATTGGTTTTCTATCTTAAGGATAAAAGACTTAACTAGCTCAGCAGTTTCATCTTTGGACCTAAGAAAGTAAACCCAAGTAAATCTGGTGAAATCATCAACAATGACTAAACAGTAAGCCCTTTTATTCAAACTCAAAACAGATGTTGGACCAAATAGATCCATATGAATCAGCTGAAGAGCAGATGAGATTGAATTTACTTCTTTGGCCTTATGAGAAGTTTTGTGTTGCTTGCCTTTAAGACATGCTACACAATGATCATCACATATGAACTCCTTTTGTGGTAAACCTCTTACCAGATTCTTTTTGACCAAAACATTCATGGACTTGAAGTTCATGTGACACATCCTTCTATGCCAAAGAGCAGACTCATTTGATGATGCTTTGGATATCAAACAGCTTAAAGTATTTGATTTGGATAAAAAATCTGTGTCCAAACAGTAGACATTGTCCTTTCTTGGTGTTCTCAGTAAAACAAAATTTTCAGGAATTTTGAAATCTTTTGAAAGGACAATGCACTCAGAATCTGTAAACAAAACAATGTTTTGTTTGTCACAAATTTGAGAGACACTTAATAAATTATACTTAAGCTGTTCAACATACAAAACATCATTGAAAATCATGGTGCCTGCATTAACAGTACCTTTACCTGTAACCTTACCTCCTTTTGAGTTGCCTCCAAATGCAACAAATCCTCCATCAAAGCCTTTGAAATTTGACAGGCACTCAGAATTACCTGTCATGTGCCTAGAGCATCCACTGTCCAAATGCCATCTTGTTTTATGAGGAGACCTGTGGTTGCCCTGCACAAATAGAAGCTTAGTCAGTAGTGGAGTAAACCCAAACAAAATTGGTTTTGGGTTGGCCTTGTGCATTGACATAACTAAATACTGTTTTTTGACTTCTTATATTTAGTGAGATTTACTGATGGAGTCTTTGGAGAATATTTAGTGATTATATGAGGTATCCAGGTATTTTGATCATCTTTTCTTCTAACAGTCTCAGATGATTCACTAACAGTTCCAGATTGATGCTTAGCAGCTTGATCTGTGTTTTTAGTGCTAACAGCTTCAGTGTTTGCACTAACAGCTTCAGAATTTGGCTTAGCAGTCTGATCTTTTGTATCAGCAGTTTGATCTGAAGATTTGTCCTTGACAGACCATATTTGCTTAAAACTTAATTTAGGCTTTGCCAAAACTTGTTTTCGGTGTGTGGACTGTTTTTTATTAACTTTTAAAATCCTGTGATCAACTGTTTTCTTTGGAACTGGTGTAGCAGAAGGTTTGACCTTTGAATGTTTTGCCTGAGTAGGATATGAATTTTTTTGATTCAATGTCTGTTTTGCAACAGCTGGTTTATAAAAACAATCCTTGGCCAAGTGGTTCTTCCTACCACAGTGAAAACACCTTTTGACTATTTGAAATTGAGAACCAGATTTTTCTGACAATTTCTGGTTCTTGTTCCTCTGATTTCCGCTTACCTGCTGTTGTTCGGGAAACTTTTGAACACCATGCTTTTGGCAAGTGCAGACAGGAACATTTTTACCCCTTTTGTTATTCTTTGAAGAAGATGCAGTGTTACAGTTAGAATGTACAGAAACTTGTGGAGCAGCATTGAATACACTCATCTTCTCTTTTCCTTTCTTATTGGGGGCTTGGATCGCTATGGGTGCACTCATTGTTTTGTGTGCCTTCTCAACTGTTGTGCACTCACACTCTGTATTTTGAATCTGATCTTCTTTAGATTCAGGGCTGGTATCAAGGATAGGATCTACAGTAGCCATAGACTCATCTAATGGTTCATTGACAAGTCTATCAGCAACTTCACTCATTGGATGAATGTACTTATTGTTGTATGGAGGTGGAGTAGCCCTGTATCCTATGCCTTCTTTGGGATTAACCTGAGATTTTACCATATCTTTGAATTGGACTTCCATTAGGTGTTCTAGCTTTTGATTAGCCAATTTAAAGTTACCTAGATCTATATTGACAGATTCTAGTTTCTTATTAGCCTCTAACACCTTTTGTTCAGTCTCTTCTACTTTTTTATTTAGAGTGTCTATTTTCTTATTTAGCTCCTTTTTCTCCCACTCATGATATGTTCTATCATGTCCCATTTGGATCTCATTATCCTTATAGTCATTGATCTGTTTTTCAAGATCTTCTATGGCTTGCATGTATTCATATCTCCTTTCTTCCATCTTAGCTAGAGTTTTGCACATGCTCTCATTATGATCTCTGTACTTTTTAACCATATTTTTGCATGATTGAGAGCAGAGTTTAGAGTTTACCTCAGATGGTAGTTCAGTGGAGGAGACATTTGATGTTTCTGCCATTAGAGCTTGATTTTGAAACTCTTCTTCTGTCTGATCACTCCAGTCAAACACATTGTCTTCTTGAGAGACAACTGCTGTTGATGATGATGTCTGATTGGGCTGTGGAGTCCTTAATGACTGTTGACCTTGAGATCTACAGTCTCTGGCAAAGTGACCAAGCTTATGACATTTATAGCACTCAACTTTTGACTTATCAAAAGCTGGTTTGCCTTCTGTTCTGGCTTGAAAGTTGGTCCTTCCAGTTCTTTTAAGAAACCTTTTGGCCCTCATAGTCAGCATTGCATGTTGCCACTTTAAATCCATCTCTTCAAGATCATCTGGATGAATTTGTTCTAAATCTTCAGCATTTAGAGCAAATAGTCCATCATTGGCAACAAAAGCCTCATAGTGATTTTCAGCAGAGTTGCCATCACCACCTGAAAAGGAATCACTGCTATTAGATTTTTCAGAAGACAGAAGAGCAGTATTGTGATTATAAGAAAAAGATTTCTTTTTAGTATCAATCTCAGTCTCAAACACTCTCAGACTGTTGTACAGATCATCCAGTTCTATCTCATCAAGAGTGTCTTTTGTTCTCCATTGTGCAGCATAAACTGTCCATTCTTCTCCAAGAGATCTGAGAAACTTTCTGTTGACTTCATCTTGATCCAGACTGACTTTTGCACTTTCTAATTCACGTATCAGTTTGTTGAACCTGTCAAAAATTTGAGTAAGGTTTTCATTCTTGCCACCAGAATAGTTCTCATACTGCTGTTTCAAAAGATCCTTTTGATTTCTCTTGGTACTGGCATTACCAGCAAATCTTTTCTCTAAAGCATTCCAAAGAGAATGAGCAGTATAAAACTTTTTGAACTGATGTTGATAAGAATTAGGAATGGCTATTTGTAAGAGTGTAAGAGCTTTCACTTCATTCATTCTAGCCTTTCTTTCAAGTTCAGTTTTTGGAGGAGTTTTGACTGGTTTTCCCTCATCATCAAGTTCTGGATCAACTACAGGAGGAAATTCAACAGTTTCCCATATGGCATAATCAATGAATTGAATATGCTGTTTAATCCTGAGTTTCCACATCTCAAACTCAGTGGGCTTGAGCATAGGCACTTTGAGTCCTTGCCCAGATCCACTGCTGCTATTTTCAAATTCCATTGCAAAAGATTAAAAATTTAAAAGAAAACTTTCGACTTTGAAAAACAAAGAACGACCTGTCTCTGATACCACTTGTCAGGATCTAAAACTAATTAACCAAGACTAACTGATTTGAATTTATCAGAGTATAAATCAATAATCTTGCTTTGAATCAAAGTTTAATTAAGAAGTTTGCGGAATAACACTTAATTATTTTAGCAAAAGCTTTCAGAACCAATATCAGATAAACATAAGAAATAATCAAAGCTGTTTGTATTGCTGATTTAACTGATTACAATCACCTCTAATCTGTTTGATTAGACGAAGAACACAAACTGTTCTTAGGGTTTTACAACCTTAGAGGCTTATGAAAACTGAAACAAGAAGCAATTACAAACTTGAATATGCAGAAAACTCCTATACAATAGAAATACCTATTCTATGTATTTATATTGTTTCTTGATGTGTTTCCTTGAAGGGCTACGACTTCTCTGATAGTAGATATGCTGGAATCTTCGTGTAGATATCTTTTCCTGAAAATCAGCACTTTCTGTTTATGAAACTGTTGAGCAGCTTGAATCCCTTGACAGCTTGAACAGAGCAGCTCGAGATGATTTACTCTGGCAGCTTGCACTTTTACACTGGCAGCTCGAGTTTCTTCAACTAGCAGCATGAACTTTTGATTTACATATAAACTCTACTAACAGTTTGAGAAGTCTAACTAACAGCTTGATCCTACTTAAACTATTTCCCAACATAAAACTTAATCAAATTTAATCCCAAACAGATTTAAAATTAATTATATTCGAATCTTTCTAAAGTAGAAAGAATTAAATTAAATTAGTTTCGAATTAAATTTATTAAGTTCAATTCAATTACTTTTGAAACGATGTCAAATCTTCAAAAGTTTCTAGAAATGGATCATGATGTCGGGAAGGCAAATACTCCGCCTAAGCTGATGAAACTGGAAGATTACTATTGGTGGAAAGATCGGTTTGCCGATTTTGTGCGTTTCAATGACATGCGCATGTGGGTATGTATTGACGAAGGATACATTCCACCTATTTCAGAAGTCGAAGGCCGTCAGAGAGTCTTATCATATCAGATGATGAAAGAAGATGATAAGAAACTTTATGAAGCCGAGAACAGAGCTTTCTAGATATTTCGAATGGCCTTGCCTCAGGATATTCTACACACATTCCGCACTCAAAAGACATCTAAGGAACTTTGGGAGTCGCTGGAAAAGAGGTGCGAGGGTGATCCGAGGGTTCGGAGGAAGCGCATGGAGCTGTTGAAACAACAGTTTGCTATTTTCAAGTCTTTGAAGGAAGAACAGCTGGATGACACCATCACCCACTTTTATCATCTGCTGACAGAGCTTGAAAGTCACGGGATTGAGTATAATGACACAGAGAAAAACAAAAAGCTTCTTGATGCCTTACCAGCCAAGTGGGCGATGTATGTGGCAATGATAAAGCTTAATGAAGACAAGTATTATACCCAATCATTGGAGGATATAGTGGGAACGTTGCGAGCTTATCATTTCGAGCTACTGAAGGCCGAAACGGATTACGAACAAGTCCAGAATCCAGCGATGTATTTTGGAAAATCAACAAAACCTTCAGCGACAGCTGATCTGAAGACTGCTACAACGTTTTTCACCGGAGAAACGTCGTCACCAGCAGAGACTGATGACACACTGAACAGAGCGTTCTTAGGGTTGGGAAGATCGGAAGAACAACAACCTC
Organism: Centrapalus pauciflorus; assembly: GCA_020465985.1. Lineage (NCBI taxonomy): Eukaryota > Viridiplantae > Streptophyta > Magnoliopsida > Asterales > Asteraceae > Centrapalus > Centrapalus pauciflorus. The sequence goes on along the minus strand of JAANYP010002185.1, from coordinate 114,183 downwards.
AAGCAACTCAGCATCAACATCTCAGGGCTACTCTAAGATGCCCATGAGCGCCAAATCAGCCGAAGAACATTTGAACTTGCTTGCTTCATTTGTGGCTGCATACGGGAACTGCGTTCAAGGAAAGATAAATGATCCTGCTCTCTGGGATGAAGATTATGATCAGGTCGACCCTGACGATCTTGAGGAAATGGATCTCAAATGGCAACTGGCCATGGTCACCCAACGGGTTAAAAGATTCATCAAAAGGACTGGGAGGAATCTGACTATGAACAATAAGGGGATTGGATTTGATAAGTCCAAGGTCAAGTGCTACAATTGTCAAGGTCTGGGACACTTCGCCAGAGAATGTCAGAGACCGAAGGTAGATACGTACCAAGGGCAGAACCAGCATCATGGACAGTTTTAGAATCAGTCTCAACAAAGATACCTTCCGAGTTCATCTGCCGGTGAAGCCAATCTAGCTGGTCTTTTATCAAACGTCACATCAGACAGACAGCTGGATGGTACCTACGACTGGAGCTCACATCCAGAATCAAATGCTAGGGCTTTTATGGCTGAAGTCACGGAGAATGGATGTGAAGGGGAAGAGCAGACCACAAGGGACAGCAGTCCGATGTGGGTGGAGAAGACGAATGATCAGACGCTTCTGGAGTTTGCCGCTCAAATGGCCAACGTGGAATCCGATAACACAAAGGTTAGTCTGAATTACTCTCTTTTTCATGAAATATGCATGTTGTGTGTTACTTCTAACGATAGGTTAAATCTAGTCTTAGAATCACATAAAACCATAACTGCTCAAAATGAGTCTTTAAAGGCTGATAACGCTAGCCTGAACGACATTAAGCAAGATCTTAAGGACAAACTTAAAGCTGATGCCCAAGATGTCATAGTTCTAAAGGACAAGCTGAGTGAGCAGTGCGTAAGATTAGAACTGATGTATGAGCATGTAGAGGCTTTAACCAAAGATCTTATGACAAAAGAAGTAGAGCTAGCTGAAACTAAGGTGAAGGTGGCAGAGGCTAATAGTAAGTTAGAAAAGTTTAGAAATTCAAGTCTTAACCTAGGGAAAGTTTTAGATGCTCAACGCCAATCTAAAAAGCCTGTAGGTCTAGGATTTCATAAAATTCCTCCTCCTTTTAATGCAAACTACGTGCCTCAACCTCAGGAGAAAACTGATAAATCAGTAGACTTAGAGGACATACCTACACCTATATCTGAGCCTGTACAAGAAAGTACACCTAAGGTGACTGATACAACCGTCAAGGTTAAAAAAGTAAAATTTGTGTCTCCCTCCAGTGAAACACCTGCAGGAAAACATAAAATTGATTTTAATGATCAGGACGATGAACCATTCGCAATAGATGTTCAAAAGGACCAAGACACTAGTGAGACACCTAAGTCTAAGGGAACACACAAGAAGTCCATAGATAAGATGTCCTACTTTAGATGTCATGAAAAGGGGCATGTTGCTTCTAACTGTCCGCTTAGGAAAACTGAAGTTACACCTAAGACAGGGAAGCCAACACCAGTTAAGCCCTCAACAAGTGTGGCAAGCACTAGTAGTTCTCAGTGTACCGAGAAAAATGTGCAGGCCTCACCAAAACAAGTTGTGAAACAAATACCGGTAAAGGTTGGACCAAAGGAAGTGGTTAGGACTAATTCATCGAGTCGAGTCATAAATCAATCTAGGTCTAGACCTCAACAACAATATAGGAGCACAACACCTAGCAGAGCATACACTCCAGTTAGGTCACACACTCCTATTAGACATCATACACCGGTTAGAGCTCAGGGATCGCAATCTGAAATGCAATATAATCGGAATTATTCAAGAGCTCCACAACAAATGCCTACTCAAAGGCAGAGAGTGAATTTACATCACTCGGCACCACAACAAACTCCTGTTCAACGACCCAAGTCACCTGAAAGGTGAGATGGGTATTTGAAAGAGTTTAAGTATGTGGACGAGAATGGTATAACCAAGTCAGTTATGGCTTGGGTTCCCCGTGATAACTAACCTATTTTTCTTACATGTGCAGGAGATCACCACAAGTCCAAACAACAAATGGTTCATCGACAGTGGATGCTCCAGGCACATGACAGGGGAAAGAAGTCTCCTTACAGACTTCAAGGGTGGGAATCGGGGATTCGTATCATTCGCGGGGAATAAAGGAGGAAACATCACGGGTACCGGAGTGGTCACTAATGGGACGATCAAGTTGGATCAAGTTTATCACGTCGATAAACTGGTTCACAATCTCATTAGTGTATATCAAATCTGTGACAAGAAGAATTCATCACTGACACTGAAGCGTTAGTGCTAAAACCGGGGTTCAAGATCCCTGAAGAATGGGTATTGATGCGGGCACCAAGGAAGAATGACTTGTACATGCTTGATATGAACAAGCCGGAGACTTCGATGGGGCCAATCTGTTTGTTATCCAAAGCTTCAGAGACGGAATCGGTATTGTGGCACAGACGCATGGCTCACTTGCACCTAAGAAAAATGAACTACATAACGAAAAATGGATTGGTGCAAGGTGTGCCTATGAAGAGTTTTCAGTTCGAGGACAAGTGTTTACCATGCAAGAAGGGCAAACAACATAAGAAGACACACAAGTCCAAGACTCAGAATTCCATAGCCTCTACATTCGATTTGTTGCATATGGATCTCTTCGGACCAATCAACAAAAGGAGTATAGTAGGTAGTTGGTATTGTTTGGTTATCACTGACGATTACTCACGATTTTCTTGGGTTTTCTTTCTAGGTACAAAGGACGAGACGGCTTCCAAGCTCATCGAGTTCTTAGACCAAGTGGAGAATTCCTACGGAACACGGGTTAAAAGGATACGTAGTGATAATGGAACTGAGTTCAAAAACACTGTAATTGGTGTATATTGCTTCTCAAAGGGCATAGTGCATCAATTTAGTGCACCATATGAGCCTCAACAAAATGGGGAACGTAAAAACAGGACATTGATTGAGGCAGCTACGACTATGCTTTCGGATTCAAAGCTTCCTACCATGTTTTGGGGGGAGGCAGTGAATACCGCATGTCATATTTTAAACCGGGTCCTAACTGTTAAATCTTTGAACAAAACCTGTTATCAAATTTTGAATAAACGGCCACCTAATTTAACTGGATTCGAACCGTTTGGGGTACCATGCACTTTATTGCATACAAAACATCAACCGAAGTTTGGTGAAAAGGCTGACGAAGGATACTTCCTAGGTTATGTGCCGAACTCACCAAACAAACGGGTTTTTAACAAAACAAATGGTACAGTGGAAATTGTGTATAACATTGAAGTCACAAGTTATACACACGAACCCCAAACAGGTCCGGAATGGATATTTGACTATGATAAATTATTTGAGTCATTTAACATTCCTTTGGATAAAAATGCAGGTACAATCGAAAAGGACATGGCGACGTTGCATCTGAATGACGATGGTCATACCTTTCCGAGAACTACATTTCAATCCACATCCGAGTCTACTTCGACAGAAGATGGATCTCCAGAAGTCGCTGATCCAGAAGCACCTACAACTGAGAACCAGACTCAGGCAACAAATTCCAACTCTGAGGAAAGTGTCCATGAGGAGGAAAATGTAGAATCTGAGGAAGTTCCCCCATTAGGTGAAATAGGATCTAACTTAGGAGATAATCTAAGAGTTGACAAGATAGAGACCTCTAGGATCAACAAAAACCATCCTATAGAAAGCATCATAGCAAATCTTAATGAGGGTGTGAGGACTAGGAGTAGTTTAAATAACAACACAGTGTTGTTGTCGATGATAAACGACTCCGAGGCATATCATACCTGTCTCTATTTTTTGTTTCATATCGCAAGTAGAGCCTAAGAATGTGCAAATGGCACTTAAGGATAACTCCTGGGTTGAAGCGATGCAGGAAGAACTCTCTCAGTTTAGGAAACTAGAAGTGTGGGAGTTAGTTCCATTACCTCGAGGGGAAATTGCCATAGGAACCAAATGGGTTTTTAAGTGCAAAAGACACGATCGGGGTATAGTCACTCGCAACAAGGCTAGGTTAGTTGTAAAAGGGTTTCAACCAAAAAGAGGGAATCGATTACAATGAGGTGTTTGCGCCAGTAGCAAGGCTGGAAGCCAGTAGGTTGTTTCTAGCTTTGGCTTCCTTCAAGGGCTTTAAGGTCTATCAACTTGATGTGAAGAGTGCTTTCCTCTATGGGAAAGTGAAGGAGCTGGTGTATGTAGAACAGCCTTCCGGATTTACAGATCCAAAATATCCAGATAGAGTATATCGTTTAGATAAGGCTCTATATGGATTGCATCAAGCCCCAAGGGCATGGTATGAGACTCTATCCAACCATTTATTAGAAAACGGGTTTGAAAGGGGTAGGATAGATAGTACGCTGTTCGTTAAGAGAAAGGGAGAACACTTCATCTTGGTACAAATGTGCAAAGATTTCGAGAAGGTGATGAAGTCGAAATTCGAGATGAGTGCAATGGGAGAGTTATATTTCTTTTTGGGGTTACAAGTTGACCAGAAAAAGGAAGGGATGTTTATCCATCAGACGAAGTATGTCTATGACATTTTGGAACGTTTCGGGAAGGAAGGAACGAAGCTGACTGCCCATTTCAGCACGCCGACTCAAGTGATCACAATCTCGGACCGGGTACTGAAAGTGATACCGATGTGGATCCGACGTTATATCGGGCCATGATTGGATCACTTATGTATTTAACTGCTTCAAGACCTGACATCATGTTTGTTGTGTGTATTTGTGCTAGGTTTCAAGCTAATCCGAAGGAGATGCACATGAAAGCTGTGAAGCGGATTCTACGACACCTCAAGTCGAAACCGAAGCTGGGACTTTGGTATCACGCGGAGGGAGATCTAAAGTTGGAGGCGTTCACGGATTCTGACTACGGAGGATGCAGCTTGACGCGCAAATCAACAACTTAAGGTTGTCAATTCCTAGGAGGGAGATTGGTATCCTGGCAATGCAAGAAACAGACGTCGGTAGCCGTTTCAACGTGTGAGGCCGAGTATGTTGCTGCTGGTAGTTGCTGCTCACAGGTTCCGTGGATACAACAACAATTGCGGGATTACGGTTTGGCTTACACTCAAACACCTATTAGGATAGACAATCAATCTACAATTGCTATAACTAACAATCCAGTTAAACACAGTAAAACAAAGCACATAGACATAAGGCATCATTTTATTCGTGATTGTGCTGAAAAGAACTTAATCAAATTGGTAAAAGTGGCAACGGATGATAATAATGTTGATTTATTTACCAAAGCCTTTGATAAGTCACAGTTTGAATATTTAATTCAACTAAATGGAATGCGCAACCCAGAGTAATTTGACCTTAGTGGTAGTTTGTTTCCTTTTATAGCTGTAGTATTTCTTTCTTCTTATCATAAGTCTGCTAATTTTGGATAGTTTCTATTTTTAGTAAGTTAGTAGGTTATCTTCTTTTATAGCTATTTCTTATGAAAAACAAAAGAAAAAAGAGAGAAAATCATAAAAATACAAAAAAAAGAGAATATCAGAAAAAGAGTTAAGTCTTAGATGCATAGGTTCAAAGTGACGAAAATTAGCAAAGTAGTTACAAACTCTAAGTGTTTAGGCTTTCACACATAATGCACCTAAAATTCTAAGTGTTATACTTTATTTTAGTTTGATGTGTTGGTAGGCATAATACATATAGGGAGTCTCAAGGCTAATAAAATATTCAAGAAAAAGTCAAACGTGTCACTAACTTAGATGTATGACCAATCGGTCTTAATTTTTATGTACAAGACATACAAACTTTGAGTCTAAATGAGGTATGCAAACTTTCTGGGGATGTTTAGCAACATCAAATACATCTTAAAATGGAAAGAATAGAAAAATCATATAAAATTGAGAGTCAAAAACATGTAACTCTGTTGTACGTAAGTACAGACCTGTTGCCTCTGTTTTGATTCGGGTTAGCAAGATAAGTCGTTTTGTTGTACGTCGGTACAGACCTGTCACCGCTGTCTTGCTAGCTTTAAAAATAAACCTTAAGTCAAACTAAGACACTTTGTTGTATGAAAATACAGACCTGTGTCCGATGTTTGTCTTTTAAAGAAAGTTTGCAAATACCAACAAGTTAGAATCTTTGTCTGTATGCCTTGATCATAAAAGTATGTCTATGTCTGAGTCATGTAAGATAATTTCATGATAAATAAAAATGCCAAGGGATATTCCGAAATGTAGCATGTTTAAAGCGGTAAAATACCAATAATCGGCTAAATGGGTATTTCACGACAAACAATCAAAGGAATCAAAAATTCCAAAGTGTGAAAGTTTAAGTACTGAAAGTGAGTATTTGACACCGCTATCTGATTGAACCTTTCTTCGACTACAATTATCAAAAATATTTTGTTTAGCGTTTAGCATAGGCTGTAAGTTGTAATAAATGCAGTTTAAGTCTAAGTTAAATTTTTGGTCAAAATTTTAAAATTTTATTTTTACTTATTTTATTTTATTTTATTTTACCTTAGTTTATTTTATTTTATTTTATTTTATTTTTATTTTTATTCTTCTTAGGAAAAAGGTCAAAAATAACTGAGGGTGCATTCATAGTTGAATAAAATAAACACTACGTGAAAATCTTGTGCTTTGGGTAAAAGATCTGGCATAGTTTATTCCGTTACACAATAAGGGTGAAAAGGTTGAAAAAGTTGAATTTATTTCAAAATTTTCGAAAGTTTTCAAAGTTTCAGGGGTAATTCGAGTTTAGGTCAAACTCGAAATTGGCTGATCTCGAATCTGTCAGTAGACTCGAATCTGTCATTAGACTCGAAGGTAGGTGTTATAAATAGGTTAACAGTAATTGTCATTACTCTATCTGTTTTCGAATCTGTTCCTTCGAATCCATCCGGCGATCTCGAATCTATTTGCTCGAGTTTACCGTTTTCACTAAAAACAACTATTTGTCGAGTTTCTTGCTTGTGTGTTCGATTCTACTGATACATCTAGGTATAAACAACTGGGTTGTACTAGATTCAAGTAGTTTTATACACCATTTAAGCCAAAATCACCAATTTTTGAAGGTTTATTGGTTGAAATCGTGTTTTTCAAAATTACAAAGTTTGGACCGGTAAAGAGTTAAATTAAAGGCAAATATCTGTGATTAGAACCTAGTAGGACTAATGAATGTGATTTTCTAAGTTCAAAATGGTTAAAATCATAGAGTTTGGTGATGATGTGGGCCGACGAGTTCGAATCTGTTCCTGACCAGTCTCGAGTTTGTCAGTAAACTCGAGAAGGTCATTAGATTCGAGTGTGACATCAAACTCGAAAAGGGGTTTCTTCGTATCTGTTTATTCAAATCTGTCATTTTATTTGAATTATTCAATTTAAATTTAATTAAACTTGTAGAAATTCATTTGTGTTGGATTTTGTACTTAAACAAGTTCAAAATAAAACAAATTTGAATTTAAGCAAGTTTACTAATTTCTAATAATTCTAATAGTTTATCTATTGTGCAGATATGGCTGATATAGTATTCGTGCCTAAGCATAATATGGTCATTCCCCCTGACCATCATATCCCTGAGGCGCAGGGATTCCGACAGATGATGGATTTCCTAGTGGAGTCTAGGATTGCGTTTGCATTGTCCCATAACATCCAAATCGTGATTCTATATGTACGGCAGTTTTACGAACATCTGCAAGTTGATTGTATCGTCATCCCAACTGTGCTAAGGACAAGGATAGCAGGACAGCCGTTAGAGTTTTCTGCTGATATGGTAGGTCAGGTTCTTCAACTGGAATCTCAGGAAGAAGAAAATGGTCCTATAGACTTTCCCTTAAGTATTAGCCATGCAGCTTTTTTGAGGATGGGTTATAGCTTGGATGTTACTAAAACATCGTATATGAAAAGTGGACTAATAGGTCAATGGAGATTTTTGGCGCATGTGTTTATGGTCTGTTTTGCGGCTAAGAAAGCGGGATTCGATTATATTGTCTCGAAGATCCAATCCGGGATGATCGCTTTGGTTTATAATCGGCGCTTCAGCTTTTCTGAAATGTTTTTCTCAGAATTTGTTCATCAAATCACTGCGCCTGAACGCAAAAGATTGTTGCTATACCCACGATTCGTGATGATGCTCATCAGGCACTTCTTGCCGAATTTGCCTCAGCTTAATGAGATTCAAAGTGTCGCAGTTATCGACAAAAGAATTTTTACTGATTATTCTGCCCATAGAGGAAGGTTGGCAGTTCCGGTCGAGCGACCGCTGTTTGGAGCTGTAATAGACAGGGACTTTGTAGCACCGGATGATGCCAATTGGGCAGGTGTAGTGGAAGTTCAGCTTCGACAGCCACAACAACAACAACGACAACAACCGTGCACTCAGCAACAGAGGAGACGCCAAAGAGCTTCTGCGAGTCAAACTCAGGCAAGTAGGCCTTCTACAAGTCAACAGCAAGAGGTAGAAGAGGCAGGGCCTTCTAGTGCAGCACCTGAATCTGATCCGATAACCCAAACACTGGAGGAAATCTGGGCTTCTGGGCCTCATGCAAATAAAGAAATAACTGCTGAGCTTGTAGATCAATTGCTAGAGCCTCCGGAAGGAGAAGATGTTCTTAGGGATGTAGAGGAATATCAACCTGAGCAAACAGGAAATGATGTGTCATCGTCAGCAACTGAGTCGGACGATATGGAAGAAATAGAGGGTGAAGTTCCAGAGTCGGTTACAGCAGAACCAACCGTTCAGATAGGAACTTATGGGTCGAGATTGGTAGTGAATGAAGAAGCTTCAAGGCGGAGAGCATCACGAGAGTCTGATGACTCTGATTTCGAAGAAGAAGATGTTGCCCCATTAGTGACAAGGCAAAGGGCTAAGCGTCATCGCTTTATGCAGGGAGCTACCTCAGCTTCAACTGCACAGCCTGAGGTAGTTCAACCTCCACCTACTCAAACTACCATTCCACCATCACCACCACGTGCTGAACCATACATCCCATCACCGATCATTCCAACTCCAATACAGTCCATCCCATCCACCTCATGCTCCTACGCAGACAATCAAGGTTTTTGCAACACAAAGAAAGAGTTGACTTCCAGCAGATCCAAATCTTTGGCCTGACAACGGCAATCGGTGAAATTCAGAAGCATAATGCAAATCTAGACAATGAGAATGCCGAACTGAAAAAGATTGTGGACAAAGTACAGGAAGAGAACTTGGAGCTGAAAACTTTTGTCGCTGATCAAGCAGCTGAGATAAGATCGATGCGCTCCCTGATTGAGCAATTACTGAAAAATATAAAGGCTCAGGGGGAGACATCCTGCCGTGATCAAGTAGAAATGCGCAGCCATGATGATGATGATAATGAAGATGACAAGGGCAATGATCCCAGCACACAAAGACAGAATGAGCCAGTAGATTTTTCTGTTGCTCAGGATGCTCAGACTCAGGGGGAGCCGAGTCAATCAGGAGCTGGAGTAGGTGAGGCTACTTCATCAAAGATCTCAGAAAGTGAAGTGCGTGAGATAATGGATGCATTGATGGATATTGATGAAGAGCCATTAGAGTTGGAATTTGATTTTGAAGATGATGTAGAGGATTTGGAAGAGGGAGAGTTTGTGCCAGGAGATGTAGCAGATTGGAGATCTGATGAGGAGGTTGTGATAGATAAGGACGATAATGTAAACGAAGTAATCATTCAATCCCAGCCTGTCACAGAACTATATGAGCATACTGAACAACATGTAATAGATATTGATGACATCAAAGTGGCTTCGGTAGATGATTCAGAAATGGAAGAGGCTGAAAGAGAGCGGAGCAGAGCTGAATTGCTAAATCTTTGGTTCCGCAAGGAAGAAAAGAAGACTGAGCCAAAAATAAAGAAGACGATGAGGATTCCAGGTGCAGAAAACTTCTCTGGAGGTATTATTAGCTGGTTCTTCGACAGGGAACTGCAGCTATTTATTCTAAAGAGAAGAGATGGTCTCCAATACCTAAGGCGCAAGCTTAAAGTGTTCAATACATTGCCGAAGGTAGAGGTGAAGGAGCTAGCATGGAAAGAGTTAATCAATATCGGAAATGATCCCTATGCTGAAGTGATCGCTAAGATAGTCATACGAGAAGGGAGATCCGGAAGGTTTGAGAGACTCCAACCGAGGTCTGGCAAAAGAGTAGAGGATGGATCAAGGATAGATCCTCATACGGGAATGCCTTGGGCCATAATGGTTTATAAACCTGTCAAATGCTTAAGAAGGGTCCCAATGAAGAAGATGCCTCAAGATATTTTGAGCAACATGAAATGGTGGTACCTTGATAATGAAACTGCTGAAGCTATCATGGAGGATCATGACGACAAAGTTATTTTGAGAGTGTATGATCCTCTGCATCTGATGAATCTGTCAAAGGACGATCTAAAGAAGCTTCATGGTCAACATTTCTTCTTTCATGAAGGATGGAGATCTGAAGCCAGAAAGTTCCAAAAAGTTGTCAGAGTATGTATAGATGCTGGTATATACGCAGGTAGTAGTATATATAGATCTAGTACTTAATCAAGATGTAAATAGTTAGAAGCTATCGTCAAGGGGGAGTCTGTTGGTACACCCTGTGTGAAGATAGCAGTCTAAGTGATCCAACATTATGGTTTGAGCAAGTGTTTGATATAAATGTTTATATATGTTTGATATTTATTGTTGATTTTATGTTTGAACTTGATGTAACGTATTACAAGAAGTTCAAACATAAAGATTCGAGAGTGTCAGTGAGGACAAACTCGAATGGGCCTTGGGCCTGATTCGAGTTTGGCCCATGGCAGACTCGAATTAGCTTCTATAATTAGGGATAGACTCGAAATATTATCAGACTTTTTGCAGAATTCGAGAGTGATTAAGCAAAAGGCGATTTCAAGTTTATCATCAGTCTTAGTGCTTTTTCGGAGAGAATCAATTCGTAGGTGCGTCCGTCTTAGTTCGTGCAGCTTATTGATAGTCTCCGTGTTCTTGGTGAGTGTTGTTACCGTCTACCCGTTAACGAGGATTCCGCACTCGTTGACGGTTCCGCGTCTAGATAGATCTCGTAGTGGTAGACCTTACAGATAACTCCTGTGTGCTAGAACAGAAACTTACTCAAATGGCTGACATGCTCAAAAAGTTTGAAAAATCATTAATAGCCGAAAAGAAAAATGTCCATTCCTTGGAAAATAAATTAAGAATAGAACATGCTTTAGTTTTAGAATTTTCTAAGCATAAGGCATTAGCATTAAGATCTGTTACAGATTTGCAAGATAAATCCAATGAACTTCAAAGTGTAATTCAAAAACTGAATAACAATATATCTGCCTTAAAAGAAAATTTGAAATTAGCCGAGTTAGAATCATCAACTTATTCAGTAAAATACCTGTAGGTCCCAAAAGATATCCCAAGTATATAACTTTAAGCTGTAGAGGGGGGGGGGGGGGTTGAATACAGCTATTTAAAAACTACACACAATTTTCTCAATGTTTGTATGTACTATCAACAAATGTTAATTACAAACGAGCTTGAATGCGGAAAGGTTCAAGCTGAGATGACAGATACAACAGTATGTTCAACTAGTCTAAGACTGACTTAAACTAATTACAATGAATACACTCACTAACAATCACTCACTGTGTTTAGAAGACTCTGAGGAACAGCTTGAATAAGAACAGCTTAGACACTGAGCACTGTTTTATTCAAGCAGACTTGCATGCGTGAAAGACACTCTTTGAATGCACGTTCACTCTTGGTTTCAGCGCTTAGCTTTTTGGCTTAATCTTTCAATCCTTGGAAGTTTCTTTTTATACTCACTCAGAGGATCTAAGTGAAGCTTCTTCATTGGACGAAATGAAAAAGGTAAAGTCTTGTTGAAAAGACAACATAAACTTTTCTGCACATTCTGAAAAACAGACTTGTCTTCATGTGGACAGAAGTTTTGTCTTTTCACTTTGTCTACTGTTGCATTGCCTTTAACTAAATAAGGAATGTCAACTTTGTGTTTTTCTTCCTTTGTAAAGGCCTATTTTGATATAAGAAAAAGGTTTGTCACCCTTTTTCAAATATCCTTTTGTCTTCATGTAACAGAACAGCTTGGGCCGGCTGAGCAGTTCTGATTTCCACTTTGTCTTCGACTTTGTAAACTGATCTTGTAGTAAAAAACAATACATGAGGACTTGGAAACACATTCCATAAAGTGTTTAGCCTGTTCACAAAGAACAGGTTCTGTTCACAAAGAACAGAACACTTGTAAACTACCCAAGCTGCTCACCATTGTAGAGCAGCGTAGACAGTTTATGTCCAGCCTGTTCAGCAGACTGAACAGTTTGGGCAAAACTGCCTTTGTTGCAACACATGCAACACATAGAACAGCTTCAGGCTGATATTGCAAATCATTTTCAGGTTTCAATAAGGCATATAAAAGGCCTTAAATTTAACCTTCAAAAGCATCAGCAGGTTTGATTAATAATCTCCCCCTCAGATGCAGAACAGGTTTGACTGAGCCCTTTTTGTGCCTAACAATCTCCCCCTATTTGCAATAACCAGTCTAAGCTGGCCTTATCAAAAATCACTATAAATTTTTACAGTAAATTTGTTGAAATAACGTTACAACGTCAACATAAAGTAAAAGATCAGTTTATATATACACTGATTTTTGATTACATTGGAACAACACATGTTCTTACAAAAGTACAACTGATGTACTTATGTATATTACAACTAATGCAAAAGAGAAAATTACAACATATGTAAATAAAGTACAACTAATGTACATCAGATTTTAGACTTTTTTTTTGTTGGGAGCGGATAATGGTAAGCTTGTCCAACTGATGGACAGCTTCCATTCTTCACCCACCCAGATGGTAGATGGACTTCATCACAATGGAGGGGGACCTTCAAACATCTTCTGAAGTTGTTCCCTGGTATCCTCAAGTTCTTGAATCTCACTTCTTATTATCATAAACTTGGGATCCTCAAGTTCACCACTTTCATAACAGCCTCTGAGCTGATCCCAGATAGCTGCTCTCCACCTACTTGACTGCCTGAATGAAAATGCATGTCTGAAGGCTACAAGCTATCTCAGATCCACCTTGTATAGATCTGATGCTCTCTGAAAGCATTTCTTCTGAGTTAAGGGATCTACAAAAAATGCCCCCAGCTCAGGCTCTTCAATGATCTTGCCATCTTCAAACTTAATTCCACTAGGCAGGCTGTGATCAACTCCTTTCATCTCAATAGCATAGTCACCTTGTTCTATCAGGATGAGGAGTTGTTCCATCTCAGTGTCCTTCCTTGTCCTCCTGGCCTTTATTTTTGGTTGTGTCACATAGACACCTTCACTTACTTCTTTGGAGATCAGGCCAAGATTCTTGACTCTCTCCATCAGCTTCTTTACATATGCTCTGATAGTCTTAGCAGTTTCAGACTTAGACTCACCCAGAGCTACTGCCAGCTCAATCCATTCTCTGTACCCCATTTGTGCAACATCAGTGTAGTCATATGTTTCTAGTTCTGGGCCTGCTGCACCCATTCTGGTTATTTTCAACTTCCACTGACTACATTTTATTGATATGGGCACAGCTTTTACAATTGCTTCCTTGGCAAGACTTCTATCAGCAACATCTTGAAATTTTCTTCTTCCCAGGTTGTCAAAGTGAAATTGAGCTCCTGCAGAAGGCACTGAAGTTTTGGTCACTGAGACCAGAGCACCTTTTTCTTTTTCTGTTTCCTTCTTTTCTGCTGATCCCTTAGCAGCTTCCAATATTTTCTTTTGCACAACCAGAGAAGACATTTGGACTTTCCTTGCCTCTTGAAGTGCAAAAGACTTAGCAGCTTTGGCAGATTCTTCTTCTTTCCTTAAAGCTTCCAGGGCTTGAAGCTGTTCTTCTCTAAACTCAAAATATTTGTGCATAGGAAGACCCATTTCTTTGGCCCTGGCTTTGTGAAATTTAAGCTCTGCTGCTTTCTGTTGTTGGGGATCAGTTGCTGCTTTTTCTTTTCCTTTAGCTGCTGTAGTGACAGCAGCTTCAGGACCTTCCTCCTCCTCCTCTTCTTCTTCTTCTAGAATCAGATGCCTCCTTCTGCTACTTGGCCTGCCCTCAGGAATAAATTCCTCCCTCTTAGACTCAGCAGGGATTGGAGATTCAGCCTGAGTAGGCTGAGCAGCGTGGGAGGCACCCTCCAGTGCACCTGTTGAAGCTCCTGCTGGTTGACCAGTGAGTATTGCAGGCACTGATTTCTCCTTAGGAGAAGAAGTTTTCTCCCCCTTAGACTTAGTCTTCGAGGCAGATGACTTCTCCCCCTTTGAAGGAGATGTTCCAGCACCTTCAACACCTGGTCTGCCTGAAGTCACGAAGTCATCATGCTTGCCAGTAGTTTTGGCAGCAGGCCTGGGGCCAACAAGACTATTCACTAAGAATGCCAAGTTTTCCTTCACCTCTGCCAGCTGGGAAAGACAGGTTTGAAGAGAAGAGGATTGGGTATCAACAAGGGAGGTCAGCTTAACAATATTTTCTCTATCAGAAGCTGTGAACAGCAAACTTTGAAGCTGTGCAAGATGTAGTTCTAGAGAATCTTGCACATCAGCAAGATTTGATGACACAGAATTTGATAGGGAGCCAATGAGTGTGTTCAAGCTGGCCAGAGTAGCAGGAAGTGTAGAATTGCAAGAAGTTAGGAGAGATGACAGCTGTTGAGAAATAGCTTTCATTGAGGACATAGAGTACTGCTGTAGTGAAAGAATTGAGGAGAGGGAGGTTGACACATTTTGCAACTGTGCAGTGAGTGCAAGCAGTTGTGGAGAATTATCAGTTTGAGGAGTGGCAGGGAAGGAATCCTTGAACGAATCAAAGAACCCCTTAAGCTGTTCAGACACAGAGTCTGAAATGAGAGAGGGTAGAGAGGTCATAGTAGTTTCTAAAGAACCAACTTTGTTGGTCAGCAGAGAAAGCTGATCCTTCAAAGGCAAGTCTTTAGGAGATGGAGGTGTATGGGTGGACTGTTTTGATTGGGTTGATGGAAAAGATGATGATGAGGCTAGTGTATGAGGATGTGATGGAGAGGGAAGAGGAACATTTGAGAGAAGCTCCATAGCCTGGGCAAAAGTAATGTGGCCCAGCTTGGAGGGGTCAAAGGGTCCCTCAGCAGCGGCTGTAGCTGCATCATCAGGAGAAGGGGTTGATGTTGGGGGCCTTTTAGATGCTGCTTGTGTTGCAACACCTTCATGAAGGCCAGTGGGTGTTCACTCTGCAGTGCCTTGGTGTAAAAGCACCTCATCATGGGGAGATGGGATATGCATTTCAACATCAGCAGTGATGAAACCTGCTGATGGAATTTGCATAGAAGGAGCAGCCTCACCAAAGGGATGGTATGTTCCCTGAGGTTCATCAGCTTGGGTTGTTGGTCCCTCAGCAGCTGTTTGGTGTAGAACAGCTGTATCATGAGGAGCAGAAGTTTGAGGCTGAGCTGCTGATTGGTCTATACCAGCAGTGTGGGCACCTCGTGCAGAGTCAGGGTGTAAAGAAGTTTGAGTAGGGGACAGTGTGGACTCAGTATGGAGTGGAGAGGGCTCCTGTCTTTCAATATTCTCAGCCTATTGGGAGGCTGGAATAGTTGAGGTGGTTATCTCCTGTTGTACAACTGGTTCCTGTTGGGAGGAACCAGAGGGTCTAGGCTGACTCTTGGTGGACTCAGGTTGGAGTGAAGCAGGCTCCAATTGTGCAGAACCTTCTCCCAAAATAGGAGAGGCAGCAGGGGTGGCTTCTCTTACAACTGAACCCTGTTGGGAGGGAACAGAGGAGGTGGTTGTTTGGGCTGGTTTTCTTTTGGCTAGAGATTTGCATTGGTAATGGATGGATGAAGTGGGTGATTGTGGAGAGGTGATGAGAGGTTCAGACTGGACTGGTTAAGAGACTGGGTCAGAAACAGGTGGGTTGGCCTGTTCCATAGTCTCAGGTGCCACAAAGGCACCAGGCACAGAGGCTTCAGGTTCAACGAATGAACCAGGGTGAGGAGCCTGCTCCCCCTCAGCCACAGAGTCTAAGGGTGCAGACTCAGACTGAGCTGTTTTGGCCTTCTTTTGCACAGGCCCAGCTTCAGTGGTTGCCATGGTCCTCTTAACATGTTTGGACCTGGCTTTGGATTTTCTCTTGGGAGCAGCTTCTGGATCCACCCTCACAGCAGAGGGTCCTTCCACCAATCCAAACAACCTCCTCATTGGTGTTGACAGAGGAGGTTCATTGGGAAGAACAACAGTGTAGAAAACTCTATTCCCTATCACTGGGAATGCAGCAGTATGAAGTAAAGGCTGAGAGTTGTACAAGTGCTCACCACAAATGTGTCTGAATATGAGGCTCAGAAATCTGGGGTATCGAACAGCAGCTGGTCTTGGTTCTTGCTGCACCAGATTCCTCAAGTTCAGAAAGATCCACCTAGCCATGTCCAATGTAGTCCCGTCCACCAGTTGTGGCAAACAGAAAGCTGTAGGTAGGAGACAAATCCTTCATGTACAGCGTAGCTCCAATTTTGGGTTCTGCTACACCACAGAAGCGTAGCAAATTTCCCATTTGCTCATTTCAGGATGGGGCATGTCATATGAATCAGCAATGGGCAGATGAAGAACCTCCCTGAGAAGATCAGTAGTGATCTCAATGGTCTGAGTCCCATTGAGAATAGTCCCCTTGATGACTTTGGAATTGGGGTTGTTGGCACAAGTGTACCAAAACCCGTATACCATCTCCTGGTACAGGACACCAGGAGTAGCAGTCATAGCGTAGTTCAACGGATGAACTGTCAAAAACTCCACCATTTGGTCATAACCTTTCCCCACATAGTTTTTGGGGATTGTGAGATTGGCAATGTAGTTGGGGGGTTTGAGGGTTAGCATTGTGGTGACTGATGAATGTTTCTGCACATCATCACCAACAAATACTAGTAGGAAGGGGTTGTTTCTGTGAGCCATTTTGAGAGTAGTGAGAGTAGCAGAAGCACAAGACACTTAGCCGAATTTTTAGGGTTCTTAGGAGGTTTATGGTAGTAGTGAGGAAGACGAAGATGAAACAGTATGAGGTATTTATAGGATTTGAATGTGAGTGGGTATGAGAGAGAAATATTTGGGCGGTTGATTTGAAAAGGTCGTTAACGGAAAACGGAACGGTTATCCATGTCAGACCGTTTGTCAGACCACTTGAGCCCTTTTTAATCACTAACACACGTAACCCACATTATCCGCAGTAATTAAGTTAAATAAACACAGAAATTAAATAACTTAATTGTGAAGAAAGGTAATTAAAAAAACTATTGGTCTAAGCTGTTGGTCAAACCTGTGATGAGCAGGGTCATCACAAGTTGTTCATTCTTCAAGCTGTTCCCTCAACCTGTTCAACCATGTAGGAACAGGTTGTGTCCAATGGCTGATCAGGTTACAAGACAATGTCTTGTAAAGCAGTGTGAGGGAATGAACAGAGTGAAGAATGGACCATTAGAGCAGGCTGGACGATTTCAGCCTGTTGTATGTTCAAGCTGTTAAAGGATTTCAGAAAAATGGCTAAGTACAGAACATGCAGAGCCTGTTCTGTCTAAGCTGTTCTGAGAAACTTGATCAGTGTGAGACATACAAGGTCTTAGACCTTTGAGGACACTTAGTCACTTTTGTTTAACATGCCCAGCCTGCTGACAAGGTAATTAAACCTGGTTTCATCAAAAGGATTGGTGAAAATGTCTGCATGCTGTTCATTTGTGGAAATAAAACATACCTCCACATTACCTCTCTGAATGTGATCCTTGATGAAGTGATGTCTGACTTCAATATGCTTTGTTCTTGAATGAAATACTGGATTGTTGGAAATGGCTATGTCACTTGTGTTATCACACAGAATAGGAATTTTCCTATACACAAGCCCATAGTCTTCAAGCTGATGCTGCATCCACAGAATCTGCCCACAGCAGCTTCCAGCAGCAATGTACTCAGCTTCAGCAGTAGAAGTAGAGACTGAGTTCTGCTTCTTGCTACACCAAGTTATCAACCTACCACAAAGGAGTTGACATCCACCTGTTATGCTTTTCCTATCTAGCCTGCAGCCTGCAAAATCAGAATCTAAATAACCTGTTAGTTCAAGGCTTGAGTCTTTGGGATACCAAAGACCCAAACCTGGTGTACCCTTTAGGTATCTGAAGATTCTTTTAACAGCAGCTAGATGAGATTCCTTTGGATCAGCTTGGAACCTAGCACACAAACAGGTGGCAAACATAATATCAGGTCTACTAGCAGTTAAATATAGCAAGCTCCCAATCATACCTCTGTAAGCTGTTACTGAAACAGCTTTGCCACTGGCATCAGCATCCAATTTTACATTGGTTGCCATTGGGGTTTTAATAGTAGAACTTTGATCAAATTTAAACTTTTTCAAGAGATCTAAGGTATACTTTCTTTGATTTATAAAAATTCCAGTTGAGGTTTGTTTAACCTGTAATCCTAAAAGGAAAGTAAGTTCTCCCATCATACTCATTTCATATTTGGATTTCATGAGAAATGAAAAATTGTTGCATAACTGCTCATTAGTAGAACCAAATATTATATCATCTACATAAATTTGACCACGCATAATATCAGATTTCACCTTCTTTATGAACAGTGTGGTATCCACTTTACCTCTGGAATATCCATTGCTCATAAGGAATTCAGTAAGAGTGTCATACCAGGCTCTAGGGGCTTGTTTGAGACCATAGAGTGCTTTGTCCAACTTATAGACAAAACCTTGATGATGTTCATTATCAAAACCTGGAGGCTGCTTGACATACACTTCTTCTTGCAGCTTCCCATTCAAAAATGCACTCTTCACATCCATTTGAAATACCTTAATGCTCTTATGAGCAGTGTAAGCTAGATAAAAAGGAATTGCTTCCAGCCTGGCCACAGGAGCAAATGTCTCATCATAATCAATTCCTTCCTACTGTCTATAACCCTGAGCAACCAGTCTTGCCTTATTTCTTATGACATGACCTTGCTCATCCATGTTATTCCTGAAAACCCATTTAGTGCCAATTATAGTTTTACCTTTAGGAGCAGGGACCACCTTCCATACCTTGTTTCTCTCAAACTGATTGAGTTCTTTCTTGCATGGCAGTGATCCAATTGGCATCTTTTAGTGCTTCATCCACTTTCTTTGGCTCCATTAGTGAAACAAAACTAGAGAACATACAGAAGTTCCCTAAGCTGTCCCACCTTGTTTGTACCCCTTTGTTGATGTCACCAATTATTTGATCATTGGGGTGACATCTGATCCACTTAGGATCATTCTTCAATAATGATTCTCCTGAGTTATCAGCAGCTTCAGCAGGTCCTGTTGAACAACTTTCAAGATTTTCAGACACATTGTTGTCTTGAGCCTGTTCACTTGTTGAACATGACTGACCACTGTTGAACATATCAGCAGAGGAAGTAAGAAAATCAGCATTGATAGGTTCAGGACATGCAGTTGTGATTAAGTCAGTACACTTATTCACACAGGATGTATTGACATAATCATCATCATGCCCATCATGATTAACAGGTTCCACAATGGGTGTAGTGGAAGCTTTTGAGTCCTCTTCACTGTTTGAATGCATCAGATCATCAAAGTTTAATTCTCCTGAAACAGATTCGGGAACAGCTTTGGTGGAAGCATTCTTGGACTCTTCAAAGGTGACATTGATAGATTCATCTATCACCTTTCTTTTGTTGTTGTACACTCTGTAGGCTTTGGAGATAGCAGAGTAGCCAACAAACACACCTCATCAGCTTTTGGTTCAAACTTTGCCAGTTGGTCCCTTTGATTCAAAATGAAGCAGGGACAACAAAATACATGGAAGTAACTGACATTTGGCTTCCTCCCTTTGAGCAGCTCATAGGGAGTCTTATTGAACCTTTTCACCACTAAGGATCTGTTTTGGGTGAAACAGGCAGTGTTGACAGCTTCAGCCCAGAATGATGAAGGTAAACCAGATGCACACAGCATGGTTCTAGCAGCTTCAATGAGAGTTCTGTTTCTCCTTTCAGCAACTCCATTTTCTTGTGGAGTTGTCACAGCTGAAAAGTTTTGAGTGATTCATTTCTCTTCACAGAAGTCTTCAAGAGTCCTGTTTCTGAATTCAGTACCATGATCACTTCTAAGCTGCTTCACTTGGGCAGAGTTCAGCATTTCCATCTTTTTCACAAATCCAATAATTTCTCTAGCAGCCTCTCCTTTGCTCTTCAAGAAGATAACCCATGTGTACCTGGAGAACTCATCAACCATTACTAGAGTGTATCTTCTTCCTCCTAGACTTGGGACATTAACAGGTCCAAACAAGTCCATATGGATTAAGAAGAGAGGAGTGTCAATAGAAAAGTTATGTTTGGATTTAAATGATGATTTTCTCTGCTTGCCTTTCTCACAAGCTGTGCAGAGTTTATCTTTAACAAAGGTCGTAGTAGGCAAACTTGTCACCAACTCTTTCTTACAGAGTTTGTTGATGTTCTTGAAGTTCAGGTGTGACAGCCTTTTGTGCCAAAACCAGTTTAAGTCTGCATTTGTTCTTGTGAGAAAACAGGTTTTAGTTGTGGGATCAGCAGATTGCATGTCGACAACATATACACCTTTCTTTCGTTGAGCACACAGCACAACTTTGCCTTGGGGATCCAATATGTAACCCAGGTGCTCATCAAAGTTAACCTTGTAGCCAGCATCACACAGTTGACTTATGCTAACAAGGTTATGTTTTAGGCCAACCACATAGGCTACTCTTTTAAACACTGCAGCACCAGCTTTAAGAGTTCCATATCCCTCAGTGGATCCCTGTACATTGTCACAAAATGTGACTTTTGGCCCTTTTTCAGGCCTGAGATCACTCAGCAGGTCCTTACAACCTGTCATGTGTCCTGAGCAGCCACTGTCCAAGTACCAAACTTCGCATGGTTGTTTTTCCTGCAGAGTGACAAGAAGGATATTAGTCATTTTTAGGGGAACTCATCAGAGAGATGAGTTCTCCTACTTCATCAACACTTGTTGATGGACTTGTGATGTCAAAACTAATATTCCCTATTTGAATGGTATCAGTTTGGATACCACTCTCATTGACTGAGATGTTTCCAACACTGTTTATGTTAGCAGTGAGGGAACCATCAGAGTCAGCAGGCCTCATGTCCTCAGTTTCAGGACATTCTTTGGCCAGATGTGTCTTCATTCCACATTTATAACATTTTTTCCTTTAAGCATTTTTGGAAGAAGACCTTTCAGAAACACATTTTGAGTTATTTCTGTTGATTCCATCAGCAGGTTTAGCAAACTTATTACTTTTTGATGAATCAACAGCTTGAGTGGAAAGTTCAATAGCCACAGCTTTGCCTGTCTCTTCTTTCCTCTTTTTAGGAGGGCAGATGTCAAAGATAGGATGCTTAATTGGCTTTTGAACTTCCACAGGTTTAGGAAACTTATTCCCAGATCTCTCAGACTGAGCAATGGCTTTGCCTTTGCCCTTCCTGAGATGTGATTGATGTTGCCTATCAACATAATCATTATTTCTTGTTTTTAAATACTTATTCTCATTTAAAACCAGTTTACCACTATGATTAGAAAACTTATTTGAAATCACAGCAGGTTTGCCTTCAACCTGAGACTTACTCTTGTTAAAGGCAGACTGCTTACCTTTTGAAAACTTATTTTCAAAATGTTCAACATTAAAAGGATTAGTGTGCCTTTTTACATCAGCTTTAGACCCAAAGCCTGTTTTGTCAACAGGTTTGGTGTCCACAGCTGTAGTTTGGACATGCTTTCCTTTCTTTTGCTTGTGTGAATCAGCAGAACACTTAGCAAGCTTATTTGATCGAAAACTTATTCCATCAGCAGCTTTTGAGCTAGGTTCACACGAGCTGTCAGTGTTTTAAGGCCTGACAAACCTGTTTGTTGAGATTAATTTACCATTCACTTTTTGAATAAAAGTGTTTGGAAGCTCACCAAGAGTGGACAAGTCTTCTTTTAAATTATTAACCTCAACAATGGAAGCTTCTGTGTCAAGATCCCCTCCAAGATAGGCTTGGATTTGTGCAGGAATCTGCTGACTTATGCAGTGGCTGACTTTTGTGCAGATTGGCACCAAGAGTCAACTATCTTTTGAAGCTTAGCATGTTTTATATCTGTTTCTCTCTTTTCTTCCAGTAAAATGGAATTGATGTGCTTTAATTCATCAAGCTCAGCTTCCAACTTATGGAAACTGTCCAGTTTACTAGATTTTGTTTCAATATCAGTTTTAAGCTTAGAGATTTCAGATAATAAAACAGCAAGCTTCTCAACAGCAGCTTTCAGATCAACAAGCATATATTCAAACATTTTAACTTTTTCTTCAGAACTGTAATCCATAAAATTTTGTACCTTATACATCATTGTAGGGTTCCAGTTCTCCAAGCTGCTAAAAGCTTCAGCTTCAGCCAGATCCTGTTTGAAGTTGCTGGTTGATGGGACATCAGTGTTGGCCATCAGACAGTTATTGTCTTCTTCATCAGATGATGAATGAGACTCCTCCCAGTCACTAGTCTCTGCCATAAGTCCCTTTTGCCGGTTGGAAACCACTGAGTTTTCTAACTTTCTCAGCTTAGCCATAGCCATAAGGTACTTCACCCTATAGCCATCATCCCTGTTTGTCTTGTGTGGTTTGGATGACTGACCAACAGCTTTTGACACACAGTCAGCAGCTATGTGGCCAGGTTTGCCACATTTAAAGCACTCAGCTTTGGTCTTATCAAATGCCTTCTTTTTAACAGCATTTGAGCTTCCCTGTAGCATGTTTCTTCCAAACCTTTTCTTGTTGAAACTTTTGACAAGCATGTCTATCATTTGCTCATCATCCAGTTCAACAATATATGCATTGTCTTCCTCATCAGCATTTCCTCCTTATCATCAGCCTGTTGATCAGTTTGAGTGAACACATCACTCGCCTGATTTACAGGTTATCTCACACTGGCCACAAAGGCTGCCCCTTTCTTAGATATTTCCAAGGCATTTCTTTTCTGTTGCCTTGACTGCTCATCATTCAGTAAGGATCCATATAAGTTAACAAGATCCATACTTCTGATGGTACCTGAATTCCTTAAAATTGTAGAAAAATAATTCCATTCTTCAGGCAGTACATCTAAGAACTTGTTTACCAAAGTTAGGTTGTCCTTGGTGATCCCAACAGCTTTGAGATCATTTACAAGAGCAGTAAACCTGGTGTAGGTGTCAGTGAGAGTCTCCTTTGGTTTTGCAAAGAAGAGTTCATACTGTCTAACAAGGTTATTAATCCTATTGTCAAGTGTGATTGTGGGTCCATCATAGACGGTACACAAAGTATCCCACATCTCCTTTGCAGTCTTCATCTTCTCAACCTGTTTGAACACATCATCAGGTAGAGAGATGACCAGGTTGTTTCTGGCCTTTGCATCAAGAGCCACCAGTCTTTTGTCTTTATCAGACCATTGAGCTTTTGCTTTCTCAAATGTTCTGATTTCGGGAGCAGTTCCTTCAACAGCAGGAGTTATAGTTGTAACAGAGGTTGGCACATAGGGACCTTCCATTATAATCTCTGGTAGTTGCACATCCAGATTCTCTAAGTAGAGCATCATTCTGCACTTCCAACCAGAAAAGTTCTGTTGATTGAACTTTGGAGGTTTGCCCATTGAGCCATTGTCATAGTATGATGAACTTGCAGCACTGTTGTCCATGGAAACTTTGGGGGAATGAGAGATCTAGAATGACACACACTCTAAACTGCTCTGATACCAGTTGTAGGTCCCAAAAGATATCCCAAGTATATAGTTTTAACCTGTAGAGAGGAGGGGTGAATACAGCTATTTAAAAACTACACACAATTTTCTCAATGTTTGTATGTATTATCAACAAATGTTAATTACAAACGAGCTTGAATGTGGAAAGGTTCAAGCTGAGATGACAGATACAACAGTATGTTCAACTAGTGTAAGATTGACTTAAACTAATTACAATGAATACACTCACTAAGAATCACTCACTGTGTTTACAAGACTCTGAGGAACAGCTTGAATAAGAACAACTTAGACACTAAGCACTGTTTTATTCAAGCAGACTTGCATGCATGAAAGACACACTTTGAATGCACGTTCACTTTTGGTTTCAGCACTTAGCTTTTTGGCTTAATCTTTTAATCCTTGGAAGTTTCTTTTTATACTCACTCAGAGGATCTAAGTGAAGTTTCTTCATTGGACGGAATGAAAAAGGTAAAGTCTTGTTGAAAAGAAAACATAAACTTTTCTGCACATTCTGAAAAGCAGACTTGTCTTCATGTGGGCAGAACTTTTGTCTTTTCACTTTGTCTATTGTTGCATTGCATTTAACTAAATAAGGAATGTCAACTTTGTGTTTTTCTTCCTTTGTAAAGGCCTATTTTGATATAAGAAAAAGGTCTGTTACCCTTTTTCAAATATCCTTTTGTCTTCATGTAACAGAACAGCTTGGGCAGGCTGAGCAGTTCTGATTTCCACTTTGTCTTCGACTTTGTAAACTGATCTTGTAGTCAAAAACAATACATGAGGACTTGGAAACACATCCATAAAGTGTTTAGCCTGTTCACAAAGAACAGAACACTTGTAAACTGCCCAAGCTGCTCACCAGTGTAGAGCAGCGTAGACAGTTTATGTCCAGCCTGTTCAGCAGACTGAACAGCTTGGGCAAAACTGCCTTTGTTGCAACACATGCAACACATAGAACAACTTCAGGCTGATATTGCAAATCATTTTCAGGTTTCAATAAGGCATATAACAGGCCTTAAATTCAACCTTCAAAAGCATCAACAGGTTTGATTAATAATCTCCCCCTCAGATGCAAAACAGGTTTGACTGAGGCCTTTTTGTGCCTAAGAATACCATTCCATATTTGATGAAAGAACAAAGTTATATGAGAAAATCAAATCTTTGGAAGATGAGTTCATTAAAAGAGGTCAAATAGATCAAACAATATATTTGAATCAACCAAAAGATACCGAATTTTATAATTCAAAATCAGGTATTGGTTGGACAAATCCAAAATATCTAACAAAAGCTATTTCAAATTCACCAACTCTTTATCATGGTAGATATAAATTTGGGATTCACAATGGTGTTTATGAAAGCATCAGATGAGATAGAATTTGGTGAAGATCTGAAAAGGTTGAGGAATCATAAAATGCAAAATAATTTGGATTATAATAATTAAATGATAGTTATCAAAATTCTTGCTCTTTTGAAGAGTATATTCAGGCTTATTCTGAAAAAGATTTGTCTGAAAATACTACTTTCACTCAAAAGCCGTATATTCCAAATTCAATTCTTGAAAAGATCAATTCTGGCCTTGAATTGAAAATTAAAACTTTTGAGTCTGAGAATAAAAAGCTTCAGGCTGAAATTAAAGAATTGTTAATAAAAATGAAAAACCAGCCTGAAAGCAAACCTCAATCAAATCAGAAACCTTCAATTCAACCTAATTCTATAAATTCTGAAAAGGATTTTGATCTGTAAATGAACTCTGATTTTGACTCATTGGAGGAAATGTTTGTCAAGATTGATGATTTTATTAAACTACTCCATGACAAACAATCTGATAAACCCAAAGAACCTGTAAGTATTTTGAAAAGAAAACCTACAATTTCTAAGGTTAAATCAGTACCTTCACCTATTTTGCATAAAGAAAAGGAGAAAACAAAGGTTACTTTTGTGACTCCAATATTATAAAAAGGTGAATCCTCCTTATCAAAGGATTCAACTGCAAAGAAAGCACATGCTTCTGAAGGTAAGAAGATTTTTTGGAATAACGATAATTTTAAAGTGACTAATTCTCGTTTTTCTATTTTGTCAGATAATATTGTGAAATGTTCACTTAAGAAAGTTTGGAGAAAGAAGCAACAAGCAAAGAAACACAAGAGTATTAGACAAGAATGGAGAGTGAAAGATTTTTGTGTTACTGAGAGGATTAGTCCAGTAGATAATTCTGTCTGTAATAAATCTCATGTTAAATATTGTTCTAAATACTCTCGAACTGAATTGCTTTCTTTAAATTCTGCTAAATGCCATGTGATGAATGGCAAATCTGTGCATAAATATGATAAGCTTGTATGGGTTAAAAAGAACATTTTCCTACTTTTAAACAACAAAAGGTTCCAAAGAAACGAATTTCAAAATCAGTTCCACATCAAAATGTACAAAAATGGATACCAAAAACACTGTTAAAAAGAGGGTTCCTAAGACAAAGACTTTATCTGTTGATCAGTCTAAGGACTCACCACATGACCAAATTCCAAAGTACCCAACTATAAGTAGGTACCTCATGTTTTTTATCATTTTATAGGTAAATCATGTGTGTTACCTTGACTCCGGGTGCTCCAAGCATATGACCGGACAGAGAGAAACCCTCACGAATTTTGTAGACAAATTCTGTGGGACGGTACGATTTGGTAATGATCAATTCTGTCCAAACAAAGGTTATACGAGTCTGGAGTACGACAAAATAACCATTCAAAAGGTGTTCTACGTTGATGGTCTTGGTCATAAGTTGTTCAGTATCGGCTAATTGTGCGATAAAGGTTTAGAAGTCAACTTTAAGGCTAATCGGTGTAGTATTAAATCTGGGGAAGGGAAGGAAATTCTTGTTGGGAATCGGAAAACCAACTTGTACTCCATAAATCTGGCCAACATAAATCTGAAGAAAGATGTGTCCTTACTGTCAAAAGCAACATCTAAAGTATCATGGTTGTGGCATCGTCGTCTATCCCATTTGAACATTAAAGAATTAACCAATCTTGCGAAAGGTGGATTGGTCAAAGGGCTACCAACTCTTCAATTTCAGAAGGAGCAATTGGGTGCTGCTTGTTAAAAAGGGAAGATGGCGAGAGCTTCTCACAAGTTAAAAGATATCAATAAGAAAAGATATGTGTTTGTCATAGTCGATGACTATTTAAAGGTACACATGGGTATTCTTCCTGAGATCCAAGTCTGATGCTACCGAGATCATTATTGACTTCATTCGCAAAATACAAGTCAAGCTGCAACTATAGGTTACAACCATTGGATCTGATAATGGTCAGAATTCAAGAATAAGTCACTCGAGACATTTCTGAGTTTTGTTGGGTATCTCATCAATATTCGGCAGCTCGTACCCCACCACAGAATGGCGTAGTTGAATGACGAAATCGCACGCTTGTGGAATCAGCAAGGATGATGCTTGCTTAATCAAATCTACCGTTATTCCTTTGGGCTGAAGCTGTAGCAACTGCTTTCTTTACTCAGAACAGATCAATCATCAACAAAAGATTCGGAAAGACACCATACGAACTGATAAATAAACGAGTCCCTAATGTGAATTTTTTTCATGTCTTTGGATGCATGTGCTTAATCCAGAATGACAAAGAGAACTTGGGAAAGTTTAATCAGAAAGAAGATGAAGGCATTTTTTGGATACTCCAAAGAGTCTGTGGCTTTTCGAGTTGACAACAAATGATGAAAGACCGTTAACGAGAGCGTGAACGTAAAATTCGACGAAGGAGTTGTAACGGCTTCTGAACACACCAGTTCAGGACCCGAGCATAAACAGTCGACTTCAATGAAGTCAATAGAGCCTAATGATGACAAGAATGATCTAAATAAACTTTTTAAAAATTTTTATGAAGACTACTTTGAAACGACCAAATCTAATGTTCCAATTTTGGTTCCTAATAGGATTACTGATGATCCGGTCGTAGTCTCTGATCATTCGCATCAACCGATTTCTGAGGAAACTGGAGAGGTCTCAACGATAGATGTAGACATACCTGTTGATAGTGTACAACCAATTCAAGCTCTAGAATCCTTTGAAACTCCCTTGAATTGCTAAATATTCAGGAATTACCCACCAGAAAACATAATTGGTGATCCTTTTGGCTTAGTTAAAAACCGAAGAGCTACCATGAACGAGTGTCTTTTCTCAAATTTTTTGAGCAAGATTGAGCCAAATAATGTGAAAGAAGCTTGTCTGGAGGCAGACTGGATTGTGGCTATGCAAGAATAGCTCAATCAGTTTGAAAGGTTGAAAGTCTGGTGATTGGTGGAACGACCAAAGGACAAGTCTATAATTGGCACGAAGTGGATCTTCAAGAATAAGAAAGATGAACATGGAGTCATCATTCAAAACAAAGCTCGCCTCGTAGCCAAAGTATATAGTCAATAGGAGGGAAACGATTATGACGAAACTTTTGCCCCCGTTGCCAGGATTGAAGCAATTAAAATGTTTTTAGCATGTGCTGCACATAAAAATTTTACTGTATATCAAATGGATGTCAAAGCATGATCATGTATACCGATCAGCCCAAAGGGTTTACCGATCCTTCGAAGCCTGATCATGTATATATTTTGGACAAGTCACTATATGGCCTTAAAAAGCACCTCGAGCTTGGTATCATGCACTTTCAAATTATCTTTTGAAATGTGGATTTAACAAAGGTGCAGTGGATACAACCCTATTTATAAAATGTCAGGGTCCCAATATCATAGTCATTCAGAAATATGTGGACGATATAATATTTGAGTCTACAAATACTGAGTTTTGCAAAAAGTTTGCCTTTAACGTCCCAAAAGTTTGAAATGAGCATGATGGGAGGAACTAATTTTTTCTTGCTTCTACAAGTAAAACAACTGAGTGATGGAATTTTCATCAATCAGTCAAAATACATTCAAGACATGTTAAAGAAATTTAACATGGTTAATAGTACACCCATGAAAACTCCCATGGCTCCAGATTCTAAACCTAAATTCGATGAGGACATCTCAGTGAAACCTGTTGATGTAACTCACTATCGAGGGATAATTGGGTCATTAATGTATTTAACTGCCAGTAGACCGGATATTTATGTTTGCTACGTGTGTCTGTGCTAGATATCAGGCACATCCTAAAGAATCACATTTGGCTGTTGCCAAACGCATTTTAAGATATCTGAAAGGAACCCCAAACTTAGGTTTGTGGTATCCCAAGGAATCATCTTTTACATTAACTGCCTTCTCTGATGTTGATCACGCTGGTGATAAAATGGATCGGAAAAGTACATCAGGAGCAGTACAATTTCTTGGTGACAAACCCGTCTGCTGGTCATCCAAAAAGCAACACTGTGTATCTCGTCGTCTTGTTCACAAGTGTTGTAGATAAAGAGCCAACTCAGAGACTACGGGTTTACATCTCAAAAGATTCCCATATATTGTGATTTACGGAGTGCCATAACAATAGCTTCAAATCCTGTGCAACATTCAAAAACTAAGTACATTGATATCCGGTACCACTTTATAAAAGATCATGTAGAAAATGGTAACGTAGAATTATATTTTGTACACTGATTATCAACTAGCTGATTTATTTACCAAAACCTTAGATGAAAAACAATTTAATTTTTTGGTATACAAATTGGGTTTATTGAATATTTAGATTTAAACATTTAGTAGTTATACAAAATATAATTTTAATTTTACAATTTTTTACTTGATTAACATTGTTGTTAATCTCATGTGATTTAAAAGTTTAATTTTTCTAGATTTTAACAGAATCAGATTGTCATGTGCAGTAGGAGCAGACAAAATTTTTTTTAATATCTAATAATTTTTTTTTCTGATTCATTGTAGGGGGAGCTGTCATAAAAAGAGATATACATCTGAGGGGGAGCAAATTTTTTTATCTTTTAATTTTTTTAGTTCATTTTAAATTTTTTAGTTGTTTAATTTGTTTTAGTTGATATTTTCTTTAGTTTTATTTTTTTGTTTTGTTGTTTTTGAGTGTGATATTTGTTTTTTTGTTTTTTTTTTTTGTTAAATGGGCTTAAAAATTTATAAGAGAGAGTGGATTTCAAATGTTTTCAAAGTGGGCCGAGTTGTTCAAATTCAAAAATTGACTATAATTTTGAATTTTGAATTACAAAATAACTTTTCACAAACGACGGATACTATTCTCTTTCTTCTTAAAATACAATCTCGACATATCTTAACACCAAAGCAACCCTTTATTCTGTTAAAGATATCAAGATTCTTGTTGAAATAGTAAGTATTGTTTCTATTTTTGTTTTTGATTTGTTCATTACAGTTTATTTTTCGAGTTTTTTGTACTATGTGTGTTTTGGTGTGTCGATATGTGTTTGTGTGTTATTTTGATTCTGTTGGTTTTTTCTGAAATTGAAAGTGTGTTTGGATTCATTATGCACATATGAACTTGAAAATCAAATTTCAAGTTCTATCTCAAAACACACAACATTAATTTGATTTTGAAAATGAAAGGTTTCGAAGTTTCTTCAATGACTGTAATCTGGATTTTTGGGACTTAAATGTTGTTTTTAGGACAAAGTTCAGTAAAGGAATAATGCTTAAAATCAATTTTCGAGTAAGAAAAAGTAAATGGTTAGGTCTAAACATACCTAAAATTAATTGTTGAATTTTTCAGAGGTGTTTAGGACTTAGAAAAATTGTAATAAGTTTGAACTCGATCAAAGGATGATTCGAGAAACATCCAGTGTTGATCGAGTTAGATGATATACTGTTCGAGGAATTTTTGTCTTTTAATCGAGTTGATCACTCTTGGGATTTAAAAAATTTTAAAATCTTCAATCTCGGGTGAAACATGACCCGAGAAAAGTACAGTTCTATCCAGTTTTAAGTGTGGTGGAACTTTAATTTTTCAAAAAAATTTCACATTTTTCAAAAAAATTTAAAATCTGTGTTTTATTAACATTGGTCTCTTAACGATTGACTTTGGAATCTTCACAATAATATTTTAATATTATTGTCTGGAATCCCGATGCTTTATACAGTAAAACACATATTTTTCTAATTTCTAGATAAATGTTTTATTTTTCTATCTGCGAGATTAAAATTTGTTTACCTGACATTCCTAACATGTTTATTATTTTTACAGGTTACAAATGGCATCCCAAGCCCCCACCAAAAATTCTAGTTCATCAGATTCACATTCATCATCCAATCATACACTAGTCTCAAAACCAGTCAGTTTCCGTAACCCGACCATCACCTTCATCACAAGTTCCCGATACACAATTAGTCAAACCCAAATATTGCATATCCCTTCTTGATAACAATCACAGATTTGATCCCAAAGTCATTAAAGTGAGTCATTATCATAGTTGACATCCTTAATGGTCACCCAGTTGGATATCTTTTGAAGTACAAACCATTAATCCCTTTGGTATATCTGAACCAATTTTGGCATACTGTCAAGTTTGTACCTGCTGAAGGAAATCATCACTTTAAGGTGACTATTGATCAATTCAAGGCTAAGATAACACTTTCCAGACTCCGTCACAACTTATTTCTGCCAAGAAGAATTGATAAAGCAAATTTCCCGAATATGGCAGACTTTGAAGATTTTGTTTCGGATGAGGAGCTAGGTCATGATTTAATCTGCTTGGGCTACTCAAAACCATTGCCAAAAAGCTCAATGTTTCATCGAAATGGGTTGAATGGGGAGTGGTACACCCTGTTTGGCATTGTCAACAGGTGTATGACTTCTAAGCATACGGGTATTAACAGAGGTAGCATTCATTGCTTACGGATCTTTCATGGCATTGCATTCAATAAACACTATGACTATGCACAATGCATATGGGAGGGTCTGAAGGAAATTGTGTTGGCCAAAACCACAGAAAGAGCAAGGAAGATTGTGCCATTTTAAAGATTTATTCAAATTTTGATCAGAGGGATTCTAAGGGCAAATGATCAAATACCAAAGAGATCTAACGGTAAAATATGTCGTGATTATGTGATGATGAGCCTCCATAGTGTACAAGATGCACCTAATGTTAATGTCTTGCCAATTCCTATAAATCATTGTTATAATATGTTGATCAACAGGCTGAAAGTGTGAGATTATATCGTATAGATCATGCTCCTATAGAAACCCAGGAACTGGGTTTTCTTACCTAAGGAGTTTTAGGAGAGGAGGAACATCAGCAAGGGGCTGATGTTCAGGGAAGCCAAATTGAGATTGAGGGAGCTATGGAGCAAGAGAGGGGTGGTGAGAGGAGTTCTGATTATGAAAGAACGTTATCCAATATAGCTGAAGGAGGAAATGAAGGAGTTGATGATGATGATGATGATGATGATGATGATGATGATGAGGGTCATGATGATAATGAGGGAGGTGCTGGTATGATTCAATTTTCTGAACCTTAAAGATTACCAGAAATTGATGTTGTTGAGATTACAAGGATGAGTGTGAGGGAGATCCCTAGCCCCGAAATCCGGGATGCAGCCACAAGTGTTGTTAGCTCCCATATGGGAGTTAGCATTGAAACAGTCAGTATCCCACTAACAATTGCACACCCCACCAGCCAATGACCTTCTTCCCAACAAGAAGGTGTTTCAAGTTCACACCGGGATATTTCACATGATCTATCCCTAGATCCTTTGGATTTTATGGATATTGAAACCAGTACACAGTTGCCCGAGTGTACAATTTTTCATGCACAAGTAGAAGATCCTATACACTCTTGGACGCTTGTGTCGACTTCATTCGTTGAAGTAATTGCAGAAGGACTGAGTGTCCCTGCCAGAACAACCATAGTATTGGAAGCATCTGTTGCTCCGTCACTTGAAATGGTTGGAAATCCAGTCAGAGCTACAACTTTGCCATCTCTGAGCACTGGCCACACAGAAGTTCTTTTTACAACTTCTACTGTTATGTCAACTGGAAGTCTAAGTGACCCAGTGGTTAGAATGTCACCCTTTGTAACTGAGGATAAACAATATGAAGCTATTAGTGGTGTAACATCACAGATGACAAACCAGTTCACTGAAATGATGAGCCAAATGTCAAATATTCAGAAACTGCTAAAGGGAAAGTCTGTTGCTGAAGGGGTTAAAGAAAGAGATCCATAACAATCTATTGATTAGCTTAAAGATTTTGTTTATGATCAGTTCGACGAGATGTGGGCCAGGATGATTGGTCTAGAGTCTTCTAGTATCAGTGCTTTTGGAGCAATGTCAGAAAGAATATCAGCTATTGCGCAAACCTGCAAACCTCAAGCTTCTGCTTCTAAAAGAAAACATGATGAGCTTGATGACGACTCCGATGATGCTCCTCATGAGGGGGAGAAGTGGAGGAAGCTTGGAGAATAGGATACTAGACTTCTGATGATCACTTATCCTGAGAAAGAAAAAGAGACAGGAGGAGTAAAGGTGGGAGAAACTGGGAGCTCAAAGGAAAAACCTGTTGATGCTTATAGTGAGCTGGGATTGATTCTACATGAAGATATTCCAGTTCCTCTAAGTATTCAATCAGGTATCTACAATTTTGAAGAGTATGATGACTCCGATAATGAGGAACAAGGTCAAACATTAATGATTGAGGGTGTTGAGAAAGAAGTTGAGATATCAGATGATGATGATATGTTTGACTTAAATGATATATCTTTAAGAGTAGAAAGGTTATAGGAGGAGGAAGATCTGGTTCAAGAGATTTTGATGGATGATGTACCGACACCAACGGTTGAAAAGCCCGAGGTGACGGTTACAGTCAAAGAAGAATGAGATCTATTTCAAAATGTGATGCCTCCTGCAATGAAACAGCTGAATGAAGTGAAGCTTATGGAGATATTCTTCAATCATTACATTTTAGCTGATGAATCTCAGAGACAACATTAGTTGAGGTTTGCAGTTCGGGAGTTAGTCCAGAAATAAATAAATGACATGCTAACATTGCTAAATGAAGATGAAGTTAGAAACAAAAAGATCAAAGTGTTGGATTTGTCGGCTAAGCAAAATGCAGAATACATTAGAAAGAGAAGTAAGCTTCCGTTCTTAGAAGATCATCTTGAAAATAAGATATTTTGTAATAAGCAAGCACCGTGCACGTTCCTGAAGTTATTCAGAGTGTTGGAGCCCAATATGCCAAATCTTACGAATTATGCCAGTTTTCTACAAAACAAAGCTCAACCGGTCGAAAAGGTCAAAAGTGAATTCAGGGTAGTGGATCTGGTAAAGAAATAAAAGGATCGATTTGTGAGAGTATTTTATCCTACATTCACTGTGACGAGATCTGATGGGAATACATATGTCTTCACTGAAGCTGATATGTTTGGTATGAATTGGATATTGAAGATCTTTTGGACGAATTGTGCAGAAATAAAAGAGATGAACATTGTGGATTTGCACTAAAGACGTTGTTTCACTTTATGCACACCAAACTGGTGCTTATGTCTGTGCAAGATCTGCAAATTGGTGTTGAGAGAGGTATGAGGAAGATCAATATCACTATGCCTAATCGTTTTATCAAGTACATGGAGAACTAAAAAGAATTTCAAGTAGTAATAGGTAAACACCCCGTTGTAATTTACAAAGACAAAGATTAAAAGATGAGAGTTATGCGGAGTGTGGAGCTGAACTAATTTTGTGATGGGACATTACAGAAAGTGTTGACGGTACTGAAATGTAAACTAGCTGCTGACAAGAAGAGAAAGACAAAGAAGGGTGATTTAAGTGTTAGTGATAGAAAACTGATTGTGGAGTTTATTTCAAAGATTAACTGGAGGTTATCAAACAGAAAGTGTATTCGTCGATTCGAGATGAAGCTTGGGCTAACAAACTGAAGACTGATTATTTTTCATTAAGAGGGGAGATTTTAGATATTATTTTGGTGATGAAAAATACTAAGTCTAGGGGCCTGTTTGAAAATATTCAATAGTTTCAATTGTATATATAAATAGAAAATACGGGTACTGTATTTAGGGCTTTTGACTTTCATTTTGCACGGAATTCATTGCCAAGCTAGGGCTACAGTTCTTCATCATTCTCATTCTGTAATTCCAAATTGTGCAATATAAATCATTCGGTTAGTGTTTCTCATTGTCCTTAATTGTTTAATGTTTGATTGTGATTGATTAAATGGAATATCAGCTTGTCTGGTTGGAGTGGTCAAGGTTACAAAGCATGCCCTACGTATAATGAGGACACTCCGTCTACTCGTGTGACAAGAAAAACTGCTTATGTTGGTCATAGAAGATTTCTTTCTATGAACCATTCTGTGTAGAAAGAACAAGAAGTTTGATGGGAAGGTTGAAAATAAATGTTGTCCTAGAGTATTCAACAATGATGCAATTTTAGAACAACTTGCTCAATTGCCATCGCGGATTCCCGAAAAACATCCTAGTTTTGGGGGTGTAAAAAGAAAACGTGATGCAAGAGAGTTGAATGGGAGTAAACGATCTATTTTCTTCGAGCTTGAGTATTGGTCTTCTCTTCAAGTAAAACACAATTTGGATGTCATGCATATTGAAAAAAATGTATGTGACAGCTTGTTGGGTACATTATTGATGAATGATAAATCTAAAGACAATGATAATGCAAGAATTGATTTGAAAATTTTGAACATTAGAAATGAGTTGTGGACCTAAGATAAAGGAAACGGGAAATTCTCGAAGCCTCATCCCAAGTACTCTTTCAAAACTCATGACAGACGACGTTTTTGTCAATTCATAAAAGGAGTTAAACTACCAGACGGATTTGGATAGAACTTTAAACGAAAAGTGGTCGACAATGATAGCAACATTACGGGCCTGAAGTCTCATGACTATCACATAATGATGCAACTGTTGCTTCCTATTGGAGTTCAATGGTACTTGTATCGAACAATTTCAACTCGAATAATTGAACACTATGCATTCTTTAAGAAATTTGTGCTTGAAATTTGATGGAGTCAGACATGTTGAAAGCTAAAGAACAGTTGATTTGTATTCTGTGTACTTTCGAGCAGATATTTCCTCTGGATTTTTTTGATATAATGATTCATTTGATTATGCATTTACTTGAAGAGGCTGTTCAAGGTGGGACTGTTTACATTAGGTGGATGTATCCATTTGAAAGATACTTGAAAAAATTAAAAAATTATGTCAGAAATAAAGCTAGACCTTAAGGTTCTATAGTTGAGGGTATGTTGCAAACGAAGCCTTAATGTTCTGTTCAATGTATCTTCGGGGTGTTCAGACGAGGTTTAATCTTCCGGACAGAAATGAGGATGCTCCAATTGCAGCACGTAAGTTTCGTGTGTTTCAATCAGTATGTACACCAATTAGTAAAGTTGGATATAAGAAGTTGGATAATATAATTCTGAAGAAAGTAGAATGGTTTGTACTTAATAACGAGATCGATGGATACACTTCGTAAGTGTTTTAATTTCAAACTTCTTTCACAAATTGAATTTTCCAGAATTTTTTTAGGATTATGTTAATATTTGAGTTATTTAAAGTGAATTACTACCAACATGCCTGGGAGTAATTTACAAACCGAATTTCCCGGCTGGTTTAAAGAAAAGGTAAAATCATTGAATATGTTTCATTATAAAAATTACAAATATTACTTAATTTTATGTATCTGTCATAGATCAATTGTCAACAAGTAAATGATCCGACTCACCGTAACGATGAGTTATTGCGTTGGCAAATGGACCAGAAGTGCATGCGTACTTTTACACTGTTTGTATTGTTAATGGTGTGAGATTTGTGGTTCATAGTCGTGACGTACGTTGTACAACTCAAAACAGTGGAATTTCAACAGCTGGGCTTGATGGAAGCACATATTATGGTCAGTTGGAAGAAATTTTGGAGCTAAACTATAAAATTGGTTGTAATGTTGTGTTGTTTAGATGTAAATTGTTCAACACTGGCAACACTCAACACCCAACGTTGTGTCACTAATAATAACATACCAAGTATATCTATCCAGCATGAATGGTATAAAGATGCACAATACATTCTCGCGACCCAAGCAACACAA
Source organism: Centrapalus pauciflorus (assembly GCA_020465985.1). Lineage (NCBI taxonomy): Eukaryota > Viridiplantae > Streptophyta > Magnoliopsida > Asterales > Asteraceae > Centrapalus > Centrapalus pauciflorus. The sequence goes on along the minus strand of JAANYP010002185.1, from coordinate 77,394 downwards.
GTTTTTTACCTTGAAGATCCCTCCAAAAATCATCATTGCAGGGTCGTTCAAGATGTGAATCATTGAAAGAACTGGGACCGAGATATCATCGTGGGTAATATAAAAGATATTATACACGACAACAATTCATCTGATCTTGCATTGTCTACTAATTTGGATAGTTTAAGTTATACAACCGTGGGTAGAGTTGATCAATCAATGGAAGATGCTGAAGAAGATATTATTCATGTTGATTCTGCTCTTGCTTTCGACGCTGCCGATTTTATTGACGATGCTGATAACGATGCTCATGTAGTTGATAATTCTGAGAGTGATGATTTGGAGTCTGATAATGATTGTAAAGCAACATATTGTTCCAGTGATGACTCTGATTGATCTTAAGTTATAATTTGTAACAAGATACTAATTTGAATCTATGTATTTATTGAGATGTTTTACAATTATATTGGTGGAGATTGAGCTGTAAAAGATAATAGCGTTTGTTTTTTGTAAGTTACTATACTAGCATTGTTTTTTTACTGATGACAACTTTTGCTTCCGGTCATGGTGGAGATTGTGGTGGTGATCCTCCCGGTGGTTTTTGGCAGCCACCAGCCCCATATCAATCCCGTAAGAAATCCAGAGGTATATTTAATTCACTTAAATTTTATCAATTGTTTTATTAATTTGTTCTTTTGAATTTGTAGGTTCCAAAACACGTGGGAAAACCACAAATAAAAAAATCAGAAAACTGTGGAAAAAGAATGGGCAACATCCGTTACACATTAATTTCGATGTTGAGCATAACACCTTTCAAGAGATTGGCGTTAATGGCATGTATTTCACAACCACGGTCGTGACTTTTGTGGGGAATAATGTCCCTAAATATTACAAATCCGGGGCTAGTGTGCCTTATCATATAAAGGCCCCTCTTTAGCACGAGTTAAAGGTGCAATTGTTTAATAAATTTTTGTTAATTTGTAATATTATACATTAAGCTGACTATTCTTTTAAATTGAGACGCATTTTGACTTGGAGGCTCACTTAAATGGCCCAAATGCAAAAGGAATAATTGATGGAGTTGATGCATTGTGTCGTGAGAGATACAAGGATCGAAAATCACGATTCAAATTAGAGTATTTTACAAACCGAGGAGGGTACGAACATCGATATGATATTCGACAGTTCCCTCCAGATCAGATGAATTTTAATGAGTGGAATAAATATATTGATTACTTCTTGCAAGATGACATAGGAGTCCATCAAATACAAATTCTGCAAACAGAGCCAAACAACTATATCCTAGTTGCCATAGACGTCAGTCATATGCTGTAAGATTACATAAACATGTAAGCTAGTTTATTTAAAATTATATTTGCTAATATACGTAGATATGACATAGTATATGCTTAGTAATAATTGTTGTTGTAGTTATGATACTTGTGATATATAGTAGGTAATATAAACTTGGCACTATGAATGCCCTTGTAAGATTAGTTCATTATGTAATATATATACTTGGTAATATGCATAGGCTAGTATTATTAACTCATTGTTGTGGTAAACTATCTTTAGTAGTTCTTGTTGGGGTGGTTGTGATACTTGTAATATGTTTAGTAGGTAATATTAACTTGGCACTATGAATGCACTTGTAAGATTAGTTTATTATGTAATATGTACTTGGTAATATTAGCCGGTCACTTAATGCACTTGGCACTAAGAATGAGTGATACTTGGTAACCTTATGTATATTAGTTAGTGTTACTAAAACTTGGCACTATGAATGCACTTGTAATATTAGTTCATTATGTAATATATACTTGGTTTTATTATCCGGTCACTTAATGCACTTGGCACTAAGAATGGGTGATATATAGTTACAGTCACTTAGTACGTAATATAAACATGGTAATATTAGCCGGTCACTTAGTAGGGTTATATAAACTTAATAATATGCATGCACTTGTATAAATAGTTCATTATATAATATACTCTATATTTGGTAATATGCACACAACAACGTAAACTATATTTAGGACTTCTTGTTTCGTGGTTGTGATATATAGCTTGTAATATAAATTAGTTTATATGTATGATAATATATAGTTGTGAAAAACATATTCTATCATACATACTTGGTAATATGTTTTCAGCTTAACCCTACTACGGGTCAGTTTCCAAGTCTGATAGAGAATATTGGTGAAATGCATCGACATAATGACACTTTTGTCAATGAACTTGCCGCAAATCATAATGTAAGTAATAATTTATTTTACATACGAAATCTTGTATAGTTAAATTTTTTGGGTTAAATATGAAATTATATATAATATCTTCATATATATCATGAATGTTTTTTATTTTAATTATACAGCACCAAATGCAACAGCTACGGAATGACTCTCTGTTAGATATTTAATTTCGATCTTGTGGGTTTTTTTGTAATAAATATTATTAGTTTCTTTACTTGTAATTTATTTCTAGTCTTTGTTTAAGTAGTTTCTTTATTATTAAAAGTTCAGGGGGTCATTTTGTAATTCAGTGATACTTGCTTTAATTCCCTTGCCAAAAATGTGACCTAGGGTTTTGTGTAATCAGATTTTCACAATTTGAGAATACACACACAACCGCCGCTTTTATCAGAGAACATTCTCTTTGTCCGTATTCTTCATCATTCTTCAATCATTGAGTTCTTTATTCTGTTTGTTGCATGTTTGAGTGATTAATATTTATACGAGTGCTGATTATATACGTGAAATACATATTTACAATTGGTATCAGAGCTCAGGAGGTGGATTTCAACTTCATTCATTTGGAAATTCAGATGTTCTTCGAGTTCATCCCAAAATCCCTCGGTTTGATCTTTATTTCTCATCAATATTTTTGTTTTTCGTGTTTCTTCTTCCTATAATCATCTAGTATTCTTCTTCCAATCATTTAGAAATAATTTTTAGGCCAAAAACTACTAGTTTTAATTCTGAGAAAATTCTGGAAAATTCATAACTGTTGCATTTCGGACCACATTTCGGACCTTAGTTCAGTCCCCTTCGGACCATATTCCGGTGTACTACGGACCATAGTTCTTTCAAATTCGGACCTCACTTCGGACCAACCAAAATTCTGATAAAGTAATTTTAAAACACTAAAATTAACATGTGCTTTCAGTTTTAATTTCATCTCGGACCATCCGAACTTCGGACCCAATCCGAATTCGGTATTTCCAGTTGCAAACTTTTCTAAGTGTTCATCCGAACTACCCACTGTTCATCCGAAATTCAGTCCATCCGAATTTGGGTCCATAAAATCTTCTTCAAACAGAATTTGGTCCGTCCCTACATTCACTGTTCATCCGAACTCCGTCCCATCCGAAGTCAACTGTTCATCCGATCTTCGTACCGTCCGAGGTACTGTTCATCCGAAGTTCTTCTAATCCGAATCCAGTTTCCACCTTCAAGATCTCGTTCATTCAAATCAGCACTATAGATCATGTCTCGAGACGCACTTGTCCTAGGATCCGAGAACAGACCACCTATTCTGTATCCTGATGAATACGAGAAGTGGAAGTCCATATTTCTTAAATTTGTCGGTATGTAACCCATGGCAATCTTATGCTTCCATCCATTTCCGAAGGCCCGGTCATCTATTATCAGGAAATTGCTATCAGGCCTGAAGCCGACCCACCTGTTCTCGCATCTAAAGTTGAACGTGAACCTGCAAATGAGGTATATTTAATTTACTTAAACTTTATCAATTGTTTTACTAATTTGTTCTTTTGAATTTGTAGGTTCCAAAACTCGTGGGAAAACCACGACTAAAAAAATAAGAAAACTGTGGAGAAAGAATGGGCAACGTCTGTTGCCCATTAATTTCGATGTTGAGCATAACACCTTTCAAGCGATTGGCGATAATGGCATGTATTTCACAACCTTGGTCGGGACTTTTGTGGGGAATAATGTCCCTAAATATTACAAATCTTGGGCTAGTTTGCCTTATCATATACAGGCCCCTCTTTTGCACGAGTTAAAGGTGCAATTGTTTAATAAATTTTTGTTAGTTTGTAATATTATATATTAAGCTGACTATTCTTTTAAATTGCAGACACATTTTGACTTGGAGGCTCACTTAAATGCCCCAAATGCAAAAGGAATAATTGATGGAGTTGATGCATTGTGTCGTGAGAGATAAAAGGATCGAAAATCACGATTAAAATTAAAGTATTTTACAAACCGAGGAGGGTACGAACATCCGATTAATATTCGAATGTTCCCTCCAGATCAGATGATTTCTAATGAGTGGAATAAATATATTGATTACTTCTTGCAAGATGACACTAGGAGTCGATCAAATACAAATTCTGCAAACAGAGCCAAACAACTATATCCTAGTTGCCATAGACGTCAGTCATATGCTGCAAGATCACATAAACATGTAAGCTACTTTATTTAAAATTATATTTCCTAATATACGTAGATATGACATAAAATATGCTTAGTAATAATTGTTGTTGTAGTTATGATACTGGTGATATATAGTTGGTAATATAAACTTTGCACTATGAATGCACTTGTAAGATTAGTTCATTATGTAATATATATACTTGGTAATATGCATAGGCTAGTATTATTAACTCATTGTTGTGGTAAACTATCTTTAGTACTTCTTGTTGTGGTGGTTGTGATACTTGTAATATGTATAGTAGGTAATATAAACTTGGCACTAAGAATGCACTTGTAAGATTAGTTTATTATGTAATATATACTTGGTAATATTAGCCGGTCACTTAATGCACTTGGCACTAAGAATGGGTGATACTTGGTAACCTTATGTATATTAGTTAGTGTTACTAAAACTTGGCACTATGAATGCACTTGTAATATTAGCTCATTATGTAATATATACTTGGTAATATCATCCGCTCACCTAATGCACTTGGCACTAAGAATGGGTGATATTTAGTTACGGTCACTTAGTAAAAAACTTGGTAATATTTGCCGGTCACTTAGTATATCTATCCTGCATGAATAGTATAAAGATGCACAATACATTCTTGCGACCCAAACAACACAAGTTTTTTACCTGGAAGATCCCTCCAAAAATCATCATTGGAGGGTCGTTCAAGATGTGAAACATCGAAAGATCTGGGACCGAGATATCATCGTGGATAATAATCAAGATATTATACACGACAACAATTCATCTGATCTTGCATTGTCTACTAATTTGGATAGTTTAAGTTATACAAACGTGAGTAGAGTTGATCAATCAATGGAAGATGCTGAAGAAGATATTATTCATGGTGATCCTACTCTTGCTTTCGACGATGCCGATTTTATTGACGATGTTGATAACGATGCTCATGAGTTGATAATTTTGATAGTGATGATTTGAAGTCTGATAATGATTGTAAAGAAACATATTGTTCAAGTGATGAGTCTGATTGATCTTAAGTTATAATTTGTAACAAAATACTAATTTGTATCTATGTATTTATTGAGTTGTTTTTACAATTATATTGGTGGAGATTGAGCTGTAAAAGATACTAACGTTTGTTTTGTAAGTTACTATTATAGCAATTATTTTTACAGATGATGACTTTTGCTAACGGTCACGGTGGAGATTGTGGTGGTGATCCTCCCGGTGGTTTTTGGCAGCCACCAGCCCCATGTAAATCCCATAAGAAATCCCTAAGTATATTTAATTTATTTTAATTTTATCAATTGTTTTATTAATTTGTTCTTTTGAATTTGTAGGTTCAAAAGTCGTGGGAAAACCACGAATAAAAAAATGAGAAAACTGTGGAGAAAGAATGGGCAACGTCCGTTGCCCATTAATTTCGATGTTGAGCATAGCACCTTTCAAGCGATTGACAATAATGGCATGTATTTCACAACCTTGGTCGGGACTTTTGTGGGGAATAATGTCCCTAAATATTACAAATCTTGGGCTAGTGTGCCTTATCATATAAAGGCCCCACTTTGGCACGAGTTAAAGGTGCAATTGTTTAATAAATTTTTGTTAGTTTGTAATATTATACATTAAGCTGACTATTCTTTTAAAATGGAGACATATTTTGACTTGGAGGCTCACTTAAATAACCCAAATGCAAAAGGAATAATTGATGGAGTTCATGCATTGTGTCGTGAGAGAGACAAGGACCGAAAATCACGATTCAAATTAGAGTATTTTACAAACCGAGGAGGGTACGAACATCCGATAGATATTCTACAGTTCCCTCCAGATCAGATGAATTCTAATGATTAGAATAAATATATTGATTACTTCTTGCAAGATGACACTAGGAGTCGACCAAATTCAAATTCTGCAAAAAGAGCCAGACAACTATTTCCTAGTTGCCATAGACGTCAGTCATATGCTGCAAGATTACATAAAGATGTAAGCTACTTTATTTAAAATTATATTTGCTAATATACGTAGATATGACATAAAATATACTTAGTAATATTTGTTGTTGTAGTTATGATACTTGTGATATATAGTAGGTAATATAAACTTGGCACTATGAATGCACCTGTAAGATTAGTTCATTATCTAATATATATACTTGGTAATATGCATAGGCTAGTATTATTAACTCATTGTTGTGGTAAACTATCTTTAGTACTTCTTGTTGTGGTGGTTGTGATACTTGTAATATGTTTATGTAACATCCTCGGATTTATTTTACTGTATTTTGGTTAATTAAGTGGAAAATATATGTTTAAGTTAAAATTAAGCAATTATTATGTATTTGGGTTATTTAGAAGTTTGTTGCTATTTTTTAAGAAAATTGAACTCAGAATCATTGTTATGGAATATTAAGGAATTAAAAAGTTATTTATGATAATTCTAAGATTAAATCAGTATTTTATGGAACCGGTTAGTTCGAGTGGTGAAATGTGCAAAAATGACGAAAGTTGTATATAAAGGGCAATAGGCTTCATTTTTCTATTTTACACTATCTCACTACTTTATCTCTCTAGAAGTTCTCTCTACATCTCTCTAAGTTATCTCACAAACCGACCGTCAGATTTTTGAGAATTATACGTCAACGGAAAGGTATCGAGGAGTACAACAACAATCTACAATCGGATTTCTGATTTCATACGAATTAAGGTAAGAATCGATCCTTTTAAGTTTATAGTTTCGGTTTTGAAGTAAATTAGAATTCGAATCTGTCATTTTATGTAAATTGGAGCTTGTTTTGCTTGAAATACTGCAAGATTATGATAGTATATGCATAATAGAATCGAATCTAGGTATCATACATGATATATGCATGATTTTTGACTTAGAAATGAAGGATTTAAGCTGAAATGATGAACAGACTCGAATATGTCAAGAACAGAGTCGAAATGCAAGAACAAACTCGAGTTTGGTACTAGATTCGAGTGTGTTTTCGAGTGTAACATTAGATTCGAAGGGGGGGGGGGGGTTCGAATCTACCCCTAGATTCGAATGGAGGGTTCGAATCTATGCCCAGAATCGAATGGGGTTTGAAACTAATGCATGAGGTTCGAATCTATCACCTAAACTCGAATGGAAGTTGAATTTGTGGTATGGGGTTCGAATCTAACCCTAGATTCGAAGGTGAGTTCGAATCTGACCCTAAGGGTTCGAATCTGATGCATATGATTCGAATCTGATGAATGGTTTCGAATCTAACCCATTAAACTCGAGTTTAATGCCTAAAATTGAGAATACTACTCTCTAAACTCAAGTATTTTGAATGAAACTCATAAATAACACATAAAATGGCAAGAATTATTCAAAGGACAAGTTATGAACTTGAGATGGGTTCAACTTAATTGTAATATGGATTTGGACATAGACCGAAAGGGGAGAATATATTGCAAAACTTACAAAACATGGTTTTATGGATTTAAATGGTTATTGACACGAGGTATTGTTGTAATTAACTTAACAGGTCCCTTGTGGTGTTGTTTAACCCACAGTGGGGTACTTGGAGGATCCGGTTGAAAGCCCGAAGAGAAATAATATCGGTTAAAAGATAAATTACGCACCCACTGTGAGTACAGTAGATTTCGCATGTTTATATTTGTTTTATGTAAGCTTTGCCTGCTGAGACCTATTGTTTCATTGATTGTTTGGAATTCTACTAACTTGCGTAGATTTAGATGCACATTCTTACTTGTTGCATGTCCTTTCGGTTGTTGTGCATCTAGTGATGGACCGGTGGGTCGCATCGATTACTCTGATGTTACTGCGCTATATGACGCTGGAGCTGATCCCTCCAGGTCCGGTAGGCAGTATGTCATCCCCGATCATACGTTTGTCTCAGATGGTATGTGTAAATGCCGAGTTTGGGGCTCGAAGGGGCTGCGGCTCTGGTCCGTACTTGGTGTACGAAGAGAGTATACGACGTTTGTCGTCGGGATTACTCTTGGGCTTCATAAAGACTTATAAAATGCGTAATCTATGTATTCACTAAGCATTCGCTTACGTTTTAGTTGATGTATTTTTACAGGCAAAGGAAAATCTACTGCTGGACCTTCTAGTTAGGTCGTTTGGAAGATTTGGGAGACTCGGCACTATTTAATCGGTAATTGTGATTTGGACAATGTTGTAATATATTCTGGATGATTGTAATAAATGTATGGGTGTGTAGACTTAGACTTGATACTTTATAGCACCGTAGGGTGTTTAACACTTGTTGCACTACTTTAATTATGTTTTAAATGCTTCCGCACTTAATTTAGGTTATCAGATCATTATGTTATTGTATGTTGGTGATTAATCCTTGGTGCATTGTAATTGGTGGTTGTTGTGGCAAGGGTGCCACACGAGATGGTATCAGAGCAGTTGTTTGAGATTCAAGAGTCCGTGAGGTCTTGATCTCAAACATTAGGTAATGATATGTAGTGGTTTAAGTAACGATCTGAACTAAGATAGGTTACGATCTAGTAATTATAAGAGATTGACTATCATACGGGACAAATGAATGGTGTCTTTAAGTTTATGACATGTTGCTAAACAAATTATATGTTTATATTACAGAACATGTCTGGAGGAGGAATGACACCTGAAGAAGCCAGAGAGATGATGCTAGCTATGATGGCTGAGCAGAATAAAATGATACAAGATCAGTTTCGGGCTCGAGATGAGGCTGATGCTAAGAGGAGAGAGGATAAGAGAAAGAACAAGGAGAAGGAAGGGGGTAACAACGAGGAACGAGATGACAACACTGGGTCATCTAACAAACCTCGAGGTTGTCGTTTTAAGGATTTCAAAGGAAACGGAGCTGTAGAGTTTAATGGTTTAGGGGATGTTGTTGCTGCACTTGAATGGATAACCGCAACTGAGCGAACATTCCGAATCAGCGACTGTGCTGAGAAGGACATGGTTCGTTATGCAACTGCTATGTTCACTAATGACGCAATTATGTGGTGGAATGCCATGGTGAATGCTTTGACATTGGAGAAGATTTCTGTTATGACTTGGGCTGAGTTCAAGGACCTATTCACTCAGCAGTACTGTCCGGTTGATGAGCGCCGGAGGTTGGAAGCAAAGTTTATGGCGCTGGTACAGGGGACTAAGACGGTGTCCCAATATGCGGTGGAATTCACGAGGTTGAGTCTGTTCGCGCCTCATCAAGTTGATACTGAAGAGGGGAAAGTGACCAGGTTCGAGGCTGGTCTTGACATTGAGATTAGGAGGGTTATGAGCAACGTCCGCTACCCTACATTTGCTGGCTTACTTGAGGCTGCCAGAAATGTAGAACAGATCTTGATTATGTCGGGCTACTCGATCGGGTCTGCTGCTGCTTCCACCAATCCAACACAGCCGTCACCGCCGAAGCGCCAACGCGAGGGAGGATATTCAGGTTCTTTCCGGTCTTCACAGTACTCACCTCAACAGTCGTATCGCCGACAATCTGGTTCATCTGATCGCGGTCGTGCGCGTGCATACTCCATCAACACTGAGCCGCAGTATTGCAATAAATGTCATCTGGAGCACTTTGGCAAATGCACTAACGGACGTGCTTGTTTTTGCTGTGGGGAGCTGGGCCATTTTCAGAATGACTGCCCAAGGAAGGGTGATGCTTGCTATAAGTGTGGGGTGTGGGGTCACTATAGCAGGAATTGTAGAAAGAATGCTCCAACGGCTGCTGTCCCATCATCAACACGATCGTCTGGAGGTTCGAGTGGTGGTTCAGTTAACCGCCGGGGTCAGTCACAGAGGGCACCTGCTCGTGCTTTTCAGATAACTGCAGAGGAGGCAAGGGAAAATCTGGAAGTCGTCACGGGTACGTTCATAGTTAATTCTATGCCAGCACGAGTTTTATTTGATTCGGGTGCCAATAGGTCGTTTGTTTCTACTGTGTTTGCACAAAGACTTGCCATGCCACTGTCTAAGTTGTCTGCTATACTTGATATTGAAACTGCTAGCAATACTTTAGTTAAGGTAGATCATGTATACCGAAATTGCACGTTAGTAATTGAAGATGTAGTCTTCAATTTAGATCTGATTCCGATAGAGTTCAGCGAGTTTGATGTGATAGTCGGAATGGACTGGTTGATCGAGAATGAAGCCCATATAGTGTGTAAGAGCCGAATGATAAAGATAACTACCCCGGAGGGGCGTGAGATATGTATATACGGGGATAGGAGAAGTGGGGATCTGTGCCTATTGACTATTGCAAAAGCCCGAAAGCTTGTTGCAAAGGGATGTGATGCCTACTTAGCATATGCGATTGATGCTAAGGCAGAGAAGAGAACGTTGGCCGATGTGCCAGTTGTTTCACAATTCCCGGATGTGTTTCCGGAAGACTTGTCTGGCGTGCCGCCTGAAAGACAAGTAGAACTTAGGATTGACTTGATCCCTGGAGCTGCACCGGTAGCTCGTTCTCCTTATCGTCTTGCCCCAACCGAGATGAAAGAAATGATGACACAACTTCAGGAGTTGTTGGACAAGGGCTTCATTCGGCCGAGTTCATCGCCATGGGGAGCTCCGGTATTGTTTGTAAAGAAGAAAGATGGCACGATGAGGATGTGCATAGATTACCGGGAGCTGAATAAGTTGACTATTAAGAACAAATATCCGTTGCCACGGATAGATGACTTGTTTGACCAGTTACACGGGGCCTGCGTCTTTTCTAAGATCGACTTAAGGTCGGGGTACCATCAGCTGAAAGTAAGGGAAGAAGATGTACCGAAGACAGCTTTCAGAACTCGGTATGGGCATTACGAGTTTCTGGTCATGCCTTTCGGATTAACTAACGCCCCAGCTGTCTTTATGGACTTGATGAATAGGGTTTGTAGACCGATGTTGGATAAGTCGGTGATAGTGTTTATCGATGATATTCTAGTATACTCTAGGTCTGAGGCTGAGCATCCTGAGCATCTCAGGGAGCTGTTAGAGTTGTTGAGGAAAGGAAAGTTGTACGCCAAATTTTCGAAGTGCGAGTTTTGGCTGCAACAGATACAGTTTCTAGGACATGTGATTTCGGGGGCTGGGATTTCGGTAGATCCGGCTAAAGTTGAAGCGATAAAGAATTGGGAGCCACCTCAAACAGCTACCGAAGTTAGAAGTTTTCTGGGGTTGGCAGGATATTATCGGAGGTTCATAAAGGATTTTTCTAAGATTGCAGTTCCTCTGACTGCATTAACAAAGAAGAATGCACCTTTTGTCTGGGAAGCAGTGCAGCAAGAAGCGTTTGATATTTTGAAGAAGACGTTAAGTGAGGCACCGATACTTGCCTTACCTGAGGGCAATGATGACTTTGTGGTGTATACCGATGCTTCGAGGTTAGGGTTAGGCGCTGTATTGATGCAGCGTGAGAAGGTTATAGCGTATGCTTCAAGACAGTTGAAGCAGCATGAGAAGAATTATTCGACTCATGATCTCGAGTTGACTGCGGTAACGTTTGCATTGAAATTATGGAGGCATTACCTGTACGGTACTAAGTGTCAACTTTACACGGACCATAAGAGCTTAAAGTACATTTTTAGCCAGAAGGAACTTAATATGAGACAGCGTAGGTCTATGGAGCTTATTAAAGACTACGATTGTGAGATACTTTATCATCCCGGGAAGGCTAATGTAGCAGCCGATGCCTTGAGCCGGAAAGCTTATGCTAAGGATTTCTGTTATATGATGACGTCCACTATACTAAGTTCCACGATCATTAACGATGTCAAAGCTGCCCAACTAGAAGCTTTGAAAGAAGAAAATGTCGGTGCTGAGGATATTAGAGTACAGATTAAGAATATGGAAACTAGCGAGTCTGGATTAAAAGGTGTATACGGAAGGATTTGGGTGCCGAAGTATGGTGGTATGAGAAATGTTATCATTGAAGAAGCGCATCAATCTAATTTTTCTGTACATCCCGGGAGCACAAAGATGTACAACGACTTAAAGGCAGACTTTTGGTGGCCGGGATTGAAGAAGGATATCGGCCAGTATGTTGAACGATGTAGGACTTGCCGGTTGGTAAAGGCCGAACATCAACAACCGTACGGCAGTATGCAGCCGCTTCCTATTCCGGAATGGAAGTGGGAGCACATTACAATGGATTTTGTTACAAAGCTGCCAAAGACTAAGCGACAACATGATGCAGTTTGGGTAATCGTGGATCGGTTAACAAAGTCGGCTCACTTCATACCGATTCGTGAAAGTTATTCGCTGGAGAAATTAGCTCAAATTTATATGAACGAGATTGTTTCTAGGCATGGAGTGCCTAAGTCTATTGTATCGGATCGGGATAGCCGGTTTGCTTCGAATTTTTGGTCGGCACTGCAAGAAGGGTTAGGAACGAGAATCGCAATGAGTACGGCCTATCGTCCGCAAACTGATGGCCAAAGTGAACGAACGAACCTTACTTTGGAAGATATGATGAGAGCTTGTGTGTTAGATCTCGGTGGCAACTGGGATGATCATTTGCCACTGATAGAGTTCTCGTACAATAACAGTTACCAAGCGACAATAAAGAAGGCACCGTTCGAGGCACTGTATGGGAGGAGGTGTAGGACTCCTACTTGTTGGAGAGAAACGGGTGAAACGCCGATTGCTGGGCCGGCGTTACTTCAAGAAACGAATGAAAAGATACAATTGATCAGGCAGAACATGAAGGCGGCCCAGGATCGTCAGAAAAGTTACTATGATCGGAGGCACAAACCGATCAATTTTGAAGTTAATGACTGGGTATACTTGAAAGTATCACCCATGAGGGGTGTTACTCGTTTTGTAAAAAGGGGCAAGTTGGCTCCGAGATTCGTCGGACCCTTTAGGATTGTTGAAAAAGTTGGAAATCAGTCTTATCGGTTAGAATTGCCTGAAGGGATGTCGGGCATACATCCAGTATTTCACGTTGGGAATCTCCGAAAATCATTTAACACTGGAAATGAGGATTGGGCAGACCATACAGAACTGCAAGTTGACGAAAGGCTTCGATATGTGGAGAAGCCGGAGTGTGTATTAGATACTAAGATGAAGAAGTTGAGGAGCAAGGAGATAGAAATGATGCTTATACGTTGGAAGCATCATAAAGGAGCAAATCATACATGGGAAACTAAGTCAGAAATGTTAAGAAAGTATCCGAAACTGTTTGAATCCGAGTAACTTCGAGGACGAAGTTGAGCGTGGTGGAGCCCATGCTGTAACATCCTCGGATTTATTTTACTGTATTTTGGTTAATTAAGTGGAAAATATATGTTTAAGTTAAAATTAAGCAATTATTATGTATTTGGGTTATTTAGAAGTTTGTTGCTATTTTTAAGAAAATTGAACTCAGAATCATTGTTATGGAATATTAAGGAATTAAAAAGTTATTTATGATAATTCTAAGATTAAATCAGTATTTTATGGAACCGGTTAGTTCGAGTGGTGAAATGTGCAAAAATGACGAAAGTTGTATATAAAGGGCAATAGGCTTCATTTTTCTATTTTACACTATCTCACTACTTTATCTCTCTAGAAGTTCTCTCTACATCTCTCTAAGTTATCTCACAAACCGACCGTCAGATTTTTGAGAATTATACGTAACGGAAAGGTATCGAGGAGTACAACAACAATCTACAATCGGATTTCTGATTTCATACGAATTAAGGTAAGAATCGATCCTTTTAAGTTTATAGTTTCGGTTTTGAAGTAAATTAGAATTCGAATCTGTCATTTTATGTAAATTGGAGCTTGTTTTGCTTGAAATACTGCAAGATTATGATAGTATATGCATAATAGAATCGAATCTAGGTATCATACATGATATATGCTTGATTTTTGACTTAGAAATGAAGGATTTAAGCTGAAATGATGAACAGACTCGAATATGTCAAGAACAGAGTCGAAATGCAAGAACAAACTCGAGTTTGGTACTAGATTCGAGTGTGTTTTCGAGTGTAACATTAGATTCGAAGGGGGGGTTCGAATCTACCCCTAGATTCGAATGGAGGGTTCGAATCTATGCCCAGAATCGAATGGGGTTTGAAACTAATGCATGAGGTTCGAATCTATCACCTAAACTCGAATGGAAGTTGAATTTGTGGTATGGGGTTCGAATCTAACCCTAGATTCGAAGGTGAGTTCGAATCTGACCCTAAGGGTTCGAAATCTAGATTCGAATGCATATGATTCGAATCTGATGCATGGTTTCGAATCTAACCCATTAAATTCGAGTTTAATGCCTAAAATTGAGAATACTACTCTCTAAACTCAAGTATTTTGAATGAAACTCATAAATAACACATAAAATGGCAATAATAATTCAAAGGACAAGTTATGAACTTGAGATGGGTTCAACTTAATTGTAATATGGATTTGGACATACACCGAAAGGGGAGAATATATTGCAAAACTTACAAAACATGGTTTTATGGATTTAAATGGTTATTGACACGAGGTATTGTTGTAATTAACTTAACAGGTCCCTTGTGGTGTTGTTTAACCCACAGTGGGGTACTTGGAGGATCCGGTTGAAAGCCCGAAGAGAAATAATATCGGTTAAAAAGATAAATTACGCACCCACTGTGAGTACAGTAGATTTCGCATGTTTATATTTGTTTTATGTAAGCTTTGCCTGCTGAGACCTGTTGTTTCATTGATTGTTTGGAATTCTACTAACTTGCGTAGATTTAGATGCACATTCTTACTTGTTGCATGTCCTTTCGGTTGTTGTGCATCTAGTGATGGACCGGTGGGTCGCATCGATTACTCTGATGTTACTGCGCTATATGACGCTGGAGCTGATCCCTCCAGGTCCGGTGGGCAGTATGTCATCCCCGATCGTACGTTTGTCTCAGATGGTATGTGTAAATGCTGAGTTTGAGGCTCGAAGGGGCTGCGGCTCTGGTCCGTACTTGGTGTACGAAGAGAGTATACGACGTTTGTCGTTGGGATTACTCTTGGGCTTCATAAAGACTTATAAAATGCGTAATCTATGTATTCACTAAGCATTCGCTTACGTTTTAGTTGATGTATTTTTACAGGCAAAGGAAAATCTACTGCTGGACCTTCTAGTTAGGTCGTTTGGAAGATTTGGGAGACTCGGCACTATTTAATCGGTAATTGTGATTTGGACAATGTTGTAATATATTCTGGATGATTGTAATAAATGTATGGGTGTGTAGACTTAGACTTGATACCTTATAGCACCGTAGGGTGTTTAACACTTGTTGCACTACTTTAATTATGTTTTAAATGCTTCCGCACTTAATTTAGGTTATCAGATCATTATGTTATTGTATGTTGGTGATTAATCCTGGGTGCATTGTAATTGGTGGTTGTTGTGGCAAAGGTGCCACAGTTTAGTAGGTAATATAAACTTGGCACTATGAATGCACTTGTAAGATTAGTTTATTATGTAATATATACTTGGTAATATTAGCCGGTCACTTAATGCACTTGGCACTAAGAATGGGTGTTACTTGGTGACCTTATGTATATTAGTTAGTGTTACTAAAACTTGGCACTATGAATGCACTTGTAATATTAGCTCATTATGTCATATATACTTGGTAATATTATCAGGTCACTTAATGCACTTGGCACTAAGAATGGGTGATACATAATTATGGTCACTTAGTAATAAACTTGGTAATATTTGCCGATCACTTAGTATATCTATCCAGCATGAATGGTATAAAGATGCACAATACATTTTCGCGATCCAAACAACACAAGTTTTTTTACCTTGAAGATCCCTCCAAAAATCATGATTGGAGGGTCGTTCAAGATGTGAAACATCGAAAGATCTGGGACCGAGATATCATCGTGGGTAATAATGTAGATATTATACACGACAACAATTCATCTGATCTTGCATTGTCTACTAATTTGGATAGTTTAATTTATACAAACGTGAGTAGAGTTGATCAATCAATGGAAGATGCTGAAGAAGATTTTATTCATGTTGATCCTACACTTGCTTTCGACGATGCCGATTTTAATGATGATGCTGATAACGATGCTCATGTAGTTGATAATTCTGCTAGTGATGATTTGGAGTCTGATAATGATTGTAAAGCAACATATTGTTCTAGTAATGAGTCTGATTGATCTTATGTTATAATTTGTACCAAGATACTAATTTGAATCTATGTATTTATTGAGTTGTTTTTACAATTATATTGGTGGAGATTGAGCTGTAAAAGAAACTAACGTTTGTTTTGTAAGTTACTATACTAGCAATTTTTTTTTACATATGACGACTTTTGTTACCGGTCACGGTGGAGATTGTGGTGGTGATCCTCCCCGTGGTTTTTGGCAGCCACCAGCCCCATGTCAATCCCATAAGAAATCCAGAAGTATATTTAATTTACTTTTTTATCAATTGTTTTATTAATTTGTCCTTTTGAATTTGTAGGTTCCAAAACTCGTGGGAAAACCACGAATAAAAAAATAAGAAAACTTTGTAGAAGAATGTTGAGCTTAACACCTTTCAAGCGATTGGTGATAATGACATGTACTTCACAACCATGGTCGGGACTTTTGTGGGGAATAATGTCCCTAAATATTACAAATCTTGGGCTAGTGTGCCTTATCATATAAAGGCCCCTCTTTGGCACGAGTTAAAGGTGCAATTGTATAAATATTATTAGTTTGTTTACTTGTAATTTATTTCTAGCCTTGTTTAAGTAGTTTCTTTATTATTAAAAGTTCAGAGGGTCATTTTGTAATTCAGTGATACTTGCTTTAATTCCCTTGCCAAAAAGGTAACCTAGGGTTTCGTTTAATCAGATTTTCACAATTTGAGAATACACACACAACCGCCGCTTTTATCAGAGAACATTCTCTTTGCCCGTATTCTTCATCATTCTTCAATCATTGAGTTCTTTATTCTGTTTGTTAGATGTTTGAGTGATTAATATTTATACGAGTGCTGATTATATACGTGAAATACATATTTACAATTGGTATCAGAGCTCAGGAGGTGGATTTCAACTTCATTCATTGGAAATTTAAGCTGTTCTTCGAGTTCATCACAAAATCCCATGGTTTGGTCTTTATTTCTCATCAATATTTCTGTTTTTCGTGTTTCTTCTTCCTATAATCATCTAGTATTCATCCCATAGTGATTTCGAGCTATTTAGGTTCAATCATTACATGTTTATGTTCATCTAAATCTGATATTAACTCTTGAAAAATATGAGTTTTTCTTTCGGTTTTGGTCCATTTTTAAACGATTTTTAGGTGTTTTGGTATATTTTAAGTATTTAAAGTGTTTAAAATAATTTTCCAATCATTTAGAAATAATTTTTAGGCCAAAATCTGCAAGTTTTAATTCTGAGAAAATTCTGGAAAATTCATAACTGTTGCATTTCGGACCCCATTTCGGACCTTAGTTCAGTCCCCTTCGGACGTTATTTCGGTGTACTACGGACCATAGATCTTTCAAATCCGGACCTCACTTCGGACCAACCGAAGTTCTGATAAAGTAATTTTAAAACACTTAAATTAACTTGTGCTTTCAGTTTTAATTTCATCTCGGACCATCCGAACTTTGGACCCAATCCGAATTTGGTATTTCCCATTGCAAACTATTCTAAGTGTTCATCCGAACTTCCCACTGTTCATCCGAAATTCAGTCCATCCGAATTTCGGTCCATCAGATCTTGTTCAAACAGAATTTGGTTCGTCCCTATATTCACTGTTCATCCGAACTCCGTCCCATCCGAAGTCAACTGTTCATCCGAACTTCGTACCATCCGAGGTACTGTTCATCCAAAGTTCTTCTAATTTGAATCCAGTTTCCACCTTCAAGATCTCATTCATTCAAATCAGCACTATATATCATGTCTCGAGAGGCCCTTGTCCTAGGATCCAAGAACAGAACACCTGTTCTGTATCTTGATGAATACGAGCAGTGGAAGTCAATATTTCTTAAATTTGTTGGTATGCAACCCATGGCAATCTTGTGCTTCAATCCATTTCCGAAGGCCCGGTCATCTATTATCTGGAAATTGCTGCCAGGCCTGAAGCCGACCCACCTATTCTCATATCTAAAGTTGAACATGAAC
Organism: Centrapalus pauciflorus; assembly: GCA_020465985.1. Lineage (NCBI taxonomy): Eukaryota > Viridiplantae > Streptophyta > Magnoliopsida > Asterales > Asteraceae > Centrapalus > Centrapalus pauciflorus. The sequence goes on along the minus strand of JAANYP010002185.1, from coordinate 58,945 downwards.
CTGCAAATGAGGTAGAGAGAGACAGGCAACATGCAGACAAAAGGGCTGAATATCTGATCTATCAAGCCCTGCCCACTGATAACCTTGTCGGTGTAGACAGCAAAATGTCTGCCAAGGAAATATGGGATGAACTGGACGTTCATGTTGGTACACCCTGTGTGACGATAGCAGTCTAAGTCGTATTAGCATTTTGTCTAAGTCATGTCACAAAGTATTGAATACTAACTAATGTTTGATATATGTGTTTATGTGTGTTTGATATTTATTGATTGTATGTTTGAACTTGATGTATTGTATTACAAGAAGTTCAAACATAAAGTCCAAAGATTAATTCAAACATAAGTTAAATCATATATTCAAATACAACTTCAACATGAGAAATTCGAATATAGGATAAATTCGAATGTAATATTGGAGGTAAATTCGAATGTGTCATGAAGACAAACTCGAATGGGCCTTGGGCCTGGATTCGAGTTTGTCCAATGACAAAGTCGAATGGACCTCTATAATTAGGAATTAACTCGAATCATTAGGAGACTTTTGCAGAATTCATGTGAGCAATTAGCAAAAGGCGATCTCGAGTTTATCAGCTGATAGTGAGTGTTTTCGGAGAGAATCATCACGTAGGTTCGTTCGTGGTCGATCATACAACGTTGTGGTAATCTCCGTGTGAGTGTGAGTGTTATATCCGTCAAGCTGCTAACGAGGATTCCGCACTCGTTGGTGTGTGTCGCGTCTAGATAGATCTGTATAGTGCAAGACCTTACAAGTGGTATCAGAGCCAAAGGGGTGTTCTTCGTGTTCATAAAGATACATCCTAGGTTTCTTGACGCTTTTGGACGGTTAATCTCACGTGTTTTTGGATTTTTCGAGCTTATCAAATTGGAATCCGGGAAATACTTTGTTGTAGTTCACGTTTTTGATCAAAATCAATATTTTTACTTGTAAAAATATTGATTTAATCTGAAAAATGTGAAAAACTCGAGGTATTAGCTGTTTCTCGAGTTTGCGGCGCTCGACTTTGTTAAGGAGAAATTAGGGTTTTGCTCATTCTCGAGTTTGACAAAAATACGCTCCTTCCGAGTTTCCTAAAAAGTGGTTTCGAGTTTGGAAATTTTGAATTTACTTTAGGCTTCGACTTTGCACTAAAGTCGAATAGGGAGCTTCGTGTTTAACTAGGTTTCGAATTTACCTAGAATTTCGAATTTAGAGACCTTCGACTTTGTCATCACATTTGACTTTAATTGGATTTAAAAACTTAACTCGAATTTAATCCCAAATAAGTTTGAAATTAATTAGATTCGAATTTACCTAAATTCGAAAGAATTAATTAAAATTAATTTCGAATTAAATTAATTAAGTTTAGATTCAATTATCTTTGAAACAATGACAAGTCTACAACGGTTTCTGGAAATGGATCACGAGGTCGGAAAAGCAAATACTCCGCCAAAATGGATGAAACTTGAAGATTATTACTGGTGGAAAGATCAGTTTGCCGACTTAGCGCGCTTTAACGATATGCGCATGTGGATATGTATCGATGAGGGATACATTCCACCAACAGATGAGATCGAGGGACGACAAAAGGTTGTTCCTTATTCTAAAATGAAGGATGATGACAAAAAGCTGTTTGAAGCAGAGAATCGTACTTACGCTATAATCAGAATGGCGTTACCTCAGGACATACTACACACTTTCCGAAATCAGAAGACAGCGAAAGAGCTGTGGGAGGCATTGGAAAAAAGGTGTGAGGGTAACCCGAGGGTTAGAAGGAAACGTATGGAGATGCTCAAGGAGCAGTTTGAGATCTTCAAGGCATTGAAGGATGAGAAGCTGGAGGACACCATCACACGTTTCTATCATCTCCTGACTGAGTTAGACAGTCATGATATTGAGTATAGTGACACTGAAAAGAATAATAAGCTTCTGGATGCTTTACCGGCCAAATGGGCGATGTACGTGGCCTTGATTAAGCATGATGAGGATAAATACTATACTCTAACTCTAGAGAATGTGGTGGGAACGCTGAGGGCGTATCATTTTGAACTACTAAAGGCAGAAACGGATTATGAACAATTTCAAAATCCAGCAATGTATTTTGGAAAATCAAAACCTTCAGTGGCAGCCGAAATGAAGACAGCCACAGCCTTCTTCTCGGGAGAAACATCATCACCGGCTGAGCTAGAGGACGCACAGAGTAGGGCTTTCTTAGGGTTTAGTAGACCAGAAGAACAGCAGCATCAGGCTACACCGGCATCTACATCTCAGGGTTATTCTAAGATGTCTATGAGCGCTAAATCGACTGAAGACCATCTGAATTTGTTGGCTTCATTCGTGGCCGCATAGGGAAATTGCGTTCTGGGTAAAATCAACGATCCTGCACTCTGGGATGAGGATTACGATCAGGTAGACCCTGATGACCTTGAAGAGCTGGATCTCCAATGGCAACTGGCCATGGTAACTCAACGAGTTAAGAGGTTCATCAAACGGACGGGCAGAAGTCTTAATATGAGTAACAACAGGATTGGCTTCGATAAGTCCAAGGTAAAATGCTATAACTATCAAGGGTTAGGACACTTCGCCAGAGAGTGTCAGAGACCGAAGGTAGAGAATTACCAAGGGCAGAATCAGAATCATGGACAGTATCAGAACCAATCACAACAGCGATATCTTCCTACTACATCAACCAGTCAAGCAATTATAGCTGGTCTGTTATCTAACGTCACATCAGACAGACAACTAGACGACACTTATCACTGGAGTACACATCCAGAAACGAACGCTAGAGCCTTTATGGCTGAAGTAACTGACACTGGATGTGAAGGGGCAGCGCAGAATACAGGGGACAACAGTCACAATGAGAGCAGTCTGATGTGGGTGGAGAATTCAGATGATCAGATGGTTTTGGAGTTTGCCGCTCAGATGGCCAACGTGGAATCAGATCATACAAAGGTAAGTCTGAATTTTTCTATTTTCCATGAATTGTGTGTTTTATGTGCTACTTCTGACGATAGGTTAAATTTAGTACTAGAATCACATCAAAATATATCTGCTCAAAATGAATCTTTCAAATCAGATAATGCTAGCCTGATAGATATAAAGCAAGATCTTAGGGATAAGCTTAAGGTTGATGCACAAGATGTTATAGTTCTAAAGGACAAACTGAGCGAACAGTGTGTTAGGATAGATTTCATGTATGAACATGTTGAGGCATTAACCAAGGAGCAGAAAACCAAGGACATAGAGCTAGCTGAGTCTAAGGTGAAGGTAGCTGAGGCAAATAGTAAACTTGAAAAGTTTAGGAACTCAAGTCTTAACCTAGGGAAGATTTTAGATGCACAACGTCAATCTAAAAAGCCTGTAGGTCTAGGATATCATGAGGGTCCTCCACCGTTCAATGACAACTATGTACCTCAACCTCAGGAGAAAACTGAGAAATCAGTAGACTTACAGGAAATACCGGAACCAGTGTCTGAACCTGTAAAGGAAAATGCAACTAAGGTGACTGATACTAATGTTAAGATTAAGAAAGTTAAGTTTGTGCCATCCTCTAGTGATACACCTGTAGGAAAACACAAAATTGACTTTAATGATCAGGGTGATGAACCAGTCACTATAGATGCACAAAAAGAACCAGACACTAGTGAGACACCTAAGTCAAAGGGCACACACAAGAAGTCTATTGACAAAATGTCTTGCTTTAGATGTCACGAAAGGGGGCACGTTGCTTCTACCTGTCCGCATAGGAAAGTAGACAATACACCTAAGACAGGGAAGCCAGAACAAGTTAAGCCTTCTACAAGTGTTGCGAGCACTAGTAGTTCTCAGAGTACCGAGAAAACTGTGCAAGCTACACTAAAAACGGCTGTGAAACAAATACCGATGAAAGGTGGACCAAAAGATGTGATAAGGACTAATTCACCAAATCGAGTCATTAATCAATCTAGGTCTGGACCACAATAACAATATAGGAGCACAACATCTAGCAGAGCATACACTCCGGTTAGGTCACACACTCCTGCTAGACATCACACACCGGGTAGAGCTCAGGGATATCAGTCTGAAATGAATTATAATCGAAATTATTCAAGAGCTCCACAGCAAATGCCTACACAAAGGCAAAGAGTGAACTTAAATCACTCGGCACCCCAACAAACTCCAGTTCAAAGACCCAAGTCACCTGAAAGGAGAGATGGGTATTTGAAAGAGTTTAAGTATGTGGACGAGAATGGCATAACCAAGTCAGTTATGGCTTGGGTTCCCCGTGATAACTAACCTATTTTCTTTCAAGTGCAGGAGATAACCACAGGTCTAAATAACAAATGGTTCATCGACTGTGGATGCTCCAGGCACATGACAGGGGAAAGAAGTCTACTTACAGACTTCAAGGGAGGGAATCAGGGATTTGTATCTTTCGCGGGAAATAAGGGAGGAAACATCACGGGTACTGGAGTGGTCACTAATGGGACGATCAAGTTGGATCAAGTTTATCACGCTGATAAACTTGTTCACAATCTTATTAGTGTATCTCAAATCTGTGATAAGAAGAATTCAGTGCTATTCACTGATTCTGAGGATCAAGATACCTGAAGAGTGGATATTGATGAGGGCTCCAAGGAAGAATGACTTGAACATGCTCGACATGAACAAGCCTGAATCTTCAATGGGACCAATCTGTTTGTTATCTAAAGCTTCAGAGACTGAGTCGGTTTTGTGGCACAGACGCATGGCACACTTGCACTTGAGAAAGATGAACTATATTACGAAACATGGACTAGTGCAAGGTGTGCCGATGAAGACTTTTGAGTTCGAGGATAAGTGTCTACCATGCAAAAAGGGCAAACAACATAAGAAGGCACACAAGTCCAAGACTCAGAACTCCATCACTACCACATTCGATTTGTTGCATATGGACCTCTTCGGACCAATCAACAAAAGGAGTATAGGTGGTAGTTGGTATTGTTTAGTTATCACTGACGATTACTCAAGATTTTCTTGGGTTCTCTTTCTAGGTACAAAGGACGAGACGGCTTCCAAGCTCATCGGGTTCTTAGACCAAGTGGAGAATTCATATGGAACAAGGGTTAGACGGCTTCGTAGTGATAACGGAATCGAGTTTAAAAACACTGTAATTGGTGTATATTGCCTATCAAAGGGCATAGTGCATCAATTTAGTGCACCCTATGAGCCACAACAAAATGGGGTGGCCGAACGAAAGAACAGGACATTGATTGAGGCAGCAAGGACCATGCTTTCGGATTCAAAGCTTCCTACCATGTTTTGGGGGGAGGCAGTGAATACCGCATGTCATATTTTAAACCGGGTCCTTACTGTCAAATCTTTGAACAAAACCTATTATGAAATTTTGAATAAACGGCCACCTAATTTAACTGGCTTCGAACCTTTTGGGGTACCATGTACTTTATTGCGAACAAACACATCAACCTAAGTTTGGTGAAAAGGCTGACGAAGGATACTTCCAAGGTTATGTGCCGAACTCACCAAACAAACGGGTTTTTAACAAAACTAATGGTACAGAAGAGATTGTGTATAACATTGAAGTTACAAGTTATACACATGAACCCCAAACAGGTCCGGAATGGATATTTGACTATGACAAAATGTTTGAGTTATTTAACATTCCTTTGGATGAAAATGCAGGTACCATCGAAAAGGACATGGCGACGTTGAATCTGAATGACGAGGGTCATAGCTTTCCGAGGACCACATTTCAATCAACATCCGAGCCTACTTCAACTGAAGATGGATCTCCAGAAGTCACTGATTCAGAAGCACCTACAAATGAGAATCAGACTCAGACAACAAATTCCAACTCTGAGGAAACTGTCCACGAGGAAGAAAATGTGGAATCTGAGGTTGTTCCCCCGTTAGGTGAAATAGGATCAAATTTAGGAGATAATCTGAGAGTTGACAAGATAGAAACATCTAGGATCAACAAAAACAATCCTATAGAAAGCATTATATGAAATCCTAATGCGGATGTGAGGACTAGGAATAGTTTAAATAACAACACTGTGTTGTTGTCGATGATAAACGACTCTGAGTCCTTTCATAGCTGCCTCTATTCTTGTTTCATCTCGCAAGTAGAGCCGAAAAACGTGCAAATGGCACTAAAAGATAACTCCTGGGTTGAAGCGATGCAGGAAGAACTCTCTCAATGTAGGAAACTAGAAGTGTGGGAGTTAGTTCCATTACCTCGAGGGGAAGTAGCAATAGGAACCAAATGGGTTTTTAAGTGGAAAAGAGACGATCGGGGTATAGTCACTCGCAACAAGGATAGGTTAGTTGTAAATGGTTTCAACCAAGAGGAGGGAATCGATTACAATGAGGTGTTCGCGCCAGTAGCAAGGTTGGAAGCAATTCGGTTGTTTCTGGCTTTTACTTCCTTCAAGGGCTTTAAGGTTTATCAGCTAGACGTTAAGAGTGCTTTCCTCTATGGGAAAGTGAAGGAACTGGTGTATGTAGAACAGCCGCCCGGGTTTACAGATCCGAAATATCCAGACAGAGTATATTGATTAGATAAGGCTCTGTATGGATTGCATCAAGCACCAAGGGCGTGGTACGAGACTCTGTCCAACCATCTGCTAGAAAATGGGTTTGAAAGAGGAAGGATAGACAGTACGCAGTTCGTAAAGCAAAAGGGAGAACACTTAATCTTGGTACAAGTGTACGTCGATGATATCATCTTTGGATCATCAGACGAGCAAATGTGCAAGGATTTTGAGAAGGTGATGAAGTAAAAATTCGAGATAAATGCAATGGGTGAGTTGAACTTCTTTTTGGGTTTGCAAGTTGACCTGAAGAAGGAGGGGATGTTTATCCATCAGACGAAGTATGTCCACGACATATTAGAGCGCTTCGGGATGGAAGGGACAAAACTGACAGCTCATTTCAGGACGCCGATTCAAGTGAATCACAATCTCGGACCGGGTACTGAAAGTGATAACGATGTGGATCCGACATTATATCGGGCCATGATTGGATCACTTATGTATTTAACTGCTTCAAGACCTGACATTATGTTTGTTGTTCGTATTTGTGCTAGGTTTCAAGCTAATCCGAAAGAGATGCACATGAAAGCTGTGAAGCGGATTCTACGATACCTCAAGTCGAAACCGAAGCTGGGACTTTGGTATCACGCGGAGGGAGATCTGGAATTGGAGGCGTTCACGGATTCTGACTACGGAGGATGCAGCTTGATGCGCAAGTCAACAACTGGAGGTTGTCAGTTCCTAGGAGGGAGACTCGTTTCCTGGCAATGCAAGAAACAGACTTCGGTAGCCGTGTCAACATGCGAGGCCGAGTATGTTGCTGCTGGTAGTTGTTGTTCACAGGTTCTGTGGATACAACAACAATTGGGGGATTACGGTTTGGCTTACACTCAAACTCCTATTAGGATAGATAACCAGTCAACTATTGCAATAACCAATAATCCAGTTAAACACAGTAAAACAAAGCACATAGACATAAGACACCACTTTATACGTGATTGTGCTGAAAGAATTTAATTAAGTTGGTAAAAGTGGCAACGGATGATAATAATGTTGATTTATTTACCAAAGCTTTTGAAAAATCACGGTTTGAGTATTTGATTCAACTAAATGGAATGTGTAACCCAGAGTGAATTGACCTTAGTAGAGGTTTATTACTTTTTATAGTAGAAGTATTTCTTTCTTTTTATAGTAAGTTTAGTAACTTAGGATAGTTTCTATTTTTAGTAAGTTAGTATATTATAGTATTTTCTTGCTATTTCTTATGAAAAACAAAAGAAAAAACAGAGAAAACCATACAAAAAATTCAAAAAAAAAAAGAGAATATCAGAAAAAGAGTTAAGTCTTAGATGCATAGGTTCAAAGTGACGAAAATTTAGCACAGTTAATACAAGCTCTAAGTGTTTAGCTTTCACATATAATGCACCTAAAATTCTAAGTGCTGTACATTATCTAGTTTGATATGTTGGTAGGCATAATACATATAGGGAGTCTCAAGGCTAATAAAGTATTCAAGAAAAAGTCAAACGTGTCACTAACTTAGATGTATGACCAACTGGTCTTAATTTTTATGTTAGAGACATATAGACATTGATTCTAAATGAGGTATGCAAACTTTCTGGGGATGTATAGCAACATCAGATACATCTTAAAAATGTAAAGAATAGAAAAATCATACTGAGTTGAGAGTCAAAACAAGTAACTCTGTTGTACGTAAGTACAGACCTGTTGCCTCTGTTTTGATTCGTGTTAGCAAGATAAGTCGCTTTGTTGTACGTCGGTACAGACCTGTCACCACGTAGGCGGTTTGGGCCCTGCTTTTCGCCCAAAAAGGCCCCGAAGACTACTTAATTTGCATTTTTCTATTTTCTTTCAGTTTGGACTTTTGTTTTTTTGGCCCGTGTGTTTGGCCCATTATCATTTTGGCCCGTTTATGTTTTTCTGCTTCTTTTTAGTATTGTAATGTGTGAACTTGGATGGTCACTTCCAATTTTTATGAAACTTCAGTTTTCTCTCCCAAATTTGTGTTCTTTGTGTGAACCAATTTTGAAGGCCAAATTCGCGGTATTCTTGTGAATCAACGTGAGTTTGGTTAAGATCTTCCGGGTATTCGTGGAATCAACGGATTATCTTTTGTTTTCTATTTGCTACGCTGCATCCTTATGACAAACTAAGACACTTTGTTGTATGTAAATACAGACCTGTGTCCGACGTTTGCCTTTTAAAGAAAGTTTGCAATACCAAAAAGTTATAATCATTGTGTGTATGCCTTAATCATAAAAGTATGTCTATGTATGAGTCACGTAAGATAACTTCATGATAAATAAAAAGGCCAAGGGATATTCCGAAATGTAACATGTTTAAATGGACAATAATACCAACGATCGGCTAGAAATGTATGTCACGACAAACAATCAAAGGAATAAAAAATTCCTAACTGTGAAAGTTTAAATACTGAAAGTGCGTATTTGACACCGCTATCTGATTGAACCTTTCTTTGACTATACTTGTCAAAAATATTCTGTTAAGTTTTTAGTATAGGTTGTAAATTTTAAATAATATAGTGTAGTCTAAGTTTAATTTTTGTTCACAATTTTAACTTTAATTTACTTTACTTTTAGTTTATTTTTACTTTTATTTTTATTTGTACTTAGGAAAAAGGTCAAAATTTACTGAGGGTGCATTCCTAGTTAAATAAAATAAACACTGCGTGAAAATCTTGTGCTTAGGGTAAAAGATTTGGCATAGTTTATTCCGTTACACAAAAAAGTTGTAAAAGTTGAATTTATTTCAAAGATTTTCAAAAATTTCAAAGTTTAAAATCGGGTTTAAGATAAAGTCGAATACACATTCGAGTTTAGCTTATTCTTCGAATTTGCTGATAAAGTCGAATGTAGACAAACTCGAAGGTTGTTGGTATAAATAGGTTAACAGTGATGGTCATAAATCACTTTCTTTCGAATTTATCCCTTCGACTTTATTAGAGCGATTTCGAGTTTGTAAGGTCTACCACTACTAGATCTATCTAGGCGCGGATCCGTGAACGAGTGCGGAATCCTCGTTATCGGTTAGACGGACAACTCTCAACTACGAAACACGGAGACTATTAGACGCTGAACGAACGACACACGAACGATCCTACGAACTAATTCTCTCCGAAACGGACCTAAAGCTGATGATAAACTCGAGATCGCCTTAAGCTTAATTCCTCACGAATTCTGCTAAAAGTCTGATAATTAATCGAGTCTATCCCTAATTATAGAGGCTAATTCGAGTCTGTTATGGGCCAAACTCGAATCTGGCCCACGGCCCATTCGAGTTTGTCCTCATAGACACTCTCGAATCTGCCTAGCTTCGAATCTAGGTCTACATTCGAATCTGACACAGATTCGAATGTCAAACCTTACATAATTCGAATCTACTATTTCACATACTCAACTTAGTATTGAAACTTATGTTTTTACCTTAAGATTGATTTTATCTTTGATCTTTATGTTTGAACTTCTTATAATACGTTACATCAAGTTCAAACACACAAACCATAGTAAATCTCAACCATATATAAACATATATAACAAACACTTGCTAGAACCACAATGTAGGATCACTTAGACTGCTATCATCACACAAGGTGTACCAACAGAGTTTGCCTTCGACTTTGCCGTTTTTCAAGTTTCATACTGTTGGTCGAGTTTTGTTCAGTTGTGTTCGATTCTACTAGCAAATCTAGGTATAATCCATAGTATTGTACGAGATTTAAGTGGTTTTAGACTCCATTTGAGCCAAAAATTAACAGATTTTGAAGTTTTATTGGTGGACAGTTTGTTTTTCAAAATTACAAACTTTGAACCGGTGAAATGTCAAATTGATTACAAATATCCTTGATTAGGACCTATTAGGACTAATGAATGTGATTTTCTACGTCTAAAATAGTTAAAATCTTGGAGTTTTGTGATTAAAGTGACCGACATTCTCGAGTTTGTTCATAGTCTCGAGTTTGATCGTGGTCTCGAGTTTGTCACTAAACTCGAATGACACACTAAACTCGAATGAGTGGTTCTTCGAATTTGTTGTTCGAATTTGACATTATGTTGGTACACCCTGTGTGACGATAGCAGTCTAATCGATCTAACATTGTGGTTTAAGTAATATTCAACATATTGGTTAAACGAGTGTTTTGATATATATGTTTATATATGTTTGTCTGTTATTGATTGTGTGTTTGAACTTGATGTAACATATTACAAGAAGTTCAAACATAAAGATCAAAGATTCATTCAAGCATAAGTAAAAACATAAGTTTCAACACTTAGGTTTTTGAGCAAATGAGTTAGATTCGAATCAGTAAAGGCTTGGCATTCGAATCTGTGATAGATTCGAATGTAGCCTTAGATTCGAATGAAGGCTAGATTCGAGAGTGTCTTTGTGGACAGACTCGAATGGGCCTTGGGCCAGATTCGAGTTTGGCCCACATCAGACTCGAATCAGGGTCTATAATTAGGGATAGACTCGAGTCATTAGTAGACTTTTAGCAGAATTCGTGAGGAATTAAGCTTAAGGAGATCTCGAGTTTATCATCAGCTTTAGGTCCGTTTCGGAGAGAATTAGTTCGTAGGATCGTTCGTGTGTCGTTCGTTCAACGTCTAATAGTCTCCGTGTTTCGTAGTTGAGAGTTGTCCGTCTAACCGTTAACGAGGATTCCGCACTCGTTCACGGATCCGCGTCTAGATAGATCTAGTAGTGGTAGACCTTACAAGTGGTATCAAAGCCTACGGAGTGTTCTTGGTGTTCTTCGTGTTCATCAAATACATTCTAGGTTTCTTGACGCTAGGTGGACGGTTTTTTTTCCTCTCAAAATCGAGTTTTTGAGCTTAGCAAATTCATATTCAGCAAATACTTTGTGGTTTTTCTCGTTTTTGATCGAAACCATTATTTTTCGTTAGAAAAATACTGGTTTCATCTGAAAATCGTTAAAAAATCAAAGTATTCACTGTTTTTCGAGTTTGCGGCGCTCGAATCTAATAGGGGCAATTAGGGTTTCACTTTAGTCTCGAGTCTAATCTAAATCTGCTCCATTTCGAGTCTGTTTCTGTAGGTTTCGAATCTGTGTCGAGTTTGTGCTTCATTCGAACAGAGTCTCGAGTCTATCTAGTTTCGAGTCTAGTTCGAGTCTAGTCTAGTTTCGATAAGTGCTTCGAATCTACTGTTACTTCGAGTTTGGCAATCCTTCGAATCTTAGGTCCTTCGAATCTAAGAACTTTCGAATCTGACATATTTCGAGTTTAACTAAATTAAAACACTTAATCGAATTTAATCCCAAAAGATTTAACTTTAATTAGTTTCGAATCTACCTAGATTCGAAAGAATTATTCTAAATCAGTTTCGAATTAAATTAATTAAGTTCACATTCAATTACTTTCGAAACAATGTCAAATCTTCAGAAATTCCTAGAAATGGACCACGAGGTCGGGAAGGCAAACGCACCGCCTAAGCTGATGAAGGTCGAGGATTATTACTGGTGGAAAGACCGATTTACTGATTTCGTACGTTTCAACGACATGCGCATGTGGGTGTGCATCGACGAAGGGTATATTCCACCGGTATCTGAAGTTGAAGGCCGTCAAAAGGTCTTGTCATACCAAATGATGAAGGAGGATGACAAGAAACTATTTGAAGCCGAAAACAAAGCTTTCTCTCTAATCCGAATGGCGTTACTGCAGGATATTCTACACACATTTAGGACTCAGAGGACCTCAAAAGAACTTTGGGAGTCGCTAGAGAAGTGGTGTGAGGGAAATCCTAGAGTTAGGAGAAAGCGTACAGAGCTGTTAAAACAACAGTTCGCAATCTTCAAGGCGTTAAAGGATGAACAACTGGATGACATCATCACCCGGTTCTATCATCTATTGACAGAACCTGAGAGCCACGGGATTGAGTTTACCGATACTGACAAGAACAACAAGCTTCTTGATGCCCTGCCAGCCAAATGGGCTATGTACGTGGCAATGATTAAGCTGAATGAGGACAAATACTACACTCAATCTCTGGATGATATAGTGGGAACGTTGAGGGCATATCACTTCGAGCTCCTGAAGACTGAGACTGATTACGAACAAGTCCAGAATCCAGCAATGTATTTTGGAAAGACGACAAAATCTTCAGCGGCAGCCGAACCGAAGACTGCTACAACGTTTTTCACTGGAGAGACATCGTCACCAGCAGAGTCTGATGACACACTGAATCGCGCGTTCTTAGGGTTAGGAAGATCGGAAGAACCGCAACCTCAAGTACAACAGGCATCGACATCTCAGAGCTACTCAAAGATGCCCATGAGCGCAAAGTCGGCGGAAGAACATCTGAATCTGCTTGCTTCTTTTGTGGCCGCATACGGAAATTGTGTTCAAGGGAAGATTAATGATCCGGCTCTTTTGGACGAAGACTACGATCAGGTAGACCCCGATGATCTTGAGGAAATGGATCTTAAGTGGCAACTGGCCATGGTGACCCAGGGGGTTAAGAGATTCATTAAGAGAACTGGAAGGAATCTGCAGATGAATAACAAGGGAATAGGATTTTATAAGTCCAAAGTCAAATGCTACAACTGTCAGGGATTGGGACACTTCGCTAGGGAATGTCAGAGACCGAAGGTAGAGACATACCAAGGACAGAGTCAGCATCAGGGACAGTACCAAAATCAGTCCCAACAACAATACCTTCCGAGTTCCTCATCTGGACAAGCCAATCTAGCTGGTTTACTATCGAACGTCACTTCAGATCGACAGCTAGATGGTACGTATGATTGGAGCTCACATCCTGAGTCGAATGCTAGAGCCTTCATGGCTGAAGTCACAGAAACTGGATGTGATGGGGACGAGCAGACCACACGGGACAGCAGTCCGATGTGGGTAGAGAAGGCGAATGATCAGACAGTGCTGGAGTTTGCTGCTCAGATGGCCAACATGGAATCTGATAACTCAAAGGTTAGTCTGTCTTATTCTCTATTTCGTGAATTATGTGCTTTATGTGTTAGTTCTAACGATAGGTTAAACCTAGTCTTAGACTCACATAAGACCATAACTGCTCAAAATGAAAACTTGAAAATTGAAAACGCTAGCCTAAATGATATCAAGCAAGATCTAAAAGAAAAGCTTAAGGCTGATGCTCAAGACGTAGTAGTTCTAAAAGACAAACTCAGTGAGCAGTGTGTTAGGATAGAGCTAATGTATGAGCACGTAGAGGCCTTGACAAAAAGTCTTAAGGACAAGGATATAGAGCTAGCAGAGACAAAGGTTAAGGTAGCAGAGGCAAATAGCAAGTTGGAGAAGTTTAGGAATTCGAGCCTAAATCTAGGGAAAGTCTTAGATGCCCAAAGACAGTCTAAGAAGCCCGTAGGTCTAGGTTTTCACGAAATACCTCCACCTTTCAATGCTAACTATGTGCCTCAGCCTCTGGAGAAAACTGACAAATCAGTAGACTTGGAGGACCTACCTGAACCAACACCTGAGCCTATAGTAGAAAATGCACCTAAGGTGGCTGGCTCAACCGTCAAGGTAAAGAAAGTGAAATTTGTGTCTTCCTCCAGTGAAACACCTGCAGGAAAACAGAAAATTTCTTGGGCTAACCAGGTCGATGAGCCAGACACCATAGATGTTCCAAAGGAAGTAGACACTAGTGAGACACCTAGATCTAAGGGAACACACAAAAAGTCCATAGATAAGATGTCTTGCTTCAGATGTCACGAGAAGGGGCATGTTGCTTCTCACTGTCCACTTAGGAAAACCGATGTTACCCCTAAGACAGTGAACCCAACACCTGTTAAGCCCTCACCCAGTGTGGCAAGCAGCAGTAGTTCTCAACCTACCGAGAAAACTGCGCAGGCCGCACCCAAACAAGTTGTGAAAAACACACCGGTTAAGGTTGGACCAAAGGAAGTGATTAGGACAAATTCACCGAATCGTGTCAATAATCAATCTAGGTCAGTACCTCAACAAGTCTGTAGGAGCACAACACCTAGCAGGCCACATACTCCAGTTAGGTCACATACTCCAGTTAGACAGTATGCACCGGTAAGAGCTCACGGATTGCAGTCAGAAATGGCATATAATAGGAATTATTCTAGATCTCCACAACAAATGCCTACACTAAGGCAAAGAGTGAACTTAAATCACTCGGCACCACAACAGAATTCAGTTCAAAGGCCCAAGTCACCTGAAAGGCGAGATGGGTACTTGAAAGAGTTCACGTATGTGGACGAGAATGGTATTACCAAGTCAGTCATGGCTTGGGTTCCCCATGATAACTAACCTCTTTTCTTTCATGTGCAGGAGATAACTACAGGTCCAAACAACAAGTGGTTCGTCGACAGTGGTTGCTCCAGGCACATGACGGGGGAAAGAAGTCTACTCACAAACTTCAAGGGAGGTAATAGGGGATTCGTATCATTCGCGGGTAATAAGGGTGGAAATATCACGGGTACCGGAGTGGTCACTAATGGGACAATAAAGTTGGACCAAGTTTATCACGTTGATAAACTGGTTCACAATCTCATTAGAGTATCTCAAATCTGTGATATGAAGAACTCAGTGTTATTTACTGACACTGAGGCGTTAGTGCTAAAGCCGGGATTCAATATTCCTGAAGAATGGGTATTGATGCGGGCGCCAAGGAAGAACGACTTATACATGTTGGATATGAACAAGCTGGAGACTTCGATGGGGCCAATCTGTCTATTATCCAAAGCTTCAGAGACGGAATCAGTACTGTGGCACAGACGCATGGCTCACCTGCACCTAAGAAAGATGAATTACATAACAAAGAATGGACTGGTGCAGGGTGTGCCCATGAAAAGTTTTCAGTTCGAGGACAAGTGTCTACCTTGCATGAAGGGCAAACAGCATAAGAAGACACACAAGTCCAAGAAGCAGAACTCCATAGCCTCTACATTCGATTTGTTGCACGTGGACCTTTTCGGCCCAATCAACAAATGGAGTATCGGAGGTAGTTGGTACTGCTTAGTTATCACTAACGATTACTCACGTTTTTCTTGGGTTTTCTTTTTAGGTACGAAGGACGAGACGGCTGCAAAGCTCATCGGGTTCTTAGACCAAGTGGAGAACTCCTACGGAACAAGGGTTAAAATAATTTGTAGTGATAACGGGACTGAATTCAAAAACACTGTAATTGGTGTATATTGCCTATCAAAGGGCATAGTGCATCAATTCAGTGCACCATATGAACCTCAACAGAATGGGGTGGCCGAACGTAAAAATAGAACTTTGATTGAAGCTGCAAGGACTATGCTTTCGGATTCAAAGCTTCCTACCATATTTTGGGGGGAGGCAGTGAATACCGCGTGCCATATTTTAAACCGAGTCCTTACAGTCAAATCATTGAACAAAACATGCTATGAAATTTTGAATAATCGGCCACCTAACTTAACTGGATTCGAACCGTTTGGAGTACCATGCAGTATTTTAAGAACGAAACATCAACCGAAGTTTGGTGAAAAGGCTGACGAAGGATACTTCCTAGGTTATGTGCCGAACTCACCAAACAAACGGGTGTTTAACAAAACAAATGGTACTATGGAGATTGTGTATAATATTGAAGTAACAAGTTATACACATGAACCCCAAACTGGTCCGGAATGGATATTTGACTATGATAAGTTATTTGAGTCATTTAACATTCCTTTGGATGATACTGCAGGTACAATCGAAAAAGACATGGCGACGTTGCACCTAAATGACGATGGCCATATTTTTCCGAGGACTACGTTTGAATCCACATCCGAGCCTACTGCGACAGTAGATGGATCTCCAGAAGTTCCTGATCAAGAAGCACCTACCACTGAGAATCAGACTCAGGCATCAAGTTCCAACTCTGAGGAAAACGTCCATGCGGAGGAAAACGTAGAAGCTGAGCCTGTTCCCCCATTAGGTGAAATAGGATCTAACTTAGGAGATAATCTAAGGGTTGATGATATAGAGACCTCTAGGATTAACAAGAACCATCCATTAGAAAGCATCATAGGAAATCCTAACGAGGGTGTGAGGACAAGGAGTAGTGTAAATAACAACACTGTGTTGTTGTCGATGATAAACGACTCCGAGGCATATCACACATGTCTCTATTCGTGTTTCATATCGCAAGTAGAGCCTAAAAATGTGCAAATGGCACTTAAGGATAACTCTTGGGTTGAAGCGATGCAGGAAGAACTTTCACAATTTAGGAAACTAGAAGTGTGGGAGTTAGTTCCGTTACCTCGAGGGGAGATTGCAATAGGAACCAAATGGGTTTTTAAGTGCAAAAGAGACGATCGGGGTATAGTCACGCGCAACAAGGCGAGATTAGTTGTAAAGGGTTTCAACCAAGAGGAGGGAATCGATTACAACGAAGTGTTTGCACCAGTAGCAAGGCTGGAAGCCATTAGGTTGTTTCTAGCGTTTGTCTCCTTCAAAGGCTTTAAGGTATATCAACTGGACGTTAAGAGTGCTTTCCTGTATGGGAAAGTGAAGGAGTTGGTGTATGTAGAACAACCGCCCGGATTTACAGATCCAAAATATCCGGATAGAGTATATCGCTTAGATAAGGCTCTATATGGATTGCATCAGGCACCTAGGGCGTGGTATGAGACTCTATCCAACCATCTGTTAGAGAACGGTTTTGAAAGGGGTAGGATAGATAGTACTCTCTTTGTTAAGAGAAAGGGAGATCACTTTATCTTGGTACAAGTGTACGTCGATGATATCATCTTTGGATCATCAGACGAACAAATGTGCAAAGATTTCGAGAAGGTGATGAAGTCTAAGTTCGAGATGAGTGCTATGGGAGAGTTAAATTTCTTCTTAGGGTTACAAGTTGACCAAAAGAAGGAAGGGATGTTTATCCATCAGACTAAGTATGTCTATGACATATTAGAACGTTTCGGGATGGAAGGAACTAAGTTGACTGCCCACTTCAGCACGCCGATTCAAGTGAATCACAATCTCGGGCCGGGTACTGAAAGTGATACCGATGTGGATCCGACTTTATATCGGGCCATGATTGGGTCACTTATGTATTTAACTGCTTCAAGACCTGACATAATGTTTGCTGTGTGTATTTGTGCTAGGTTTCAAGCGAATCCGAAAGAGATGCATATGAAAGCTGTGAAGCGGATTCTACGATACCTCAAGTCGAAACCGAAGCTGGGACTTTGGTATCACGCGGAGGGAGATCTAGAGTTGGAGGCGTTCACGGATTCAGACTACGGAGGATGCAGTTTGACGCGCAAATCAACAACTGGAGGTTGTCAGTTCCTAGGAGGGAGATTGGTATCCGGGCAATGCAAGAAACAAACGTCGGTAGCCGTGTCAACGTGCGAGGCCGAGTATGTTGCTGCTGGTAGTTGCTGCTCACAGGTTCTGTGGATACAACAACAATTGCGGGATTACGGTTTGGCTTACACTCAAACTCCTATTAGGATAGATAACCAGTCTACTATTGCTATAACTAATAATCCAGTTAAACACAACAAAACAAAGCACATAGACATAAGGCATCATTTTATTCGTGATTGTGCTGAAAAGAACTTAATCAAACTGGTAAAAGTGGCAACAGAAGATAATAATGCAGATTTATTTACCAAAGCGTTTGATAAGTCACGGTTTGAGTATTTAATTCTACTGAATGGAATGCGCAACCCAGAGTAAATTGACCTTAGTAGTAGTAGTTTATTTTCTTTTAGAGTCGTAGTATTTCTTTCTTTACAGTAGTCTGCTAATTTAGGTAAGTTTCTATTTTTAGTAAGTTTCTATTTTTAGTAAGATAGTAGGTTAGCTTATTTTACTGCTTTTTCTTATGAAAAACAAAAAAAAAAAGAGAGAAAATTACAAAAATACAAAAAAAAGAGAATATCAGAAAAAAGAGTTAAGTCTTAGATACATAGGTTCCAAGTGACGAAAATTAGCACAGTCGTTACAAACTCTAAGTGTTTAGGCTTTCACACATAATGCAACTAAATCCTAAGTGTTATACTTTATTTAGTTTGATGTGTTGGTAGGCATAATACACATAGGGAATCTCAAGGCTAATAAAATATTCTAGAAAAAGTCAAGCGTGTCACTAACTTAGATGTACGACCAATCGGTCTTAATTTTTATGTACAAGACATACAAACTTTGAGTCTACATGAGGTATGCAAACTTTCTGGGGATGTATGGCAACATCAAATACATCTTAAAATGGAAAGAATAGAAAAATCATACAAAATTGAGAGTCGAAAACATGCAACTCTGTTGTACGTAAGTACAGACCTGTTGTCTTTGTTTAGATTCGGGTTAGCAGCTGTGTCGCTTTGTTGTACGTCAGTACAGACCTGTCACCGCTGTCTGCTAACTTTAAAAATAAACCTTAAGTCGAACTAAGACACTTTGTTGTATGAAAATACAGACCTGTGTCCGATGTTTGTCTTTTAAAGAAAGTTTGCAAATACCAACAAGTTAGAATCTTTGTCTGTGTGCCTTTGATCATAAAAGTATGTCTATGTCTGAGTCACGTAAGATAATTTCCTGATAAATAAATATGCCAAGGGATATTCCGAAATGTAGAATGTTTAACGGGGAAAAATACCAGCAATCGGCTAAATAGGTGTGTCACGACAAATAATCAAAGGAATAAGAATTCCTAAGTGTGAAAGTATAAGTACTGAAAGTAAGTATCTGACATCGCTATCTGATTGAACCTTTTTTAGACTATACTCATCAAAAATATTTTGTTTAGTATTTAGCTTAGCTTGTAAATTTTTGAAGTATAGCTTAAGTCTAGATTAAATTTTTTGTCAAAATTTTATTTCTACTTTATTTTATTTTATTTTACCTTAGTTTATTTTATTTTATTTTATTTTATTTTAGTTTAATTTTTTACTTAGGTAAAAGGTCAAAAAAAACTGAGGGTGCATTCAAAGTTGGATAAAATAAACATTGCGTGAAATATCTTGAGCTTAGGGTAAAAGAGTTGGCATAGTTTTTCTGGTTACACGATACCGTAGAAAAAGGTTGGAAAAGTTGAAGTTATTTCAAAATTTTCGAAAATATTTCTAAGTGTTTGGTGGTTTCGAATCTGGGACAGACTCGAAGAGGTAAGACTTCGAATCTGTCAGTAGATTCGAGTAGGGCCTTAGACTCGAAGGTTGTTAGTATATATAGGTCAACAGTGAAGTCATTTAATACTTACTGTTCTCGAATCTATACTCTCGAATCTATACCGGCGATTTCGAATCTGTTCTCGAGTCTATCGCTTTTCTCCTAAACGACATTTCATCGAGTTTAAAGCCTGTGTGTTCGATTCTACTACTGTACCTAGGTATAATCAACTTGATTGTACAAGATTCATGTAGTTTTATACATCATTTAGGTCAAAATCATCGAATTTTGAATGTTTAAGGGTTGAAATAGGGTTTTTACAAAATTACCAAATTTGGGC
This sequence comes from Centrapalus pauciflorus, assembly GCA_020465985.1. Taxonomy (NCBI): domain Eukaryota; kingdom Viridiplantae; phylum Streptophyta; class Magnoliopsida; order Asterales; family Asteraceae; genus Centrapalus; species Centrapalus pauciflorus. The sequence continues at coordinate 38,969 of JAANYP010002185.1, read as the reverse complement.
CGATGAACAATCAAATTAAAGGCATATTTCTGTGATTAGTAACTAGTAGGACGAATGAATGTAATTTTCTAAGTCCATAAAGGTTAAAATCAAGAGATTTGGTCCTTGAATGAATACGGCCGTTTCGAATCTGTTCATGAGTTTCGAATCTGTTCATGGGTTTCTCGAATCTGTCATTAGATTCGAGATGACCATGACCTTCGAAACTGACCATTAGACTCGAATATGCACTGTGGCATAATGTGCAGATTGAGTTACCCTACATCCGTCAGTTTTATGATCATTTGCAGGTAGACTGCTCGATCACTCCGACAGTTCTACGCACTCGTATTGCAAACAGCCGTTGGTATTCTCGGCTGATATGCTTCGTCAAGTGCTGCAATTGGGCACTCATGAAGAAGAAGCTGGTCCAATAGAATTTTCGTTGAGTATAAGGCAAGCGGCCTTTCAAAGAATGGGGTACAGCCTCGATGTGACAAAAGTGTCATACATGAAAAGTGGATTAATAGGACAGTGGAGGTTTCTGGCGCATGTGTTTATGGTGTGCTTTGCTGCGAAAAAGGCAGGGTTCGACTATATTGTCGCGAAAATTCAATCAGGGATCGTCGCTATGGTGTATAATCGCCCATATAGTTTTTCAGAGATGTTCTTTTCGGAGTTTGTTCATCAGATATCTGCTCCTGAGAATCAACAGTTTTTGCTTTATCCAAGGTTCATTATGATGTTGATAAGGCACTTCTTGCCAAACTTGCCGCTGTCAAATGATTTTCTGAGCGTTGCCATCATGGACAAAAGGATCTTCGCTGATTGTTCCTCACACCGAGGAAGATTGGCTGTTCCTGTTGCGCGTCCACTATTCCGAGCAATTGTGGATAGGGAGTTTCAAGCCCCGGAAGATGCCAACTGGGCAGGGGTCGTTGAGTTTCAACCGCAACAACAACCTCAACAACGTCAACAACAACAGCAGTCGCGCGCTCAAAGACGCCGTCAAAGACCTGCAGCAAGTCAAGTTCAGGCATCAAGGCCTTCCACTAGTCAGCAGCCTCAAGCACAGGAAGCAGGGCCTTCGAGTGCGGCTCCAGAATCTGAGCAAATTGCACAAACATTAGAAGAAATATGGGCATCAGGGCCCCATGCAAACGAAGATGTCGCCGCAACATTAGTTGGTGAATTGCTCAGTCCACCTGAAGGAGAAGCAGACGTATTAAGAGATGTGGAAGAGTATGAGCCAGAACAGGCTGATAAAGGTCTGACATCATCTGAATCAGAGTCGGAGGATATGGAGGAGCTGGAAGTTGAAGCTTCTGAATCAGTGGCTACAGATCCCAATATTCAAATCGGAACCTATGGATCTAGGTTGATAGTGAATGAAGCAGGATCGAGGAGAAGAGAGGAAAGGGAATCTGACGATTCAGATTTCGAAGAGGAGGAAGTTGCTCCCTTGGTGACTAGGCAAAGGGCCAAGCGTCACAGGTTCATGCAAGGGTCAACATCAGCATCTGAAGCCCAACAGTCGCAAACTCAACCTCCAGAACCACAAGCCACCGCTCCACCATCACCACCACCTCAACATGAGCCATATATTCCACCACCATTCATCCCTTCTCCAGTTCAGTCCATTCCATCTACCTCAACCGCCTATGCTGACAATCAGCGGTTTACGCAGCTCAAAGCTCGAGTGGACTTCCAACACGTTCAAATCCTGAGCCTAACACAGGCAATGGGTGAAATTCAGGCACATAATGCAAATCTAGATAAAGAAAATGCTGAATTAAAGAAGACTGTAGAAAAAATCCAAGACGAGAATGTTGAGCTGAAGACGTTCGTCTGCGATCAGGCAGCCGAGTTAAGATCGATGCGCTCCCTCATTGAGCAGTTAATGAAAAATCTTCAGGCTCAGGGGGAGACATCCTGCCATGATCAAGTAGTTCGCAGGGATGATGATGATGATAATGAAGATGGAAATGGCAATGATCCCAGCCTAAAAAGACAGAATGAGCCAGTAGATCTTTCTGCTGCTCAGACTGCTCAATCTGAGGGGGAGCCTAGTCTAGAAGGAGAAGTAGGAGGAGCTGGAGGAGAAGCAGGTTCTTCAAGGACTTTAGATAGTGACATGATAGATGCACTGAAAGACATTGAGGAAGAGCTTAAGGAATTTGATTTTGAAGATGACGTCGAAGAGTTGGAAGAAGGTGAACTCATTCCAGAGGACGTCGTTGACTGGAAATCAGATGATGAAGTCTTAGATGATGAGGACGATCATGTAAATGAGGTGATAATCAATTCACAACCGGTCACGGAGCTATATGAGGGCCAAAATCATAATGTGATTGATATAGACTACATCAAGGTAGCCTCGGTTGAAGACAAAGAACTTGAAGAGGCAGAGAAAGAGGCATCTAGAGCTGATTTGATAAATCTTTGGTTCAAAAAGGAAGAAAAGAAAGATCAGCTGAAGATGAAGAAGAAGATGAGAGTTCCGGGTGCTGGAAGCTTCTCAGGAGGGATTATAAGCTGGTTCTTTGACAAAGAACTGCAGCTATTTATCTTGAAAAGAAGAGATGGCCTCCAATACTTGAGGCGAACCCTGAAAGCATTCAATACACTGCCTAAGATTGAAGTTAAGGAACTAGCATGGAAGGAACTTTAATATAGGCGAAGACCCATACGCTGATGTCATGGCAAGAATAATAAGAAAAGAGGGTCGTTCAGGAAAGTTTGAGAGGCTTAAGCCGAGATCAGGCAAAAGGGTCGAGGATGGATCAAGGATAGATCCTCATACTGGAAGACCTTGAGCCAGAATGATTTATAAGCCAGTCAAATGTCTGAAAAAGGTGCCAATGAAATCGATGCCACAGAATATTTTGAGCAACATGAAATGGTGGTACCTCGAGATTGACACTGCTGAAGCCATCATGGAGGATCAAGACGAGAAGGTCATTTTGAAGGTATATGATCCACTGCATTTGATAAACCTATCAAAGGACGACCTGAAGAAGCTACATGATCAGCCTATCTTCTTTACTGAACCATGGAGATCTGAAGCCAGGAAGTTCCAGAAGGTAGTTAAAGTTTGTATAGATGCTGGATTATATGCAGGCAGTAGTATATATAGTTCTAGTACTTAAATTTGATGTAAATAATTAGAAGCTATCGTCAAGGGGGAGTCTGTTGGTACACCCTGTGTGACGATAGCAGTCTAATCGATCTAACATTGTGGTTTAAGTAATATTCAACATTTTGGTTAAACGAGTGTTTTGATATATATGTTTATATATGTTTGTCTGTTATTGATTGTGTGTTTGAACTTGATGTAACATATTACAAGAAGTTCAAACATAAAGATCAAAGATTCATTCAAGCATAAGTAAAAACATAAGTTTCAACACTTAGGTTTTTGAGCAAATGAGTTAGATTCGAATCAGTTAAGGCTTGGCATTCGAATCTGTGATAGATTTGAATGTAGCCTTAGATTCGAATGAAGGCTAGATTCGAGAGTGTCTTTGTGGACAGACTCGAATGGGCCTTGGGCCAAATTCGAGTTTGGCCCACATCAGACTCGAATCAGGGTCTATAATTAGGGATAGACTCGAGTCATTAGTAGACTTTTAGCAGAATTCGTGAGGAATTAAGCTTAAGGCGATCTCGAGTTTATCATCAGCTTTAGGTCCGTTTCGGAGAGAATTAGTTCGTAGGATCGTTCGTGTGTCGTTCGTTCAGCGTCTAATAGTCTCCGTGTTTCGTAGTTGAGAGTTGTCCGTCTAACCGTTAACGAGGATTCCGCACTCGTTCACGGATCCGCGTCTAGATAGATCTAGTAGTGGTAGACCTTACACATTATATTCGAATTATCTAATTAAAATTTTAATTAAACTTGTAGAAATTCATTAGTGTTGGATTTTGTCCCTATACAAGTTCAAAATAAAACAAATTTGAATTTACACAAGTTTATTGCTTTTTAATAATTCTAATATTTTATTTGCTATATTGTGCAGACATGGCTGATAGAATTTTTGTTCCTAAGCATAACATGGTCATCTCTCCTGACCATGCGATTCCAGAGGCTCAAGCTTTCCACCAGATGGTGGATTTTTTTGTGGGATCAGGGATTTCCTATGCGCTGTCTCATAATATTTAAATCGTTATCCCTTACGTGCGTCAGTTTTGGGATCACCTGCTAGTGGACTGTACTGTTACTCCGACAGTACTAAGGACGAGGGTCGCTGGACACCCTCTGGTGTTTTCAGCCGATATGCTACGTCAAGTTTTGCAGCTTGGATCACAGGATCAAGAGAATGGGCCAATTGACTTCCCGTTGTCAATCAAGAAGGCTGCTTTTGTTAGAATGGGGTATAGCCTGGACGTAACGAAGTCTTCTTACATGAAAAGTGGGCTTATCGGACAATGGCGATATTTGGGGCATGCATGTCTTGATGGAATGTTTTGCTGCGAAGAAAGCTGGCTTCGATTACATTGTATCGAAGATTCAGTCTGGAATGATCGCATTGGTGTACAATCAACGGTTTAGCTTCTCTGAGATGTTCTTTTCTGAATTTGTTCAACAAACAACAGCTCCAGACAGAGAAAGATTTCTACTATATCCGCGATTCGTGATGATGCTGATCAGACATTTCTGGCCAAACCTGCCACAGCTGAACGAAATTCAAAGCGTTGCTGTCATAGACAAACGCATTTTTGCAGACTGCTCAGCTCATAGAGGAAGACTGGCTAGGCCAGTGGAGGCACCTCTTTTTGGTGCAGTAATCAATTCTTATTTTGTAGTCCCTGAAGGTGCCAACTGGGCAGGGGATGTACAGGTTCAGCAGCAACAGCAACCACAGCAACAAAGACCGCAGCAACCAAGGCCTCAACAACAAAGAAGGTGGCAACTCCCATCCGCGAGACAAATTCAGGCTGATAGGCCTTCTACAAGCCAAGCTCAAGAGCTGGAAGAGGCTGGTCCTTCGAGTGCACCATCCGTATCTGATCCGACATTTCAAACGTTGGATGAGATTTGGGCAGCCGGTCCGAATGCTAATGAGGAAATCACTGCTGAACTCGTTGGAGATCTATTGGAGCCTCCAGAAGGAGAAGTTGATGTTTTTAAACAGATAGATGAGTATCAACCTGAGCCAGAAGGCAAAGCCGTGTCAACTTCTGAGTCTGAGTCAGAAGAAACTGAGGAGATTGAGGTTGAGGCCCCACATACTATGACTGCAGATCCGTCCATTCAAATAGGGACATATGGATCACGATTAGTTGTGATTGATGAAGAGGTTAGAAGGAAAAGAAATTCGGGGGAGTCCGAGGACTCAGATTATGAAGAAGAGGAAGTAGTAACTTTGGTACCTCGACAAAGGGCCAAAAGGCACAGGTTTATGCAGGGAGCTTCGGCTGCCTCTGCGTCTGAGTCTGACATTCCATCCGCTCAACCATCTGTTCAACCACCAATCACGCCGTCACCAATCACATCAATTCCATCCACTTCATCCACCTTTACCGACAACCAGCGTTTCTCAGAGTTGAGAAGCAAGGTAGACTTCCAGACAGTCCAAATATTTCAACTCACAAAAGCAGTCAGCGAGCTTCAGGAGCATAATGCAAAAATTGATCAAAAAAATCTTGAACTGAAGACATTTGTCGCTGATCAGGCTGCTGAAATCAGAACTATGAGGTCCCTCCTCGAGCAGCTAATGAAAAATCTTAAGGGTCAGGGGGAGACGAGTTGTAAGGATAGTGAGGAACCTCGCAGGGGAAATGATGATGAAGATGAAGGCGATGATCCCAATGCATAGAGAGAAAATGAGCTAGTAGATTTTCCTGCTACTCTATTTGCTGAATTTCAGGGGGGAGCCTGTTCAAGGAGGAGAAGGAGGAGAAGCAAGCTCCTCGAAGGTGGTTGCGGGCGATTTGAATGAAATCATCGAAGATTTAATGGATATCGAGGAAGAGCCATTAGATCTTGAATTTGATTTTGAAGATGATGTAGAGGATCTGGAAGAAGAAGAGTTTGTGCCAGAAGATGTAACTGATTGGAAATCTGATGAGGAGGTTGTGGTAGATGAAGATGACAATGTAGATGAAGTAATCATTCAGTCACAACCTATCACAGAACAATATGAACATAACGATCAACATGTAATTGATATAGATGATATCAAATTGGCTTCTGTAAATGATTCAGAACTGGAGGAGGCGGAAAGAGAGCCAAGCAGAGCTGAACTGTTAAATCTTTGGTTCCATAAGGAAGAAAAGAAAGCAGAGCCAAAGATGAAGAAGAAGATGAGAACTCCGGGGGCAGAAAATGTCTAAGGTGGTATTATCAGCTGGTTCTTCGACAGAGAACTGCAGCTATTCATTCTGAAGAGGAGAGATGGACTCCAGTACCTGAGGCGTAAGCTTAAAGTATTTAACACATTGCCGAAGGTAGAAGTGAAGGAGTTAGCCTGGAAAGAATTGATCAACATTGGAAATGACCCTTATGTTGAGGTAATCGCAAAGATAATCAGAAGAGAGGGTAGAACTGGAAAGTTTGAGAGACTTAAGCCGAGATTAGGGAAGAGAGTTGAGGATGAGTCAAGGATAGATTGTCATACTGGAAAGCCATGGGCAAAAATGGTTTACAAACCTGTCAAGTGCTTGAAAAAGGTGCCAATGAAGTCGATGCCACAGAACGTTTTGAGCAACATGAAATGGTGGTATGTCGACAATGATACAGCCAAAGCAGTCATGGAGGATACACAGGACAAAGTATTTTTGAGAGTGTATGATCCACTGCATTTAATAAACCTATCGAAGGACGATCTGAAGAAGCTTCATGGTCAGCATATCTTCTTTCATGAAGGATGGAGATCTGAAGCGAGAAAGTTCCAGAACATAGTCAGAGTATGTATAGATGTAGGTATATACGCAGGAAGTAGTATATATAGGTCTAGTACTTTATCAAAATGTAAATAGTTAGAAGCTATCGTCAAGGGGGAGTCTGTTGGTACACCCTGTGTGACGATAGCGGTCTAAGTCGTATTAGCATTTTGTCTAAGTCATGTTACAAAGTACTGAATACTAACTAGTGTTTGATATATGTGTCTATGTTTTTTTGAGAGTTATTGATTGTATGTTTGAACTTGATGTAATGTATTACAAGAAGTTCAAACATAAAGTCCAAAGATTAATTCAAACATAAGTTAACAAATGTTCAAATAGAAGTTGTACATGAGGAATTCGAATTTAGATCAGATTCGAAGTTAACATGGAGCTAAATTCGAATGTGTCATATAGACAAACTCGAATGGGCCTTGGGCCTGGATTCGAGTTTGTCCAATGACAAACTCGAATACACCTTTATAATTAGGGGTTTAACTCGAATCATTAAGAGACTTTTGCAGAATTCGTGTGAGTAATTAAGCAAAGGCGATCTCGAGTTTATCAGCTGATAGTGACTGTTCTCGGAGAGAATCATTGCGTAGGTTCGTTCGTGGTCGACCGTACAGCGTTGTGGTAGTCTCCGTGTTTCGTGTGAGTGTTATATCCGTCAAGCCGCTAACGAGGATTCCGCACTCGTTGGTGGTGTCGCGTTTAGATAGATCTTTGTAGTGCAAGACCTTACATGCTCACAGCTTCTCGCTGTTTTTTATGCCCCCATTCGTGCGTAATATGCATTTAACAACCCGTTTCCAGAATTTCGACGGATATATAAACAATTTTCTAAAAAACAAGCAACTATTGATTGAAATTAAAAATAAATTCTGTTTACATAATTAGGAACAAAATACATCTATTGTTTATAATAATTAAACATCATGTTGCTCGTCTTCCTCGTCTTCCTCATCTTCCTCATCCCCGTCTTCGTTTTCATCTTCATTCATGTTATCAAACTATGGGGGTACGATCGGTCGGTAGTCCTCAACATTTATTTGTGAAGATAATAAGGCGTGATAAAAGGATTGTTGTGGAGCAGCTAACGCAGTTTGACATTGTTGTTGCGCGAGAATTGCAGCTTCTTGCGCATTTTGACGAGCAGTTTGTTGGGCAAACATTGCATCAACTTCAGCTTGTGTACACGTTCTTTCTTGTGATTGAGTGTTTGAAGTTGATGATGAACCACAAGGTAACTTTCGTCCAAGCCCACGATTATGACCGCCTCTCTCTCCCAACACTTGTGACATAATCTCTTCCTCACTCATTGAGTTGGAAGTGCTACTTTGAGAGTGTTAATATGTATTTCCCGTATATAATCAGCACTTGTGTAAATATTAATCACTCAAACATTCAACAAATAGAATAAAGAACTCAATGATTGAAGAATGATGAAGAATACGGACAAAGAGAATGTTCTCTGATAAAAGCGGCGGCTGTCTGTGTATTCTCAAATTCTGAAAATCTGATTACACAAAACCCTAGGTCACCTTTTTGACAAGGGAATTAAAGCAAGTATCACAGAATTACAAAATGACCCACTGAACTTTTAATAATAAAGAAACTACTTAAACAAATACTAGAAATAAATTACAAGTAAACAAACTATTAATATTTATTACAAAAGAAACCCAGAAGATCGAAGTTAAATATCTAACAATCTCCCCCTTTTCGATCATTGTGGAGGAACTCGGGCATGATCTGTTGATTCTCGGAGTCCAAGGATGACGTCGAACCGTCTAGTCACTTGCCTGAGATGTAGCCTTTTGTTCAGTGTTGGGAAATATTCTAAGTATGTCAAGCTGTTAGATAGATTTCTCAAACTGTTAGTAGATTTTCTGTGTAAATACAAAGTTCAAGCTGTTAGTTGAGAAAGTTCGAGCTGCTAGCTCAAAAGTTCAAGCTGCCAGTGTTCAAGTTCAAGCTGCTCAACAGCTCAATAAACAGAAAGTGCTGAAATTCAGGAAAAGATATATATTCGTAGATTCAAGCATATCTACTACCAGAGAAATCAGAGTTTCTCAAGGAAACAAATCAGAAAGCAATATATATACATAGAATAGGTTTTTCTATTGTAAGTTTGCACGTACAAGTTTATTTCAGTTGTAATTGCTTTTCTGATTAAGTTTTCATAAGCTTCTAAGGTTGTAAAACCCTAAGAACAATTTGTGTTCTTCGTTTAATCAAACAGATTAGAGGTGATTGTAATCATTGAGTTTGGCAATACAAGTGATCTTTGATTATTGATTATACTTATGTGTTATTTGTTCTGAAAGCTTTTCTTAAAACAGTTAAGTGTTATTCCGCAAACTAACTAATTGGACTTTGATTCAATACAAGGTTATTGGTTTTAGACTTTGATTGATTCAAACCAGTTAATCTTAGGTAGTGATTTTGATCCTGACAAGTGGTACAGAGCCAGGTTTTTCTTTGTTTTCAAAGTCAGAAGCTTTCCTTTAAAATTTTAATTCTCTGCAATGGAATTTGATAATAGCAGTAGTGGATCTGGGCAAGGACTCAAAGTGCCTATGCTCAAACCTACTGAGTTCGAGATGTGGAAACTTAGGATTCAACAGCACATTCAATTTATTGATTATGCCATATGGGAAGCTATTGAATTTCCTCCTGTAGTTGATCCTGAACTTCATGCTGCGGGCAAACCCATAAAAACACCTCCAAAAACTGAACTTGAAAGAAAGGCTAGAATGAATGAAGTTAAAGCTCTTACACTTTTACAGATATCCATTCCTAATGCCTATCAACATCAGTTTAAAAAATTTTATACTGCTCATTCTCTTTGGATTACTTTAGAGAAAAGATCTTCTAAAACAGCAGTATGAAAACTGTTCTGGTGGCAAGAATGAAAACCTTACTCAAATCTTTGACAAGTTTAATAAACTGATAGGTGAATTGGAGAGTGCCAAAGTCAGCTTGGAACAAGATGAAGTAAACAGAAAATTCCTTAGATCTCTTGGTGAAGAATGGACAGTCTATGCTGCCCAATGGAGAACAAAAGATACTCTTGATGAAATAGAGTTGGATGACCTTTACAACAGTCTGAGAGTGTTTGAAACTGAGATTGAAAATAAAAAGAAATCCTTTTCTTATAATCATAACACTACTCTGCTGTCATCAGCATTAACGGATAAATCTAACTGTTGTGATTCCTTTTCAGGTGCTGATGGTAATTCTACTGAAGTTCATTATAAAGATTTTGTTGCCAATGATGGACAGTTTTCTCTAAATGCTGAAGATTTAGAACAAATTCATCCAGATGATCTAGAAGAGATGGACATGAAATGGCAACATGCAATGTTGACTATGAGGGCTAAAAGGTTTCTGAAAAGAACTGGCAGATCCAACTTCCAAGCCAGACCAGAAGGAAAACCAGCATTTGATAAATCAAAAGTTGAATGCTTTAAATGCCACAAGCTTGGACACTTTGCCAGAGAATGCAGATCCCAAGGCCAACAGCCACCAAGACCCCAGCAAACGAATCAAGCTTTATCATCACAAGCACTTGTTTCTCATGAAGACAATGTGTTTGACTGGAGTGATCAGACAGAGGAAGAGTTTCAAAATCATGCTCTCATGGCAGAAACATCTAATGTCACTTCCACTGAACTACCATCTGAGGTGAATGCTAAACTCTGCTCTCAACCATGCAAAAATATGGTTAAAAAGTACAGAGATCATAATGAGAGCATGTGCAAAACTTTAGCTAAGATTGAAGAAAGGAGATATGAGTACATGCAGGCCATAGAAGATCTTGAAAAACAGATCAATGACTATAAAGATAATGAGATTCAAATGGGACATGATAGAACATATCATGAGTGGGAGAAAAAGGAGCTGAATAAGAAAATAGAGTTTTTAAATAAGAAATTAGATGAGGCTGAACAGAAGGTTCTAGAAGCTAACAAGAATATAGAATCTGTCAATATAGATTTAGGAAACTTCAAATTGGCAAATCAAAAGCTGGAGCACCTAATGGAAGTTCAATTTAAAGATAGGGTAAAATCTCAACTCAATCCCAAAGAAGGTATAGGATATAGAGCCACTCCACCCCCATACAACAACAAATACATTCATCCAATGAGTGAAGTTGCTGATAGGCTTGTTAATGAGCCATTAGATGCGTCCATGACAACTGTAGATCCTATCCTTGAAAATAGTCCTGAATCAAAAGGAGAACTAATTCCAGATGAAGGTTGTGAGTGCAAAGAAGTTGAGAGAGAACACAAAACAATGAATGCACCTATAGAAACCTCTAACCCCAGTAAGAAAGGAAAAGAGAAGATGAGTGTATGCCATGCTGCTCCACATGTTTCTGTACCTTCTAACTGTAACACTGCATCTTCTTCAAAAGGTAATAAAAGGGGTAAGACTGTTCCAATCTGCACATGCCAAAAGCATGGTGTCCAAAAGCTTCCCACACAACAGCAGGTAAGGGGAAATCAAAGGAACAAGAACTAGTTATGGTGCAATAAAACTGGTTCTCCAACAAAAACGGTCAAAAGATGTTTCCATTGTGGCAGGAAAAACCATTTGGCCAGACATTGATTGTACAAACCATCTGTTGCAAAACAGACTGTTGTTCAGAAACAGGCATTTGTTAAAAACACAGAAAATCTTAAGGCCAAACCACCTGTTGCACCAGTTCCAAAGAAAATAGTTGATCACAGATTCTTAAAAGTTAAAAAAAAACAGTCCTCACACCAGAAACAAGTTTTAGCAAACCCAAATCAGCTTTTAAACAGATATGGTGTGTTAAAGGCAAAAACTCAGATCAAACTGTACATACAAATGTTGAAACTGTCAGGCCTAAAGTTGAAACTGGTAGTGCATACTCTGAAGCTATTAGCACTAAAAACCCACTTCAAACTGCTAAGCCTAAAACTGAAACTGGTAATGGATCATCTGAGATTGTCAATGCAAAGGTTGGAAAGAACACCTGGATACCTCATGTCATAACTAAATATTCTTCACAGAATCCATCAGAGAATCTCACTAAGTATAAAAAGTCATAAACAGTGTTTAGTTATGTCAATGCACAAGGACAACCCAAAACCAACTTGGTTTGGGTTTACTCCACTACTAACTAAGCTTTTATTTGTGCAGGGCGCCCACAGGTCACAATATAAAACAAGATGGCATTTGGACAGTGGATGCCCTAGGCACATGACAGGCAATTCTGAATTCTTGTCAAATTTCAAAGGCTTTGAAGGAGGGTTTGTTGCATTTGGAGGAAATTCCAAGGGAGGTAAGGTCACAGGTAAAGGTACTGTCAAAGTAGGCAATATGATTTTCAATGATGTTTTGTATGTTGAACAGCTGATGTACAATTTACTAAGTGTGTCTCAAATCTGTGATAAACAAAATATTGTTGTCTTCACAGATTCTGAGTGCATTGTTCTTTCAAAAGATTTTAAAATACCTGAAAATCTTGTTTTACTTAGAACACCAAGAAAGGACAATGTCTACTGTTTGGACACAGATCTTTTATCCAAATCAAGTACTTTAAGCTGTTTGATATCCAAAGCATCATGTAATGAGTCTGCTCTTTGGCACAAAAGGATGTGTCACATGAACTTCAAATCCATGAATGTTTTAGTCAAAAAGAATTTGGTAAGAGGTTTACCACAAAACTTCTCATAAGGCCAAAAAAGTAAATTCAATCTCATATGCTCTTCATCTTATTCATATGGACCTCTTTGGTCCAACATCTGTTTTGAGTTTGAATAAAAGAGCCTACTGTTTAGTCAGTGTTGATGATTTCACCAGATTTACATGGGTATACTTTCTTAGGACTAAAGATGAAACTGCTGAGCTAGTTAAATCATTTATTCTTAAGATAGAAAACCAATCCAACTTAAAAGTTAAGGTGATCAGGTCAAACAATGGAACTGAATTTAAAAATCATATCCTAAACAGTTTCTGTGAGTCTAAAGGTATTCTAGGAAATATAGTGCACCAAGAACACCACAACAAAATGGTGTAGCTGAATAAAAGAACAAAACTTTAATTGAGGCTGCTAGAACCATGCTAGTTGATTACAAACTGCCAATGACCTTTTGGGCAGAGGCAGTCAATACAGCTTGTTATGTTCTAAATAGGGTTCAGGTTGTTTAATCACAAGGGAAAACTCCATATGAGTTATTCCATCATAGAGTCCCCTTAATAGCCTTTCTAAGTCTTTTGGCTGTTCATGCACTATTCTTCACACTAAGACTCACTTAGGAAAGTTTGAAAGCAAGGCTGAAGAAGGTTTCTTTGTAGGATACTCTACTCAAAGCAAAGCCTATAGGGTATATAACAGTGTGTCTAAAACCATTGAAGAAAGTGCCAATGTTAAATTTAATGAAAACACTACAAATGTCAAAGGCACTGGTCCTGATTGGTTGTCTGATTTAGATTCACTAACCAATTCTCTGAGCTTTGTTGAGCATACTGCAGAAACTGATGAAAACAGGGTTGAAGCTGCCAACACAAATTCTCATGCTGGTAGCACAATTGTTGAAGTTGTTGGCACAAAGTTTCAGACTGTTGAAGATTCTGGTCAATGGGATGAGTATACTGTTCTACCACTTCTACCTTGTGACCCACCAGGGGTCCTGGATGCCCAACATGATTCAAATCCAAATTATAATGTGCCAATCCCAAGTCCTGAAGGAACAACTCCATCACAAAGGGAAAAAGTCCCATCTTCTAGTCAAGCTGTTCCTGAAGCTAAACCATCAAGTGGTCCTGAAAAAGATGATACAAATCTAGGAACTTCATTTCAGACAGACAGAGAGCCAACACTCAGAGTTCACATGTATCACCCTCTCAATCAGATAATGGGTGATCCACGCACTCCTGTGCAGACAAGGATAATGGTTCATAAGGATTCTACTGATGCTGAATCAGCAGTTCCTTAATTCAGTCTAGCTGCCTTTGAAAATTCTTGTTTCATGTCCCAATTACAACCTAAGAAGGCATCTGAGGCTTTGAAAGATCCATCTTGGATTGAGGCAATGCAGGAAGAACTACTGCAATTCAAGATTCAAAATGTCTGGACTCTAGTTGATCTTCCTAAAGGCAAAAGAGCAATTGGTACAAGATGGGTGTTCCGAAACAAGAAGGATGAGAGAGGGATAGTAATCAAGAACAAAGCAAGACTGGTAGCACAAGGATACAGTCAAGAAGAATGAATAGATTATGATGATGTCTTTGCCTCAGTGGCAAGAATAGAAGCCATCAGACTGTTCCTAGCTTATACAAGCTTCAAAGGGTTTAAAGTATATCAAATGGATGTGAAGTCTGCTTTCCTGTATGGTACAAGCGAAGAAGAGGTCTATGTATGTCAACCCCCTGGATTTGAGGACTACAAGTATCCAGACAGAGTCTACAAATTAGACAAAGCCCTCTATGGACTCCACCAAGCCCCTAGAGCATGGTATGACACTCTGTCATCATACCTTCTATAGAATGGATTCAAGAGAGGTACTCTGGACAAAAGATTGTTCACAAATATAAAGTCCATCAAATCTGAGATTTTGCTTGTTCAGATTTATGTTGATGATATCATCTTTGGGTCTACTAATGACAGTCTGTGTAAAGATTTTGAGGCATTGATGCACAAAAAGTTTCAAATGAGTTCAATGGGAGAACTCACCTTCTTTCTAGGATTGCAGGTCAAGCAGAAGCCCACCGGACTTTTTATAAGTCAATCAAAGTATGTTAAAGACATACTGGAAAAGTTTGGTTACAAAGATACCAAAGTTGCTAGTACTCCAATGGACACTCACAAGCAGCTTAATCCAGACAAAGATGGAGTAGATGTGGATATTCACTTATACAGATCCTTGATAGGTTCACTTATGTACCTCACATCTTCTAGACCTGAGATAATGTTCTTTGACAAACTCCATTGATGATTCACACACACTTCTCTGAAACCCTAAATCACCGTTTGATCGTCAATGGAGTTTGTCAAAGAACACAACTGTCTTCCCTATTCTCTCAAACACACTGACCTTCAACCATTCCACGACATGATGGACTTCCTTTGAAGTTCCCATATCCATCATGCCCTCACTATCAATCCCACTATCTATATATCACATATAGAACAGTTTTGGAAATATGCCTCTGTCAAAACCATCAACGGAGTCACTTCTTTGACTTCCAAAAACGATGGTAACACAGTCACAATCACTGAGCACATCATCCGCCAACACTTGCATCTTCAAGATGCCACAGGTATTTCTGATCTATCTCTTACTGCCTTACATGAAGGCCTTTTTGCTATAGGGTATAGGGGCCCTACTGATTCTTTCACATTCTTTAAAACTCATTTTGCCCCTAAGTGGAAATACCTTGTACATATTATACAACAGTGCATAAGCCCTAAAAGAACTGGTTGGTCAGAATTTTCTTCCAATATAGCCACTGCCTTAGTGTGTTTATCAACGGGGCAACAATTTAATTTTTCTAATATGACATTTCAGTGGATGTTAAGGCATCATGCCCTAAAGAATGGGAAATTTTTGATGTATCCAAGGTTTTTGGCTGAAATAACTGCAAGATCTTGCAATAATTTCAATGTACATAAGAGGATACATGTTTCTCATAGGCACTCTTTACCATCAATAAAACGTCTTTTAAAATCTAGTGCCAACTTTTTGAGTATTGATGTCCCATTGCCCTCTGCAATGTTGGGCTTCAATCCAATAAACAGAGGAGAGGGTCCTGAGCAGGCTCAGCCTTCCATCACTGCTTCACCCCTAGGACCCCAACCCACTCCTCATGATACAAATACTTCATCTGCTCCTTCAATCAAACCCCCATCCCCACTCATACTATATAAAAGAAGAAGGGTTTCTGGAGCTCCTTCCTCCTCAGCCCTAATACCAGAGCCATATATCCCTGTGCAGGAGGACACTTCTGCACAGAATATCCAAAGGGCACCCACTGAGGACACTCCCATCCTCAATTTGGAGGTGGCCATCCCAACAGAGGATGTCCATATGGGTTCTGTGGCTGACACTACTGATGTCTCTGCACAAGAGGCACAGGACAGTGTCAACATCAATAAGACGACGCCCATGGCAACAGAGAGTGTGCAAGCACCTTCTGGAAGTCCCCAGTACCAAGAATAGAGGGGCCCAGATGTTTCTACTTCTGGAATTCCTGCCAGTGATAGATCACAAGTACCACTCTCATTTGATGATCTTGAGGCTAGTCTGCAACTAATGATATTGACGGATCCTCAGCTGAAACCTGTTGTAGCAGTATTGGAACATTACCAGCCCCTTGTTGCTACACAAGGGGCACAAATTCTAGCACTTCAATAAACAGTTGCAGCTCAACACCAGAGAATGGATTATTTTCATAAGGGGTTCACCCTCTGTGGAAATAAGATCATTCAACTTGAGAAGATGATTCAAACCCTAATGGCAAAGGTTGTAGGTCCTCCTGACCAAACTAATGCATCCAAAAAGCGGGAGAATCAGGAGATCCCAAGTTCAGTCCAAACAACTTCAGATCCTGCTCCAACAGTCCCAGATTCTAGGCTAACAGTCCCAACAGCTACTCAAACTGTTAGCCTAGAAACTCAAGCTGCTCCAATCCGAACAACTGGGTTGTTATCAGAGAAGTGAATCAGGCTCCAGTTAATACAGTCCAAGCTACAACATCTGCAACCAAAGATAAGGGCAAGGGCATACTCATAGAATCTCCAAAGCTTAAATTTTCATCTAAAGAAGCCCAGGTTGCTCATGATGTTGATTTTTCCAGATAATTAGCAGAGGAACAGGATGATCTCTTGGACCAACAACCCCTGCTCCAATGCAAGATGATGGAACGTTAGGTGATTACCTAAGAGGGTTTGTGGTCAAGCAGAATCAGAAGAAAAGGAAAATGCCAACAGGGCATTCAAAGGCAGAGCACAGAAAATATTTGATCAATTTCTCTTCATCAGTTGGAATTCCAAAGAAAATGGATCAGTCATGGGAAACAGAAAAGCTGCAAGAAATACATGACAAAGAGATGGAAAAACGAAAAGCAGCCAAAGTCTCCCATCAAGTCCAAAGCCAACAAGAACCAGTTCAAGCTGGTGTAAGTGGTCTTCAAGCTCGTATAAGTGATAATCAAGCTGGTGTCAGTGATCCATCTCCTCCTGTTCAAGATGTTGCTACTAATCCTCAATCAGAAGCCATTCAACAAGCAAAGATTGATTAGGTGAAAAGGGTGTTGTTTGAGCATCAGCTTCAAAAAGTGATGGAAATTGAAAAGTCCCTCGATCAGCATGACTTCTCCAAGCCCCCTATTAAATACTGGTATGCTAAGTCAATGGATGACATTGATTTAAAATATCATTTTGTAGTCAGAAGAGAAGCTGGTCCTGAGGAAGAATATAAGAGTATAGTGCATCTAGTACAAAGGATGACTAGAGATGAACTGACTCGAATGCACCATGATGGAACTCTGAGTTAGTCAAGGTCTTCCTTACTTTGGGTAAAGCATTGTATAAAGGATTTGAAAAGCATTTTTGATCCAGAGTCTATCAGAAAAGATATAGAAGATGCCTAGGATATGAAGATTGCAAATGTTGATCTGTATGTGAAATCAAAGTCATATAGACTCAAATTTGCAAATGGATCCAGCATGTTCTTAAATTTTGAATTCTTTGATCTTCCAAGGGCATGGTTAGTACAACTGAGCTCAGTGAAGATATACTGTGATAAAGAAGAGATAAAAAGAGAATTTTTGAAGGCAATTAAGCAGAAACTAACACAACTGTAATTTTTTGGATGCCTTAGTTTGTAGATAACAATTTTACTTTTTTTTATTTCCTTATTTGTATAGAAACTTAAAGTCTTGTGTAAAGAATTTAAGTTAGGGGGAGATTGTTGGGAAATATTCTAAGTATGTCAAGCTGTTAGATAGATTTCTCAAACTGTTAGTAGATTTTCTGTGTAATTGCAAAGTTCAAGCTGTTAGTTGAGAAAGTTCGAGCTGCTAGTTCAAAAGTTCAAGCTGCCAGTGTTCAAGTTCAAGCTGCTCAACAGCTCAATAAACAGAAAGTGCTGAAATTCAAGAAAAAATATATATTCGAATATTCAAGCATATCTACTAACAGAGAAATCAGAGTTTCTCAAGGAAACAAATCAGAAAGCATTATATATACATAGAATAGGTTTTTCTATTGTAAGTCTGCACGTACAAGTTTATTTCAGTTGTATTTGCTTTTCTGATTAAGTTTTTATAAGCCTCTAAAGTTGTAAAACCTTAAGAACAATCTGTGTTCTTCGTCTAATCAAACAGATTAGAGGTGATTGTAATCATTGAGTTTGGCATTACAAGTGATCTTTGATTATTGATTATACTTATGGGTTATTTGTTCTGAAAGCTTTTCTTAAAACAGTTAAGTGTTATTCCTCAAACTACTTAATTGGACTTTGATTCAATACAAGGTTATTGGTTTTATACTCTGATTGATTCAAACCAGTTAATCTTAGGTAGTTATTTTGATCCTGACATTCAGATATTCTATGCCGCTGAGGATCAATTGAATCTCCTTGGGTGGGCGTCTAAGTTCCGGATTTGTCTGAGCATCAAATTCCTGTATTCTTTTTTTTGAGTTCGGCTCTGACTAATCTAAATAGTTTCATCGGAGTAACAAGGTAGTCCTCAAAGCGCATGAATCGTTTCCTACCGTTTTGATTCAAAATAGAACTCCCAGCTGCCCTATCAGCAAAACTTTGTAAGTTGTGTAATGATCTAACAGGAAAATGTCTTGCTTAGGGGCTTTTAGACCGACTTTGACCAGCGCGCTCTCAGTTGCCATTTAAAGTCCCTTAAGCACATGACAATGGAGCGGCGGTTCATGCTTCGAGTAAGTGCGGCAACAACTATCATGTGAGACAGACGTTTCTTGATTATGTGTTTCAATTTTTCATGCAAAAACTGAAAGTCGTCCACATTCACATAGTTTAGATCGCTCTCAAACAATTCCTGTACTGTTCCATCTTCTCTTAGAACCTTAAACGCAGGATAGAATACTCGAGCTCTCTTGCACATGGTGATAGTGAGAAGCTTTTTAAATTTTGACTTTAACCTGTATTTGTCCCTTGGCCTTTTCTCCTGG
This sequence comes from Centrapalus pauciflorus, assembly GCA_020465985.1. Lineage (NCBI taxonomy): Eukaryota > Viridiplantae > Streptophyta > Magnoliopsida > Asterales > Asteraceae > Centrapalus > Centrapalus pauciflorus. Next base: position 19,921 of record JAANYP010002185.1, on the reverse strand, counting down.
AGCATCATCTGGTTATACTCTGCCTGTTCAGCTTTTGAAACATTTGTAAGCTCCATCAATAATTGCCTGCTGAATGACCCAGGATTCTTCCTGAATACCATTCTAAACCTTTCTTCCAAAAATGGATTCTGGAATTGTTCGGCCGGAAACTTCTTCAGATTCTCTTTTAGACCTTGAACGGGGGTGGGGGTTCTTCTATTTCGGCCTTCTGGGCTTCAAGTAGTTTAAAAAGTTTCCCCCTTTGTTCTTGCCTAAGTTCTTCTTTTAATTCCTCTAGCAAAGAGTGTACCCCACCTTTTGTGTACAAGCTTACCCAATACAAATCGCTTTCGTCGTGGATACCAGGTTCTTCAGGTGTCTCATCAAAAGAATGTACAAGTTTAGCGCCTGAGGGCTCTGGTTCCTGGGCTTGAGGTTGGGTATAGTTTGGACTTGGGGAGGACTTTGGACTTTGGGAGGGCTCTGGATCAATGGGGACTCTTTATGAGTGGAGGGAGCTTGGATAGATGATAGAATCTCTTGTTGTGGCACATGAGGCGGGGAATTTAGGAATTCGAAGGATGCAGATGGTTTTTGTGGCGACTCGGGTTCAGGCTTTGGAGTGAGTAAAGGATAGTCTTCATCAATATCAGTGTCTGAATCAGACACCAATATGATTTCGACCTTTTCATATATAGGTTCGTACTCCACCATCGCTGACATTGGATTCAACGCAGCCAGGCGTTCAACCAAAGGCTCGTCTTCTATCATTTCTTGAGCCCCATACCTCTGTTCCCCCGGCCCTTGGATATCTATTCCCTGAGACTCGGCTCCCCCTACAATCATTATTGGGTCCTCAGACTAAATTTTTTGTCGTTTCTCCCCCTCATGGTGATCGGGGTCGCCCTGATCGTCATGTTTTCGTTTCTGAGATTCAGACTGAGGACGACACTGAAGCTCTATCACAGCATACTCAAGACGGTCAATACTGGAGTTGATCTGCTCCTGGACTTGTAGAATTAATCTTGTAGCGTTTATCTTGTCAGAGAGATCAGAAAGTTGTGCTTGGACTGAACGGGTTCCTGGTGGAGGCAAATCCTCAGATGCAACACCCTTACCCTTAATGAATGAAAGAAGGGCGATATGTCTCTCTTCGGCAGCCTCCTTCTGGGCGTCCAGGTCAGCCTGGGTGACAACTCCAGCAACATGAAGAGCTGCTGTTAGCATCCCGAGATTAATCTCGGGATGGCCTGAAGTTGACGGCATTTGTGATGCAACTCCAGGTCTTCTTTCCATCAATTCTGGCTCCACTGCGGGATGCTCAGATCTGGAAGTTTGTGGAGCTGCCACGAAGGCAGCTCGTTCATCTGTGGACACCACGAAGGCGTCGTGCTGAGTGTGTGGGGGTGGGGAGTGAGCTATGAAGTATGGTCACTAGGGGTGACGTGTGACCGATTTCAACACCACGACTCTCCGAGTGAGAGGGTGATGGAGTATGTGCTTTTTCCCCGTGGAATGAAGTAATGTCCTTTTGAGAGGACATTAAGTGGATGGATAGGGTTGTTTCGACCATTGGATTGATGGTCTTATGCGGGGTTGTCCGGCTGATTGGGCTAAGCTCTCACTCGGATGTTACCTCTTGCCCTCTTAAGACAGAGACGGTCCGTTCAGAGTCGGCCGCCTCTGCTTCCTTAACTACTGCTCCCTCCCTTTCCTCAAAAACCTCCTGCTCACCCATACCCATTGATTGTTGTACTTCCACCTCTTCACCCTCGGACCCACTCACACGAGCCTCACCTTCGGATCGGTTAGGCTCAGTCGGTTCTGACTGAGCGTCATCCGGATAAAACTCCCTTTTGTATTCCCTTACCCTTTCTGTTTGGACTGCGCGTTGTAGCAGAGATATAGGAATAGGCATCACCGGTATGGTGGGATTTCCCTTTGGAAGATTTATTTTTTGAATGGTAGCGGTTATGTATACGTCAGCCTCTGGTTTCTCATGGATATCATCATCATTATCCATAGCGTACTAAATGATTAGCTAAAGAAACCCTTGAAGAGGTATGTATTTACGCCCTCGCTATGTTCTTCTCTCTAGATTGGCCCTTTTTAACTCGTTAAATATGAATGCAGCATAATCGTAGTGACGATCATAAGTAAACGCTGCAAACATTGAAAGAACTTGAATCAACGCTGAGTCATGACCAGAATGTTTGCCGGTGAAACATTTATTGATGATGTCGAAGAGAACTCTCCAATGAGCTTGAAGATTCTTCGTTCGGAATTCGGATGGCTTAGATAGAGGGTCATCATAACAAAGAGCCTTAACTTCTTCAAGGGTTTCCAGAAGAGAAGGGATTGGGGCAAAGGCAAGTCTGGATAGTAAAAAGGCTTCAGCTGGGAGGCGGAGAATGTGGCGGATGGCTGCTGTTGTGATTTTGACTGGAACGCAATCGATGGTAGAGATGAAGTAGGGTTCGGCATCAGACACAAATGTGAGATGATACCAGAACTGTTGGAGGTAGATTTGGGCTACGGATATGTCGGTGGATAGGGAGTAGAAAAGTGGGTGGCCTTTGAGAATATCAAATGAGATATCCTCGGCTTCACGGCGTAGCATGGATACGTCAAGTTGCCAGTTGTGGGCGAAAAACTCGACAAATTATGATTGAGGTAGTATGGACTCTTCTGGAAGTTGAGCATTATTATTTGGGATGTGGGAATGAGGAATGGTTAAACCTACACCGGGTTCCATGAGTCCTATAGAAAAGCATCAGAGTTAGAACATAAGACTTAACAGAATAACACATTGATATTAAGTCTGGGATAAGTGTGAAATAGAAACTATCTGTTCTGTTTAAAGCATCGGGTCTTTATCTGTAGAATGGGAATTCTACTGAATAAAGTCCAAAGTCAATCGTTAAGAGACCATTGGATAAGAGATTAGTGCAGAGGCAATATCGAACTTGCAAGGAGATTGAGTGTTTGTTCTTGGAGAGAATCACGTGTCGGGGCGTTCTAGTTTTCGTCTATCATCGTGTGTGTCACCGTGTTTCGTGTGCAAGGTCTTTCCATCAAACCACTAACGAGGATTCCACACTCGTTGGACGGCGTCGCGTCAAGATAGGATCCGTAGGTAGGCGACCTTACATCCATGCATTCTCATCCGAATTTCGGACTGAATCGAATTCGGATCACTATTCATCCAAAATTCAACACTTCGCATTTTTTTAAATTTTTACATTTTTGCATTTTCATCCAAAAAACAAAAATCCAAAAATATTTCAAGTCATTTGCACCATTGGTTAGAGTTAGGATCAGTGTTTGAGTGAAAATGTCTGTTCTAAAACGAATTAACCCTTAATTATAACATCTGATTCGAACTTGTTCAGGACAAGTTCGACTAAGCCCAAGGCCTTTCGAACTTGTCACCCATAAGTTCGAACCAGTTCCTTTGAACTTATGTTTGAACTTATCTTTGAACTTATGTTTGAACTTATTGTTACATATCAATTACACCAAGTTCAAACATACAATCAATATCAAACATATATTATAAAACATATAACAAACATATATCAAACACGTATTAACATGCAATTACGAACAAATTGACTATTACAAAATATTTTCTATACTTAGACTGCTATCGTCACACAGGATGCACTAACAGACTCCCCCTTGACGATAGCTTCTAACTATATATTTTTTGTCTAAGTACTAGAGCTATATAAACTACTACCAACACACAATCCATGATCTATACAAACTCTAACTACCTTCTGGAACTTCCTGCCTTCTGATCTCCAACCTTCATGAAAGAAAATCGGCTGATCATGATGTTTTCTCAGGTCGTCCTTAGATAAGTTTATCAGATGCAGCGGATGGTATACTTTCAAAATCACTTTGTCCTCGTAGTCCTCCATCACTGCTTCCGCCTTCTCATTGTCAACATACCACCACTTCATGTTTCTCAGTACATCCTGTGGCATTGACTTCATCGGCACTTTCTTGAGGCATCAGACTGGCTTGTAAACCATCCTAGCCCAAGGCTTTCCGGTGTGGGGATTGACAGATTTTCAACTCTTTTCCCAGATCTAGGCTTAAGTCTTTCGAACCTTCCAGGTCGACCCTCCCTTCATATGATCTTAGCAACAACTTCAGCATATGGATCGTCTCCTAGGTTGATTAACTCCTTCCAAGCCAACTCTTTCACTTCACACTTGGGCAGTGTGTTGAACACCTTCAACGTTCTCCTCAAGTACTGAAGTCCGTCTCTCCTCTTTAGCACGAATAGTTGCAGTTCTCTATCAAAGAACCAGCCTAAGATCCCACCAGAGAGATTTCCAGGAGTTGGTACTCTCATTCTCTTCTTCATCTTTAGATCTGTTTTCTTTTCTTCCTTTCTGAACCAAAGCTTCATTATCTCTTCTCTAGTTTGCTCCTTATCAGTTGTGTCAGATTCGGAATCATCCATAGACGCTAACTTAATCTCATCTATGTCTATCTCGTTTTGATCATTATGCACATATTGTTCTGTGATAGGCTGCTTAGGGATGATCACTTCATCAACATCGTCGTCTTCATCTTCCACAACCTCGTCATCAGATTTCCACTCTACAATCTCTTCAGGAATAAACTCTCCTTCCTCCAGGTCTTCTTGATCAAACTCAAAATCATCTTGATCGTCAAGATCCATTAACACTTCAATCATATCATGTTCAGCTATCTTTGAGGCTTCGCCTTCACCTCCTTCTCTCACATCTGATTAACTTGGCTCCCCCTGAATTTGTGCTTGCTGAGCAATGTTCTGAGAAAGATCTGCTAGCTTTTGTCTTAACTTTAATTTCTGTTTTTGATTCAATAATGTAATTTTATTACATTATTTGTATTGTAATTTTAATTAAGTTAATGAAAATATTTAATTAAGATAAATTATATTAGAAATGATAAAAATGAAGATAAAATATTTATTTTAAATAAATCAGATAATGAGGGACCAAAGTTGCCAAATTTCCAAAGTTGAGAAATGAAAGACACAAAGTCTTTATTTCTTCATTTTCATCATCCTACAACACTCAAACTCTCTCACCCTCTCTCTAAAAACTCTTTAAAAATTTGCTGGATCATCAAATTAAAAGAAGGAATTCGTGAGATTAGCTAAAGATTATCAAGAATCAGATCAGATTAAGGTAATAACATTAATTTCTAAGCTTTAGTTTGCATTTTTAAGGTTTAAAATGCATCAAATTCGGATTTATAATCTGTAAAAATTATGTTGCTTGTTTGAAATGTTGGTTAGAAATCATATAATGAAACCCATAAAAGATTCAGAAACCAAAATCGTAGCATAAATCATTCAAAATAATCAAAAATCTGAGTTTTAAAAAAATTTTATGTTCTTAAAAAATATTCAACATTTTGGACAAATCTGGATGATTTAAAGTGTTTAAAATAGGGAAAACAGTGTAGAAATACCCCAAAATTGATAATATAACGTTGGATTATATTGCATGTTAATATAAATTTAGTATGGTGAATTTTTGGTAAAACCCGTAGGGTCGACCTGCAAACCTGCAACTTGACTCGGCAAGTCGCCTATGGTGACTCGGCGAGTCGCCAAGAACACCAAGAATTTTTGAATAAATTTTATAAGTGTTGGATCTGAATTTCGGTTGAGACCCGAGTTCGGATGTGATCTGAATTCGTTTTAACACAAGTTCGGATGTGATCCGAATTCATTTTGACCCGAATTCGGATGGGCTAATCTCGGATCCTGATGCTTTTCGGATGCATGCGAATTCGACCAAAGATCCGAATTTCGGACCTCCACTCCCAGATGCTGCGAATTCGGATGTCATTTATATGATCCGAAATTAAGGCTAATGAACTAACTTTTTAGATATGTTTTCATGATTAAATAAAAGATATAATTCAGAACCAATACTATGCAATATTAAACGAAATATGAGATGTTCATATGCAAGATTTGGGCATAAAATACATTTGAAAAGATTATGAGTTATCAGAATCAAGTCAATGAAATTCCAAAGATTTATAATTGTATGATATGATAAATTCTGGACAGGTTCAGATAAGTCTGAACAAAGAATTAAAGAACTAAAGATTGAAATATATAGAAAGTGGGTCATCGATTTGAAAAAAAAAGCTAGAGATCGGATAGATCAAGATTAAAGATAAATCCTGGGATAACTCAGGTGGTGGATTATAAATCTGCTTGATAAAGACTATAGAACCAGTGAGTCATAGATATTCAGTTTTGCATGCTAGACTTCCGGTTGAGACATATTGCTGATGATAGATTATTTGACATTCATACTTGCTCAGTTGGATTGTGACCTATGCACACCACGGTTCGGTGATGCCCTGTGGATCATGATAGCTATTTGACTTATCATTTCGCATGAGATTATATTTACAGTTCGATTCGTGTATCGCTATGAAATTATTGCTATCATAACTTTGAATACTATTGTTTCCTTATTGATCGCATCTTTGACATATCGATTCAGCTTAGCATGATTAGCCTAGTCGGTCTATTGTTCTAGACCTAGCTATGTCACCAGTTCTATTGAACTTGGTGTTGATACTCCGATGTTCATAAAGACCGCTGGTAGCTAGCCCAGCATGAGTGAATAGCTTCCAATAAAAGCGTGAGCGTAGGCTGAACATCATCCAATTCTATGAAATTCTATGTCTCAATCATGAGAGGCTGTGGCTGTAGCGGCAGTCCAGACATATCACGCTTTGACCCAAGGTCCGCTTGATTAATGCATGTAATCTGAAAATCTATATTCTCACTAAGCTTTGCTTACAGATGTTGTTTACACTTGTTACAGGAAAAGATAAAGGATAGTCACCTGCTGGACCTAGTTCTTAGGTCTTACAAGATCGAGATTGATGTTTTCTATACACCACTACTCAACAAACCGTCGGTACGAGGGGTGCAGATTGAGGTGTTTGTGTGTGTCTGGTTAGATTGGATTTGATGTAATGATGACATGAATTAGTTAGTCCTTGTGCCCGTGATAAGTTTAATTTGAAACTGTAAATTGTAAGAAACGGAATCCGAAATATGTTCGTAACTTGTATTGTAATTCCGTCAAACTTTAAGGACTCTATTCTGTAGCCATGATGTGATATCGTATTGCATGATGTGGGACAGTAGCACTCGGGAACGACTGCCCTGTAAGGGGTGGTCAGAGCCCATAGTTTGAGTGAATAAAGTATTACGTGAGTAATACTTGGTCTCAAACTAAAGCAATACATATGTATCAATCATTTAGGTGGTTTGAACTGAGATAGGATGTACAGACTGTTAGGATGGGAAAAAGGGTACATAGATCTAAGTCTATAAACTGATAGTTAAAAGATTTTAATTTTCAGTAAAGATATCAGGATCAGGTGACATTCCCAACAACATGACCCCTCAGCAAATGTTTGAAATGATGCAACAACTATTAGCCCAACATACTGAAGAACAAAATAAAAATATACAAGAACAGCTTCAGGCTAGAGATGAGGCCGAAGCAAAAAGACTTGTTGACAAAAAGAATAAGAGAAAAGATAAACAAATCCAGAATGATGAATCTGATTTTGATAACTCTACCCCGAATGTCCAAATTAAGCAGCCGAAAGGCTGTAAGTTCAAAGATTTTAAAGTCAGCGGTGCCCTTAACTTCGAAGGTACAGTCAACCCAATCCAGGCGATGGATTGGATAAGCCACACTGAAGAAATCTTCAGAATCTCCGATTGCTTGGAGTCAAAGAAAGTGAGTTATGCATCTGCTCTGTTCGTGGGTGCTGCCCGAGCCTAGTGGAAAACCCAGAGAAGTGTTTATGGCGAGGAGGTCATCCAGACTCTAGAATGGGACCAGTTTCTTGAAATGTTCGACGCAAAGTACTGTCCTGTTGACCAACAAGACAAAACGGAGGTTCAACTGATGCAGTTAACTCAGTGAACCAAGACTGTAGACGAATATGAGCATGGATTTTCGTGACTCTGTGGTTATTCCTCGTATCAAGTAGCCACTGAAGAAAGAAAGATGAACCGATTTCGTGGAGGGCTTAACCCGAGATATCGACAGCCAATGAGCGCGATAAAGTATAAATCTTATTTTGAAATGGTTGAAGCGGTAAGGCAGATTGAGAGGGGATATTTAGAGTACCGTGGTCAACTATATGCTCCATCGACGAACCCGACATGTCCTTCTCCCCCAAAGAAGCAGAGATTCGGCAGATTCTTTAAGCCCAATAAATCTCAATCTCAGCAACCCCAGCAGTCTCAGCAATACAGTTCACCACAGAAAGCTCAAGCTTACTCGCTTACAAATGAACCACGATTCTGCAAGAGATGTAGAAAATCGCATATGGGATTGTGTAATCCAGACGACGTCACTTGTTATGTGTGTAGCAGGATCGGCCATAGTAGAGAAGAGTGCCCCCAGCGAGATCTTGGTTGTGCTAAATATGGAAAGCGTGGACACTTCATGTATCAGTGCCATAGTGGACATCGAGGTCAATCACAGTCATCAGATGGAGGTTCTACAATGAAAAGTTCAGCCGCAACTCCAACTGCGAGGACCCGCGCATTCCAGATAATAGCGGAGGAAGCGAAAGAAACCCCGGATGTGGTTACCGGTACGTTCTTACTAAATTCAAGACCTGCGCGTGTGTTATTCGATTCCGGTGCAAGTCGTTCATACCTCTCCACTACTTTTGCGCAAAGATTACCTAAATTTCCTTCAAAGCTTCCTGTTATACTCTATATTGAGACGGCCAGTAACAATTATGTTATGGCTGATTCCGTATACCGTAACTGCACTCTACTCGTTGAGAACATCGTGTTTAATCTCGATATTATCCCGATCCCGTTAAAAGAGTTCGACGTCATCATCGGCATGGACTGGTTAAGGAAAAACGAGCCTACGATCGTCTGCAACTGCCGAATCATCCGAATCAAAACTTCGGACGGCCGAGTGTTAGAAATCAAAGGCGACAAACGTAAAGGTGCTCATTGTTTCATATCTATTGAGAAAGCGCGTAAGAATCTTTCTATGGGTCACGAATCCTATCTGTGTTATGTCTCGTCTAAATCCGCCTCTAAAGCTAACAAGAAATCTGTATCTGATATTCCTATCGTCTGTGAGTTCCCAGACGTATTCCCTGATGATATATCTGGAGTGCCACCGGAACGACAAGTTGAATTTTGCATTGACTTAGTTCCTGGTGCAGCTCCCATCGCTAAAGCTCCCTACAGACTTGCTCCTGCAGAAATGCAGGAAATGTCAAAGCAATTGCAAGATCTGTTAGAGAATGGATTTATCCGACCTAGTTCGTCTCCGTGGGGTGCACCTGTCTTGTTTGTTAAGAAGAAAGACGGAACGCTCCGTATGTGCATCGACTATCGTGAGTTGAACAAAGTCACGATCAAGAATAAGTATCCTCTACCCAGAATCGATGATCTATTTGATCAGCTACAAGGAGCCAGCTACTTCTCCAAAATCGATCTATGTTCTGGGTATTATCAGTTGAAAATTAAAGATGAGGATATCCCGAAAACAGCTTTCCGAACAAGATATGGTCATTACAAATTTCTCGTAATGCCTTTCGGTTTAACGAATGCACCAGCGGCGTTCATGGATCTCATGAATCGCGTGTGCAGACCAATGCTGGATAAGTCAGTTATCGTAGTCATAGATGATATTCTAATTTACTCCAAAACGGAGGCTGATCATGTTGTTCATCTACGTCAATTGGTTGAGTTATTGAGAAAGGAAAGACTCTATGCAAAGTTTTCAAAATGCGAGTTTTGGCTCAGACAGGTAAAAACCTTACATTGTCTTGAGTTATTTCTTAAAGCGTTCTTTGTTTCAAACAAAACTTGAAATTCTACTTTGATTTCTTTATAGATTCAATTCCTTGGCCATGTTGTATCTGGCGAATGTTGATCCGTCCAAAGTCGAGGCTGTTCAGAAGTGGCAAACGCCTCGTAATGCCTCTGAAATCAGAAGCTTCCTTGGATTGGCTGGTTACTACCTGCGATTCATTAAGGACTTCTCGAAGATTGCTGTGCCTCTCACGATGCTAACACGAAAGAATACACCTGTCGTATGGGCTGATAAACAGCAAGAGGCATTTGAAACTTTGAAACAGAAGCTCATTCAAGCGCCAATCCTAGCCTTACTAGAGGGCAATGATGACTTCATCGTTTATAGAGATGCATCTGGTACTGGCTTAGGTTGTGTCCTCATCAAAAGGGGAAAAGTTATTGCCTATGCTTCAAGGCAATTGAAAGACTACGAGAAAAGTGCACCAACTCATGATCTTGAGTTGGCTGCCGTTACCTTTGCATTGAAACTCTGGCGGCATTATCTCTATGGGAATCGGTGTCAGCTTTACACCGATCATAAAAGTCTCAAACATCTATTTACTCAGAAGGATCTGAACATGAAACAGCGTCGGTCCTTGGAGCTTATCAAGGACTATGATTGTGAGATCCTGTATCATCCCGGCAAACCCAATGTGGTCGCGGATGTTTGAGTAGAAAAGTATATCCAAAAAAGTGTTGCTATGCTCTGACTCCGATTGTATTCTCTTCTGATCTTATCGAAGACATCAGAATTGCCCAAGCTGAAGCGTTGAAAGAAGAGAATTTCGGTTCTGAAAATCTCAAAGGGCAATTGCAATTTCTGTCTATGAATCATTTGGGACTTCAATGTCTCAGGGGAAACCAAATCTAGATTCCTAAGTATGGTTCTATTTGTAATACTCTTTTATCTGAAGACCATAAGTCCAAGTTATCCATTCATCCTGGCAGCTCAAAGATGTACTTCGATCTGAAAGCTGATTACTGGTGGCCAGGAATGTAGAAAGACATCGGTCAATATGTTGAAAGCTGCAGAGTCTGTCAAATGGTTAAGGCAGAACATCAGAAACCCTTTGGAGATATGCAACCACTACCAGTTCCTGAGTGGAAGTGGGAGCATATAACCATGGATTTTGTCACGAAATTTCCAAAGACCAAGAGACAGCACGACTCCATCTGGGTAGTTGTGGATTGATTAACGAAGTCAGCTCATTTTATACTGATGAAAGAGACATACTCTTTTGATAAATTTGCACAAATGTACATCACTGAAGATATATCTCGCCATGGTGTGCCGAAATCTATCGTCTCTGATCGTGATAGTCGTTTCACTTCAAGATTTTGGAAAGTGCTGCAAGACGGGATGGGTACTCGAATCTCTATGAGTACAGGTTATCACCCTAGTGCAGATGGCCAAAGTGAATGTACTATCTTGACTCTTGAAGATATGCTTCGTGCCTGCGTTCTTGATCTGGGTGGTAACTGGCATGACCATTTACCTTTGGTCAAATTCTCATACAACAACAGTTATCACTCCACGATTAAGATGTTTTGAAGCTTTATACGGAAGAAAGTGCAGAACACCCACCTGTTGGCGTGAAAGAGGTGAATCGCCTACAGCAGGTCCTGCCCTTCTACAGTTGACTCATGATAAGATTCAACTTGTTAGAAGGAACATCTTTGAAGCTCAAAGTAGGTAGAAGTCTTACTACGACAATCGTCATCGATCCATAAGTTTTGCAGTTAATGATTGGGTGATGCTAAAGGTATCCCCAATGAAAAATGTGGTCCGGTTTAGAAAGAGGAACAAGCTAGCTCCAAGATTTATTGGTCCGTTCAAGATCATTGAAAAGATAGGAAACCAATCTTACCGTCTTGAACTGCCAACTGACTTAGCTGGAATGCATCCTGTATTCCATGTTAGTCATCTACGAAAGAGCCTAGCTGATGAAAGAGAAGTACAGATACCACATGTTGATCTGAAGATTGATGAAAACCATCGAGTGGTTGAAGAGTCGGAATGTATTCTGGACTCGAAGACCAAAAATCTTCGAAATAAAGATATATACAGATGGTGCTCGTTCAGTGGAAACACCACAAGGGTTCGCATCAGTCTTGGGAATCTGAAAATGTCATGAAAGATACTTATCCAAGTCTGTTCGAACATAGCTAACTTCGAGGACGAAGTTTATGCGTGGTGGAGCTCATTCTGTAACAAGCTAGCTTTTGCCATAAGTTTAATTTCTGTTTTTGATTCAATAATGTAATTTTATTATATTATTTGTATTGTAATTTTAATTAAGTAATGAAAATATTTAATTAAGATAAATTATATTAGAAATGATAAAAAATGAAGATAAAATATTTATTTTAAATAAATCAGATAATGAGGGACCAAAGTTGCCAAATTTCCAAAGTTGAGAAATAAAAGACACAAAGTCTTTATTTCTTCATTTTCATCATCTTACAACACTCAAACTCTCTCACCCTCTCTCTAAAAACTCTCTAAAAATTTGCTGGATCATGAAATTAAAAGACGGAATTCGTGAGATTACCTAAAGATTATCAAGAATCAGATCAGATTAAGGTAATAACACTAATTTCTAAGCTTTAGTTTGTATTTTTAAGGTTTAAAATGCATCAAATTCGGATTTATAATCTGTAAAAATTATGTTGCATGTTTGAAATGTTGGTTAGAAATCATATAATGAAACCCAGAAAAGATTCAGAAACAAAAATCGTAGCTTAAATCACTCAAAATAATCAAAAATCTGAGTTTTTATAAACTTTTATGTTCTTAAAAAAAATTCAACATTTTGGACAAATCTGGATGATTTAAAGTGTTTAAAATAGGGAAAACAGTGTAGAAACACCCCAAAATTGATAATATAACGTTGGATTTAATTGCATGTTAATATAAATTTAGTTTGGTGAATTTTTGGTAAAACCCGTATGGGTCGACCTGCAAACCTGCAAGTCGACTCGGCGAGTCGCCAAGAACACCAAGAATTTTTGAATAAATTTTATAAATGTTGGATCCGAATTTCGGTTGAGACCCGAGTTCGGATGTGATCGGAATTCGGTTTGACCCAAGTTCGGATGTGATCCGAATTCATTTTGAGCCGAATTCGGATGGGCTAATCTCGAATCCTGATACTTTTCGGATGCATACGAATTCGACCGAAGATCCAAATTTCGGACCTCCACTCGCCGACTCGCCTTACCCGACTCGCCGAGTCGATCCCAGATGGTGCGAATTCGGATGTCATTTATATGATCCGAAATTAAGGCTAATGAACTAACTTTTAAGATATGTTTTCATGATTAAATAAAAGATATAATTCAAGTCAATAAAAGATATAAACGAAATATGAGATGTTCATATGCATGATTTGGGCATAAAATACATTTGAAAAGATTATGAGTTATCAGAATCAAGTCAATGAAATTCCAAAGATTTATAATTATATGATATGATAAATTCTGGACAGGTTCAGATAAGTCTGAACAAAGAATTAAAGAACTAAAGATTGAAAGATATTGAAAGTGGGTCATCGATTTGAAAAGAAAAGCCAGAGATCAGATAGATCAAGATTAAAGATAAATCCTGGGATATCTCAGGTGGTGGATTATAAATCTGCTTGATAAAGACTATAGAACCAGTGAGTTATAGATATTCAGTTTTGCATGCTAGACTTTTGGTTGAGACATATTGTTGATGATAGATTATTTGACATTCATACTTGCACAGTTGGATTGTGACCTGTGCACACCACGGTTCGGTGATGCCCTGTGGATCATGATAGCTATTTGACTTATCATTTCGCATGACATTATACTTACAGTTCGATTCGTATATTGCTATGAAATTATTGTTATCATAACTTTGAACACTATTCTTTCCTTATTAATCGCATCTTTGACATATCGATTCAGCTTAGCATGATTAGCCTAGTCGGTCTATTGTTCTAGTCCTATCTATGTCACCAGTTCTATTGAACTTGGTATTGATACTCCGATGTTCCCCCATGAAGACCGCTGGTAGCTAGCCCAGCATGAGTGGATAGCTTCCACTAAAAGCGTGAGCGTGGGCTGAACATCATCCAATTCTATGAAATTCTATGTCTCAATCATGAGAGGCTGTGGCTGTAGCGGCAGTCCAGACGTATCACGCTTTGACCCAAGATCCGCTTGATTAATCCATGTAATCTGAAAATCTATATTCTCACTAAGCTTTGCTTACAGATGTTGTTTACACTTTTTACAGGAAAAGTTAAAGGAAAGTCACCTGCTGGACCTAGTTCTTAGGTCTTACAAGATCGAGATTGAAGTTTTCTATAGGCCACTACTCAACAAACCCTTCGGTACTGATTGACAGATGATATTTGTGGTGGTCTGGGTAGATTTGTTTTGAATGCATGATGACATGTATTAGATTAGTCTTGTGCCCTTTATAAGTTTAATTTGAAAACTGTAAACTGTATTAAACTTAATCCTAATATTTTTTACCTGTAATTTTAATAATGTAAACTGTATTAAACTTAATTTGAAAACTGTAAACTGATTGATATCGTATTGCATGATGTGGGACCTAGACTCGTGACGACTGCCCTGTAAGGGGTGGTCTTCACACCATTTGACTTAAAATAATAGTATAATCTAGTCCTATTGGATTCTAATCGAAGTTATATGAGTTTTATTTGAATTTTCACCGGTTAAAACTTGTGATTTTGAACCACATAGTTTAAACCCAAAAACCATAAACTAAACTCGATTTTTTGCCATTAAAAAGTCCTAAACTCCCAAAACTTTGTATAACAATGATAATTATACCTAAGTATGTGATTAGGTTCGAGAAAAGTGTGCAAAACTTTGAGAAATTGGAGCAAAGTCGAAACGACAAGTTCGAATGAACAAGTTCGAAATCGCCAGACAAGTTCGAATGAATAAAATCGAAGGTAGGTGCGTTAAATGACGTACTGTTGACCTATTTATACCAACTACCTTCGAACTTGTCATAAATTCGAACTTCCTGAAAAATTCGAAGTTTAATTCGAATTTGTCTTAAATTCGAAGTTAATTGAAAATTTTGAAAATCCTTGAATAAAATTCAACTTTTTCAACTTTTTCGGGTAACGGAATTTTACAAACCTTGCAAAATTATTCGCACCAAGCAATAGATTTTCACGCAATATTTGTTTTTTCAACCAATAATGCATCCTAGTAACTTTGACCTTTTTCCTACTTAGAACTAGATTAAAAAATAAAATAAAATCAAATCAAATAAAAATAAAATCAAATTTGAACTAAATTTAAACTTAATATATTCTAAACTACTTTTAAAAATTTACAACCTAAACTACCAGAATTTTTTTTGCGAGAAAGTCAAAGAAGGTTCAATCAGATAGCGATGTCAAACGCACTTTCAGTATTTTACATTCACACTTAGGAATTTTTTATTTCTTTGATTGTTTGTCGTGATATACATTCCAAGGCGAATGTCGGTATTATTTTCCCTTTAAACATGTTACAGTTTCGAATATCCCTTGGCCTTTTTATTTATCAAGAAACTAACTTACGTGTCCCATACTTAAACATACTTCTATGATCAAGGCATACACACATTGACTATAACTTTTCGGTATTGCAAATTTTCTTTAAAAGGCAAACGTCGGACACAGTTCTGTATTTACATACAACAGATTGTCTTAGTTTGTCTTAAAGTTTATTTAAAGCTAGCAAGGCTGTGGTGACAGGTCAGTACTTACGTACAACAAAGCGACTTACCTTGGTGACTCGAGTCAAACCAGAGGTAACAGGTCTGTACTTACGTACAACAAAGTGACTTGTTTTGACTCTCTCCTTACAATCAAAATTTTTCTTTTCTTTTCTTTTCTTTAAGATGTATTTGATGTGGCTATACATCCCCCAGAAAATTTGCATACCTCATTTAGAATCATTGTCTCTATGTCTCTAACATAGAAATTAAGATCATTTGGTCATACATCTAAGTTAGTTACACATATGACTTTTTCTTGAATATTTTATTAGTCTTTGAGATTTCCTTTGTGTATTATGCCTACCAACACATCGAACAAGAAAATGTATATCACTTAGAGTTTAACGTGCATTATGTGTGAAAGCTTAACACTAAGAGATTGTATCGACTGTGCTAATTTTCGTCACTTTGAACCTATGTCTCTAAGACTTAACTCAATTTTCTAATATTCTCTTTTTCATATTTTAATATAAGCTAATAAACTAACCTACTAACTTACTATAAAAGGAAATAAGTCCTAATTAACCACTAACTCACTATAAAAGAATAAAATCTACTAAGGTCAAGTTACTCTGGATTACGCATACCATTCAGTTAAACTAACAACTCAAAGCGTGACTTATCAAAAGCTTTAGTGAATAAATAAGAATTGTTGTCTTCCGTTGCCACTTTTACCAGCTTTATTAAGTTCTTTTCAGCACAATCACGTATAAAATGATGTCTTATGTCTATGTGCTTAGTTTTACTGTGTTTCACTGGATTATTAGTTATAGCAATAGTAGATTGATTATCTATCCTAATGGGAATACTAGTGTAAGTCAAACGGTAGTCCCACAATTGTTGTTGTATCCACAAAACCTGTGAACAGTAACTAGCAGCAGCTACATATTCGGCCTTGCACGTTGACACGACTACCGAAGTTTGTTTCATCCATTGCCAGGATACGAGTCTCCCTCCAAGGAACTGACAACCTCCAATTGTTGACTTCCGGTTCAAGCTGCAACCTCCATAGTCTGAATCCGTGAATGCTTCCAATTTCAGATCACCATCAGCATGATACCGAAGTCCCAGCTTTGGTTTCGTCTTGAGGTATCTCAGAATCTGCTTCACAGCTTTCATATGCATTTCTTTCGGATTGGCTTGAAACCTAGCCCAAATACACACAGCAAACATAATGTCAGGGCTAGAAGCAGTTAAATACATGAGTGATCCGATCATGGCCCGATATAGAGTCGGATCCACATCAGTATCACTTTCTATACCCAGTTCGAGATTGTGATTCACTTGAATCGGTGTATTAAAGTGAGCAGTCAACTTTGTTCCCTCCATCCTGAAGCGATCTAGATTATCGTAGACATACTTCGTCTGATGGATAAACATACCCTCCTTCCTCTATTCAACTTTCAAACCTGGAAAGAAGTTCAACTCCCCAATAACACTCATCTCGAACTTAGACTTCATCACCTTCTCGAAATCTTTGCACATCTGCTCGTCTGATGACCCGTAAATGATGTCATCCACGTACACTTGTACCAAGATAAAATGTTCACCCTTCCTCTTCACAAACAATGTACTATCAATTCTCCCTCTTTCAAACCAGTTGTCCAAGAGATTAGTTGATAACGTCTCGTACCATGCCCTTGGTGCTTGATGTAATCCATACAGAGCCTTATCAAGACGATACACTCTGTCTAGATACTTTGGATCTGTAAACCCGGGCGGTTATTCAACGTACACCAGCTCCTTCACCTTTCCATACAGAAAGGCACTCTTTACATCAAGTTCATAGACTTTAAATCCTTTAAAGGATGCAAAGGCTAGAAACAAACGGATTGCCTCCAGTCTCGCCACTGGTGCAAACACCTCATTGTAATCGATTCCTTCATCCTGGTTGAGACCCTTTACAACAAGCCTTGCCTTGTTGCAAGTTACAATACCCCGATCATCTCTCTTGCACTTAAAAACCCACTTGGTTCCTATTGCAACTTCTCCTCAAGGTAACGGCACTAACTCCCATACTTCAAGCTTTCTGAATTGTGACTGCTCTTCTTGCATCGCTTCAACCCAAGAGTTGTCTTTCAGTGCCATTTGCACATTCTTCGGCTCTACTTGTGAGATGAAACACGAATAAATGCAAGTGTGAAAAGCCTCGGAGTCATTAATCATCGACAACAGCACTGGGTTGTTATTCAAACTACTCCTAGTTCTCACACAAGAATGCGGATTTCCTAAGATACTCTTAATCGGATGATCCTTATTTATCCTCGATGTTTCAATCTAATCGGCCCTAAGATTATCTCCTAAGTTTGATCCTATTTCACCTATCGGGGGAACGACTTCAGATGCTACATTCTCTTCCTCATGATCACTATCCTCGGAGTTAGAAGTAGTAGTCTGATTCTCGTTTGTAGGTAACTCAAAATCATTCTCTGCTGGAGACCTATCTTCTGTCGTTGTAGGCTCAGAAGTTGACGGAATGCTCGTCTTTGGAAAACCTCGACCGTCGTCATTCAGATTTAACAAAGATAAGTCATGCTCAATTGTACCTGCATTTCCATCCAAAGGAATGTTAAATGATTCAAACAATTTGACATAATCAAATATCCATTCCGGACCAGTTTAGGGTTCATGTGTATAACTTGCTACATCAATGTTATACACAATTTCTACCGTACCGTTTGTTTTTTTCAAAACCCGTTTGTTTGGTGAGTTCAACACATAACCTAGGAAATAACCTTCGTCAGCGTTTTCACCAAACTTAGGTTGATGTTTTGTTTTCATAAAAGTACACGGTACCCCAAACGGTTCGAAGCCAGTTAAATATGGTGGTCTTTAATTCAGAACTTCATAACAGGTTTTGTTCAACGATTTGACAGTAAGGACCCGATTTAAAACATGACAAGCGGTATTCATTGCCTCCCCCAAAACATGGTAGGAAGCTTTGAATCCGAGAGCATGGTCCTTGCTGGCTCAATCAAAGTCTTGTTCTTCCGTTCTACCACTTCATTTTGTTGTGGCTCATAAGGTGCACTAAATTGATGCACTATGCCTTTGGATAGGCGATATACACCAATTATTGTGTTTTTAAACTTTGTTCCATTATCACTCCTAATACGTTTTACCCTCATCCCATAGGAGTTTTCGACTTGGTCTAAGAACCCAATCAGCTTTGCAGCTGTCTCGTCCTTCGTACATAAAAAGAAAACCCATGAAAATCGTGAGTAATCATCAGTGATAACTAAACCGTACCAACTACCACTTATATTCCTTTTGTTGATAGGTCCGAATAGGTCCATATGCAACAAATCGAAAGTGGAAGCTATAGAGTTCTGAGTCTTTGACTTGTGTGACTTCTTGTGTTGTTTGCCATTCTTGCACGGTACACACTTGTCTTCAAACTGAAAACTCTTCATCAGGACACCTTGCACCAGTCCATGTTTGATGATGTAGTTCATTTTTCTCAGGTGCAAGTGTGCCATGCGTCTGTGCCATAAGACTGATTCGGTGTCTGAAGCTTTAGATAAAAGACAGATTGTTCCCATCGATGAATCGGAGATGTTCATGTCCAGCATGTACAAATCGTTCTTTCTTGGGGCTCTCATCATAATCCACTCTTCAGGAATTTTGAATCCCGGCTTCAGCACTAACGCTTCAGTATCAGTAAATAATACTGAATTCTTCTTATCACAGATCTGAGAGACACTAATGAGATTGTGAGCAAGTCTATCAACGTGATATATTTGATCAAGTGTTATAGTCCCATTACTAATCACTCCTGTTCCAGTGATATTTCCTCCTTTGTTCCCAGCAAATGATACGAATCCATTGTTCCCTTCCTTGAAGTCTGTGAACAGACTCCTTTCCCCAGTCATGTGCCTTGAGCAACCACTGTCGACGAACCATTTGTTGTTTAGACCTGTAGTTAGATCCTGCACATGGAAGAAAACAAGTTAGTTATCACGGGGAACCCAAGCCATGACTGACTTGGTAATACCATTTTCATCCACATACGTGAACTCCTTCAAAAACCCATCTCTCCTTTCAGGTGACTTGGGTGTTTGATTGAGAACCTGTTGTGGTGCAGAGTGATTTAATACCACTCTTGTCCTTTAAGTAGGCATTTCCTGTGGAGCCCTCGAATAATTTCTATTATAGGGCATTTCAGATTGATATCCCTGGGCTCTACCTGGTGTCTGATGTCTTACAGGAGTGTAAGCTCTTCTAGGTGTTGTACTCCTATAGACTTGTTAAGGTCCTGACCTAGATTTATTAGG
>JAANYP010002184.1:45351-80712 GCA_020465985.1 Centrapalus pauciflorus | reverse complement strand
TGCGCTTCGAGGATCTCCCCTGTTACTCCGATGGAACAATCAGATTGGTCAGAGCTGAACTTACAAGAAGAATCCAAGAATTCGAGGCTCAGCCTAATCCAGAACTTAGACGCTCACCAAAGGAGATACAAGACATCCTCAGCGGCATTGAATACCTGAACGAACGGCTATATGTGGAAAGTGGTTAGACGATTTGATGTCATCCTTGGCCTCCGAGAAACTACAGACCATGCCAGAGTTCCGCCACAAGACATAGCAAAATCAAAAGAGTTTTAACTTATTTAAATAGTATTCTCCAAAATTCTATCATGCCATCTTGAACTTGAGAATATGCGAAAGATGATTGTTTTTTGCATATATCTACTTCAAGTTGACATGATATGTGCCTATGTGGTCCTTTGAGTTGGTCTGGTCGGCTGCTTCAGGCTGGTCCAAAAACAGACCTGAACCTGTTTTTACCTTTTTTTAAAACTTGATTTGGCTAAGTGCCACTGTTTAAGGCTCTCTTTTTTTTTTTTAATTTAAAGTTTTAAACAAACTTGAGCATGTATCCAGTTCATTGTTAGGTTTAAGGACAGGTATATGTTATTATCTTTACCTTTTGATTTTTCTGATTGATTGAGAAAAGTTGTCCTTATGGCTGTCTTTAGTGTTGTATCTTTAAACTTTTATTGATGGTCTATTAAATAAAACCCAGAATTTCTTCCATTAGTCCAAGCAATTCATGGGTATAAGTTACATTATTGTCCTTCGTTTAACACAACTTGTACCTTTAACTTGAGAAGAAGAGAGGGAAAGCTCTAGATTTAGTAGCCAAATTCCACTTGAAAAATGGAGCTGTATGTCAGCAATCTTACATTTAATTTGCTTATTAACCCTTTTGATGTGAGAACCGTCTAAAATTTTTGTTTACAGATGATTGGAAGACTAAATTGGATGGATGATCGATCAGTAATGGGCTTTCTCAGAGTGGAGGAATTATGATAAGTTATATCTATAAGTAATTAAGATCAGTACACTCACCTATTATTTTGGATTGTAATTATATTTCTATGATGTGTAGAGAATGGAGTTTTGGTTTTCTATATATTCCACTTAAAGTCTTTCTTATTTATGCTACTATATATAGCATTTAGCTTGTTAGTCTTAAATACAAATTTTGTTGCATAAAGTACAAGCATTTGAAGCAAGGTCCTGAATTTCAAGAGGTACAAGAACATAAAACATGATGTACAAGTCATTATAGCATATAAAAGTTTAAAACACAGACTGAAATTTGAGATTCGTTTCCATTGGAAACAACCACAGCCACTGATGCATCTGCATCATTGGGAAGAAATAAAATCCTTTTCTCCCGTGCCTGATGTTGCTTGGAAACACAACCGTCAGTTTCTTTACCCCTCTTTCTTTGTCATTCTTTCTCACAGGAGCATTCTTATGGTTATACTTGGGTTCTCTTTAAAAATTTCATTGTTTAAAGAATCTTGTGCCCGATGTTGCTTAGAAATTGGTCTGCATCTCTTCAACTCAATTTTGAAGATACCACATCTTAGCCTCAGGTAAGTAAGGTTTGATTTTCAGTTTACTTTATTGTCTTTGTTATTAGGTATGTCTCACTAACTCTCGCATCAATCCAAATATTTCCCAGGAATATCATAATAAGGCAACAAAGGAACTGCAAAATCTTCATCCAAATTAACAAGGTTTCTCTCTACTTGTCTTCCTCCCATCTTTAGACTATTACTAACCACAGCTGCAAGTTTTCACAAAAGTTTCAAATTGATGCCGGTTAATCTTTGATATTGTACAAAATCGAATTATAAAAGGTATCTTTCATCTAAATTTTGTTTTAAGTTCTTAGAAATAGAGTATTTCATTTATTAGTACTGTTTTAAGTTCTTAGAAATCTAGAGAGATTTTTTGTGTTAATATGGGAGGTTATTAATCAAGTTACTAATTTATTCTCAAGTTTGGGATTTGATTCAAGAGATGTTAGAGCCTCGGTGGTCGAAGGACATGCATCAGTTATGTTTTCGGTTATGTTTTCGTCTTTTCATTTCAGGTAATGAAAGTGTTCAATTCGAGTTCTTAAAACTCAGCTTTGTATTCCCTTTCAGACTTTGCAGGACAAACCTCTGTGTTTCTTGCCTAGAGCATAACCAAATGCTTAACAAACCACATTCAAGATATCATAGAGATATCTTTTTCAGGTAAAAATAAGGTCATTTTTGCTTTCACAGTAAGATTAACCTAACCATTATTTTACGCAAAAGTTTGCCTTCAAGATTACTAAACATGAAAGGTATAATTATTATCTTTTTATGCTAAACTTATAGTTTTTGGTATGATGAAGCTTTATTTAATGTTTCACTGCTCTTATCGAAACACGGAAAGTAAAGAAAGTTATCAAAATGGATTTGTTTTATTTACTTTTAGATACTCGGAAATTCGGAAAATATAATTAATTTAGTGTTTTGCATTTGGATGATGTAGTTTATTATGTTATTAGGTTGCAGTTTAGCAGGTGGATTTTTTTTGGACATGGAGACTACTATCAACAACTTTTTGATATTGCCATTTGGGTCTCAAACTAAAATAGTATGTCTTTTTTCTCGATAAACATGCAACCTTTGATTTGACACAAAAGAAAATGGTTGGTTATATCTAATTTGGTCCAAATTATAAGTCATTAAAAATGTTGCATTTTTCGTGAATTACATAGAGTATTAGAATAGGTATGCCATACTTTTTAATGTCAATTGCACCTTCTATAAAATGCATGGTACGTGCTTTAGTAATCAATACTCATTTTCAATTATTTTCATGTACATGCCACATAATTTACACTTATTTTTGTGCACTGATCTCAGATTTTGGTTGAGCTGATGGTCGTAGGAAAAAACTGTGTTTCCATTATACCAATTTGGTTCTGTAGCAGCTTTGCATTTGAAAAATATGTAAGCTAATATTCCATATGGCTTTTTCTTTAAATGTTTGGTAGCTCGGGTTTTGAACAACGGTAATGAAATACTTTTTTCTCATCAAAAGACAATTTATACTTCAAAATTGCCCATCACTTTGATTCTTCCTTTGCAGTCCTATTATCATATGTATTTCTTTAAAAGAAGCTATTTTTTGTTAGAACATTGTTTATTTAAATGTCGCATTTATAATTTATTCACTCAAACATATTACCAAATAAAAATCGTTAGCCGCCGCCGCTTTGCGCGGGTACACTACTAGTTGAATATTATTCTCTTTGTCTCTTATAATCATTACTCAATCATTGAGCATAGTTTCTGTTTGTGAGTGATTATTGACGATTGTGTGCTGATATTATCTGGGATTCATTCTTAACAGAATATGTGATATAAACACTAGTTCAACATTGAATGATCCCGATATAATAAGTTGAATGGTCGTTTGAGTAAATTTTTTTACGAAAAATAAAAACGTAAAACTTTTTTGAAAAAAAATATATCATGACTGGTCTCGTTAAGTTAATGGTAGTCCACCAAGTTTGACTACTAATTTTGACCATTATTTTGACTCTTTTAATGTTGAATGTATATGTAGCGTTGCATTTATATTATATAGTATTACTTCGACGTTGAATATACGATATAACTGTTACTTTGACATTGAATGATCTCGACATGCTATATTGTATCGTGGTCTGGGTAAAAAAATATTACGAAAAAATAAACACGTAAAATTTTTTCGAAAAAAATATATCATGACTGGTCTCGTTTTAAATAGTATAAAATTCACGTTTTTATGGTATAATTTTTTGATTTAAAAATCAATTATATTAATGTTATTTTAATTTAAAGAAATAGAATCTTTTTTTTATTGTCAATAGTTTTGCTATTGTCAATCTTTTACTTTTTTACCAATTAAAATATCACTAATACCAAATTTTTTCACTAATTTCAAACTTGAATCTTTTAATCAAGACCACTAGATTAATCTAATCTATGGACGATATTGGTTCTACAGTTCTACACTAATTTTAGGTTCTGTAATGAGGTTGCTATATCCTATGAAAATGCACGGCGTACTTCGAGGAGAGAGTTTATTTTTTACGTAGTCCCGTAGACAAAGGAAAACCCTGCACCCAAATTGATGGAAATTTGCATAATTTGGTGAGGTTTTAAACAATAATTCAAAATGTGATTTGCCATTTAACATCGACGAAGGTAACTGATTAATTTGTGTACAACTGTAGAACCAAAATGAACCAATCCTTTGATGCGTCTGCTCAAAATGAACAATCCTCTCAACCCCAAAATCACCACCCAATCCATGCCCACATGCCACTAGTCCATCCAATGCAATTATGCAAACTTGTTCGAAATCGGGAATTTTCAAATGCAAGCATATTGTGGATATTGCAGAAACTAAACTTATCTCTGCTCTTCTTTCCTCAAAAGAACCTAGGGGCTTCAAATCTGTAGCAAAACATCTGCAATGGCTTCTCGCAATGGATGATGAATTTTCTGCCCTTCACAAAAATCATACATGAGATTTAGTCCCTCGTCTTTCTGGCAGCAATGTGGTTGGGTCAGAATGGGTTTTTATCACTAAATATCTCTTTGACGGATCCATTGATCGGTATAAAGCGACAAAAATATATAGATGAGATCATTGCAGAACCTTATTTAGTGTAGAACTGTAGAACCAATATTGTCCATAGATTAGATTAATCTAGTGGTCTTGATTAAAAGAATCAAGTTTGTAATTAGTGAAAAAAATTTGGTATTAGTGATATTTTAATATAGTCAAGGGTAAAAAAGGAAAAGATTGAAAATAGCAAAAAGATTGACATTAGCAAAATAAATATCCTATTTCTTTAAACTAAAATAACATTAATATGATTAATTGAATATTGCATTAAATATTTAAATTATAAATGTTAAATAAATTTAATTACTACACTTTCAAATAAAGAAAAATAATACAAATTCAAATTAAATGATGAAGATTTAGATGCATCGTTGTCGTTCATCCTTCGTGTTCATCATCTTCATTAATTATCTTCGTGTTCATCAACTTCATATTCATCATTCGTGATGCATCAAATGTGTTCATCTAAAAACCTTAATCTAACGTGTTGCAACAACATGTTTATCCTAAAACTTAAATCTAACATGATGCAACAACATCAAAAAAACCTAAACTAACGTATTGTTATGCATCATCATTGTTCATCATTCATCATCCATGTTCATCATTTATCGTTCATCATCTATGGATCATCTTTTTTCATCATCCATCTATGCATCATCATTGTTCATCGCTGTTCATCATTCATCATTCATCTACGCATCATCAATTTTTATTATCATTGTTCATCATCCATCTATGCATCATCATTATTCATCGTTGTTCATCGTTCATCATCCATCTATGCATCATGTTCTTCATGATCATCATCGGTTGCATCTCTTGTTCATGTTCATCATCATCGTTGTTCATCATTCATCTTCATCTTCGTCTTCAAATCATCATCAGTATGAAAATCATGAAGAACACGATTAGAGAGAAAGGGAGAGTGTTAGATATTAAATTTCGATCTTGTGGATCTATTTTGTAATAATTATTTTAGATAATATTTAGCCTTGTAATTTATTTCTTAGTTAGTTTATTTTGTGTAAAAAGTTCAAGGGCCTTTTGTGTCATACATTGAAAGTTAATTAAAGGAGCCTACAACTAGGCTGCTAGGGTTTTATCTTACACACGGTTGACATTTATGAGCATGAGAATCCTTTGTCTAGCCGCCACTTTTATTCTTTCAAAACATTCTCTATGTTCTTTAATCATTTCACAATTATTGAGTGCATATTCTTTTTGTGAGAGTTTATAGAACTTTAATGTGCTGATATAATCTGGGAATCTTCAACAACAATTGGTATCAGAGCCCAAAAAGGTGGATTTAAACTGAAAGAAATCGGATTCTGCTGTTCATTGAGTTTTCATCCATATTCACGGTTAGATCTTCATTTTCTCCAATACTCTGCTGTTTTTGTGTTGTTCTTATCATATAATCATCATCTTATCACTCCCTACTGATTTAGAGCTTCTTAGGTTCAATCTTAACATCATATTCATCACATAATCGGTTGTTTAAAACTCTTTCAAAAAATGGGTTTTCTTGTTATTTTGGTCCGTTTTTAAAGCTTTTTTAAGTGTTTTGGTATATTTTAAAGGCTAAAAAGTGTTTAAAATAATATTCCAATCATTTAGAAACAATCTTAGGCCAAAAATCTACTCATTTTAAGTCTGGACTGTTACTGAAAAACTTCATATATGCTGTATTTCGGACCTGTATTGTTGCTTTTCGGACCGTAATTCGGACCTTCTAGGACCTCTATTCGGACCATACTTCGGTCCATTTCGGACCATCCTTAAGTGCAATTCGGACCAAATCTTGCCCATTTCGGACCCCACTTTGGTCCCATCCGATCTTCGGACCATCCGAAGTTCAGATCAGGCAATTTTAACTCACTTACTTTGACTTGTGCTTTAATTTGAAATATCATTTCGGACCAACCGAATCCGGACCATCCGAATTCGGTGTTCCCCTCTACATATTTTCCCAAGTGTTCAAATCAGACTCAGTACTGTTCATCCGAATTCGGTCGATTCGAATTCGGTCTTCTGTTTTTGGTTCATCCGAATTCAGATTCCAGTCACCTGTCACTTTTCACCCGAATCCAGACCATCCGAATTTGGTTCATCCATCCATTGGTCAACCAACACTTGGTCCATCCGAACCAACTGTTCACTCGAATTCGGTCCCTATTCGAACCCACTGTTCACCCGAATTCGTTACATCCGAAATCAGTAAATTGATCCGAATCAGTTCCATCCGGAGTACTATTCATCCGCAGTTAAGTTCATCCGATTCAAGTTTCCACCTTCAAGATCTTATTCTTCTATATCAGCACCTCATATCATGTCTCGTGAAGCTCTTGTCCTCGGATCCGAGAACAGACCACCTGTTCTGTATCCCGGTGAGTATGAGTAATGGAAGTCCCGGTTCCTAAAGTTTGTCGGTATGCAACCCAATGGCAACCTTATGCTTCAATACATCTCTGAGGGCCCCGTTATCTACTATCGGGATATAGCTGCTAGACCCGAGGCTGACCCCCCTGTACTCGCATCAAAAGTTGAAAGGGAACCTGCCAATGATGTCGAGCGAGACAGGCAACATACAGACAAGAGGGCCGAATATTTGATCTACCAAGCCCTCCCCACTAATATCTTAGTTGGAGTAGAAAGCAAAATGTCTGCTAAATAAATGTGGGATGAGTTAGAAGTTCAGATGGACAGCTTGAATAAGAACAGCTTGGACACACGTTACTGTTTTATTCAAGCAGACTTGCATGCATGAAAAACACAGTTTCATGCACGATCTGAATTTCTCACTCTTGGTTGTCTCACAATCCTGAGAGGCTTCCTTTTATACTCTCACTGAGAATCTCAGTGAAGCTTCTTCATTGGACGATGAGATAGTGGGATGTCTTTCCAAAAAGACAAAACAACTTTTGTAACAACCTAACTTTTATCAGTCATGTACTAATTCATTTTGAGATGATAATATAATTTTGTTATATTATTTATGTTATAAATATTAATCAAGAATGAAAATTTATTAAGTAAATATAATTTAAATTATATTTATGATATAATTAATTTGTTTAAAATAAAAGAGATGTATGATACAAAAAATAGAAGTGGGTTAAAATTAAATAAGGTATAAAAACCGAAATTATGATCAATTAAGATCATTAATTTCAATTTTACTCTCTCTCTCTAATATCTCTCTAATCTCTCGGCAACTTCACAAAAGATTCAAGAATTCACATTTAAATTGCAATTGATTGAAGATTTAACTCAAAGGAAGTTACAATTAGCAACAATCAACAAGGATCTACAAGAATTTAAGGTGAGGATTACTTAAAATTATGAAATGATTGAGTTTATGTTCGGTTTTTATAAAAACGAATTGATGATCTGAAAATCTTGTTGCATGTTTAAAATAATGATAGATAATGATGAATCAATGATAAGTATATGTAACAGAAACAAAAATCAGTGATTAGATTGTCCAAAATATGAAGAAATCGAAATTTTTATAAAAATTGTGTTCTTGACAAAATGTTCAATTTTGGACGATCTTGATCTAGTTTAGTGTGTTTATGATAGGGAAATTACTATAAAAATACTCAAATAATGTTGTTACAACAAAATATTACATTGCATGTTAATAACTATGAAAATTTGTTAATTATTGATAAAATCCGTATGAACAATATGATGAACACCAAGAACAAATCTGGAAATTTATGAACATGAAGGATCCGAATTCGGATATGTCCGAATTCGGATGATGCACCACTTCGGTTCCCAATTCGGATATTAATTCGGATCTGGCATGGTCCCGATTTCGGATATAACAACTCGGATCTTGAAGGATCCGAATTCGGTGCCTATATTGATCCTAATTCGGTCTATGCTTAATTCGAAAATCTAGGACCGAATCCGGATGACCATTTCGGATCAATCCGAATCCGGACACCCGAATCCGGGTTGGTCCGAGTCTTAAAATGCTGATTTCTATATTTTAGTTAAATAATGATTGAATACATGATTATATATATACATATATAGAAATCCTTTGAGAAATTATGAGAATTTAATGAAAGATTGACAAGTTATCAGATATCAGAATCAGATAAAATATAAGAATTAATGACTAAGAAATGATGAAATTCATTGACAATGATGATGATAAAGATGATGAAATTAACATGATATTATCATGAATGATTTTGAACAGGTTCTGTATATTCTGAACAAAGATTAAAGACTTAAAGACTTAAAAGCGGGTCAGAGAATTGATTGACAGATTACAGATTTACAAAGATAAAATCCTGAGATAGCTCAGGTGGCAGATTCATATATCTGTTTGACTAAGACCCAGACCTGTGAGTTATAGATATTCAGATTGAACATGCATAGATCCGGTTGAGATATATTGATGCTGCTAGATTTGTTGACATTCACTTTATCAGCTGCAATGTTCAAAAGAGTAGCCTATGTGGTTGGGCTGAAACATAACCTTGTTAGCATAAGTCAACTGTGTGATGCTGGCTACAAGGCTAACTTTGATGAGCACCTGGGTTACATATTGGATCCCCAAGGCAAAGTTGTGCTGTGTGCTCAACGGAAGAAAGGTATATATGTTGTGGACATGAAATCTGCTGATCCCACAACTGAAACCTGCTTTCTCACAAGAACCAATGCAGACATAAACTGGTTATGGCACAAAATGCTGTCACACCTGAACTTCAAGAATATCAACAAACTCTGTAAGAAAGAGTTGGTAACAAGTTTGCCTTCTATGACCTTTGTTAAGGATAGACTCTGCATAGCTTGTGAGAAAGGCAAGCAGAGGAAATCATCTTTTAAATCCAAGCATAATTTTTCTATTGATACTCCTCTCTTCTTAATCCACATGGACTTGTTTGGACCAGTCAATGTCCCAAGTCTAGGAGGAAGAAGATACACTCTAGTAATGGTTGATGAGATCCCCAGGTTTACATGGGTAATCTTCTTGAAGAGCAAAGGAGAGGCTGCTAGAGAAATCATTGGATTTGTCAAAAAGATGGAAATGCTGAACTCTGCTCAAGTGAAGCAGCTTAGAAGTGATCATGGTACTGAATTCAGTTGCAGTACTCTTGAAGACTTCTGTGAAGAAAAAGGGATCTCAAAAAACTTTTCAGCAGTAAGAACTCCACAACAAAATGGAGTTGCTGAAAGGAGAAATAGAACCCTTATTGAAGCTGCTAGAACCATGCTGTGTGCATCTGGTTTGCCTTCATCATTCTGGGTTGAAGCTGTCAACACTGCCTGCTTCACCCAAAACAGATCCTTAGTGGTGAAAATGTTCAACAAGACTCCCTATGAGCTGCTCAAAGGGAGGAGGCCAAATATTAGCTACTTCCATGTGTTTGGATGTCTCTGCTTCATTCTGAATCAAAGGGACCAACTGGCAAAGTTTGAACCAAAAGCTGATGAAGGTGTGTTTGTTGGATACTCTGCTTTTTCCAAAGCCTACAGAGTGTACAACAACAAAAGAAAGGTGATAGATGAATCTATTAATGTCACCTTTGAAGAGTCCAGGAATGCCTCCACCAAAGCTGTTCTTGAATCAGTTTCAGAAGAATTCAACTTTGATGATCTCATGCATTCAAACAGTGAAGAGGACTCAAAAGCTTCCACTACATCCAGAGTGGAACCTGCAAACCATGGTGGACATGATGATGATTATGTTGATACACCCTGTGTGAATAAGTGTACTGACTTAATTACAACTTCATGTCCTGTACCAATCAATGCTGATTTTCCTGGATCTTCTGTTGATGTGTTCAACAATGGAGAGTCATGCTCAACAAGTGAACAGATTCAAGACATCAGTGTGTCTGAAAATCTTGAAAGCTGTTCAACAGGACCTGTTGAAGATGCAAATAAGTCAGGAGAATCCTCATTGAGAAATGAACCTAAGTGGATTAGGTGTCATCCCAATGATCAAATAATTGGTGACATCAACAAAGAGGTACAAACGAGATGGGACAGCTTAGGGAACTTTTGTATGTTCTCTAGTTTTGTGTCTCTCATGGAGCCAAAGAAAGTGGATGAAGCACTTAAAGATGCCAACTGGATCACTGCCATGCAAGAAGAGCTCAATCAGTTTGAGAGAAATAAGGTATGTGATGCGAGTGTCGTTAACCCGTCAAAATTACCACTAAATACCTTAGAAGCTAGGGTAAGTAGGGATCGTATCCACAGAGAGCGAGAGGTTAATTGCACGTATTTAAGCGACTAACATTGTAAAATATTTAATTTAGAAAGATTGATTTGGTTGTAAAAAGGTGATTGCTTGATTTATAAAACTAATTACTTGCGAAATTTGTGAAAAGAAAACTTAAGAAAATTGTTTGATTTAATAAAGTACGAAGATAACCATTCCCGGATTCCACACCTTGCTTTGTATTTAATTTATAAAACGATATGAAGATTACATAGACATAATCTTTGTTATAATTATTATTAAAGTCGTTTCATGATCTTGGGCATAGCGCGTGACACGTTTGATTACTCGTCTTAATTAAACAATTAACTCGGCACGAATAATAAAATGCCTACGAACTATCTTGCGAAACGCAACAACAAAATAATAATCATTCATTTACAATCAAAATATAAATAATAAAAACCATGCAAACTTAAAGTAATCGTTCATAAAATAAAACTTAGCGATGTGCTTCCTCCGAGAATGATTATGATGAGACTAGCCGGACATCGTTGATGCAATGCTCAAGAGTTGTGTATCCATCTTCGTAGCCTGACGTGTGTGTTCTTCGTACGTGTGTTCGCTCAAACAGGGTTCTTTTCCTTAGCCTTCTCCTCCAAAAAACGATGCAAAACTCTGAGATATATCTTTGTATTTATAGGAAAAGCTAGAAAAACCCTAAAAACGGTCGTCTAATATTTTATTGGGCTGGGCGCAGCCGCAGGCGCAGGCCTGCGCCCCCCCCCCCCCTGCGCCTGTCTGTGAAATCCGTATTTTTGTGAATTAATTTCTTCTGTCGAGCACGTGGTCTGGGCGCAGGGCTGCGCCCCTCTCTGCGCCTGGCTCTGAATTTTTGTCATTTTTACGCCATTTTAAACCGGATTTTGTTTACCTGCACAAGCACAGAATTTATTCAATAGCGGCACATTCTATAACACTTTTGTATAAAAAAACAACTCTTTTACTTTTAATAAACCTGATAAATTATAACCCGATCAAACTTCCCCAACTTAATTCTTGATCGTCCCGAGCAAGCAACGAAAATCAGACTATTAAAACATCGGGTTTATCAAGCGTGCAAAACATAATTAACTTATTTAAACAAGCACTCGCCTTCATAGACGTGATAAAACTCGAAGACACGAACAGAATTCATTTCAGATATATCGTGATGTTTTTCAGAATGGTTGCTCAAAAATTCCTCACCACTATTATCCTTTTAGCTCAAGGTTACAGAATTGAATTCACGTGGGTCACTGGACCATATTTTTCCTCGATGCATGACTTGAGCTACTAATTTTTCTTTTCTTTTTATTCTTTTCATGCAATGTCTATGTTTTTCGTTCAAGTTTACTATGACTTTCTAGATGATCCGTGTAGCAGGATTTGGGTCAGCCACTCCCAGACCAGTTGGCCTTAGGGGACTAGGCATGATGGTACCCTTCAGACTTAATCTCCTGAATCAACTAGGTCACACTTGAATTGAGGCTTTATTCGTGTTCGCTTCCTCCTCCTTATTGCATGAATAATTAGCGGCTATTGGAATCCTTGTTAATTATCACTCGCTACAACCCAATATATCCTACTTCAAACTCGGTTCACTTCCTTGGTTTTAAGCATCTATGACTCTTTGTGTTATATTTAAACTCATATAATTACGTCTTTTTGCTTGAAACCGACCTAACTAACATCATCATATTTAAGCTGCACGCTCAACAATAAAAATTTATTGGGTTGATTGATCGGATCTTTTACGGCTCGCTCGTCTCATAATCTTCTTAAAAAGAAACACATTTATTCAACCAAAGTAATGCATGCAAAACAAACATAAAACATAAAAAATAATAAAGCAGAAAAACAGTAATTCATCCTACTTAAAGAGAGGAACGGAAGAACCTGACTACTGCGGTGGTGGTGGCGGTCCGAAAATACCAGCAAAGAATTCCCCGAAGGGGTTTCGGTCTTCTTGCATATGAGGTGCAGGTGGGTACGTGTTTGCAGGGTGCACCACGCTCTCTCCGCGTGTCATGGTGGTGACTCGACCATAGGCTGGGAAGTATTGAGGAGTTCGATCCTCAACGTTCAGCCTCTCGAAATTCTGCCACTGATAATCCTCGTATGGTTGGTATGGTAACCCAACATTATAATTCATGTGATCTCGCACTGCATCGGTGTACGCCCAATGCTGCTGGTTGTAATAGGCGTTCTGAAATGACGATGCGCGCACACCGGTGTAGATTTCGTTGATTCTGCTAGTCTGGGTTTCCAACTCATGCTGAAACTCGTCCATTCTTCCAACCACATCCTCTTGAAAGGTACCCAACCGTAAGTTCATTGCGTCCAACCGAGCAATGACCTGGGACATGTCATTAGCTCCTCCTGCTGCATGTACTCTTTCAGCTTGATGTTGATGGTAAGCCTCTGCCTCTTCTATACCGTATAGCTCTCAGTGCGTCTTCCCCGTGTCGGAATCAAAGATCTCGTATCCTTGGTCTGTTTGGCGCAGAGTGATGCTTTGTATCATCGCCGCTGTAATAACGGCGCCAGAGACTCCCCTCAGAACAGATATGGGGGAAATTGCTGCCTGAGCCCTTAGATACTCTGATAAAATCCATCCATGAGGGATTATTTTCCTCTCTCTCGTGTCGTACATCGACCACAGGTCATTCATCACAATCCACGCAAAAGAAAGGCTCGGCTCTCCAGTCATCAGTGCGTAAAGGATAGTTACCTCCTTGTGCCGAATCTTTGTCAGGTCACTGTCTCTTGGCAGTACGTTGTTGGTAACAATCTTGTGTAATACCTTCGCCATAGGGCTAAGGTCACGCCTAGCATACGACGTATATCCAGCCGCGGCATTATAATCAATTTTTAGTATCTCTGTCAACTGTGTGGTCCATTCACCCTCCCAAGTTCTGTCGGTGAATGCTAATTGCGCGTCTGTTTTATACTCATAATTGAAATTCCTTGCCCCGTCTTTTCCAACACCAATATCTACCCCAAAGACTTCCCGCAACGCTTGTGCATTCATTGGAAATTCATGCCCATTAACGCGACCTATTAAGGTGAAATCTCCTCGGAATCTTCCTTCTTCGCGTCTTAGTGTGGACATCCACTCCACAACCTCATCATGATAAATGTGCTCCCCTCCTAGATCCAATACTGCCTCCCATCCTAACCGGTCGAAACATCGCACTACCCCATAATTCTCGAACTCGTCTTTCTTAACTCTCTTTTCGACCAAAACCTTGCCGGAGAATTTCTTTGTCATGAACAATTGTCGTCGAATATTGGCCGGATGCTATGATAGATTGAAGTCCGGGTTCCATTCTACCCTCGGTTGGGTAGAGGAACTAGCGCCTTCCCCCACGCGTTGTCTAGTTCGGCGAGACATCTGCAAATTCGACAACTTAAGTATATATATATATATAATTATAAAATTCTTAATTCGTTCTATTTTCACAACAAAGAACCACGATTGATAAATTGTGCAATTATCATATCAAATGTAACATAAAGATGCATAATTAATTCATGTCAATTTAACCTTTTTTTTTTCACATCTTAATAATTTAAGCAAAATTGCACAAAATAACAACCAACTTTTCGGAAATTGACTAGCATGCCTTTTTCTTAATTGTGCTCATACTTTCACTTAATACTCTATTCTACACTATGAAAGCACTTAGAATTATCATGTATAAGTGGTCATGCAACAAGTCAATCTAAAAGTCAAAATTCATCTTCAAACTCCATTAAAGCTTACTAATTCAAGAATGGTGGAGCTTTTTGTACCTTGTTCTTGATGAAGGATGAAAGAGAGATTGAATCTAAAGTGGTGGTAGATGATTCCTAGCTTAACTTCAAACTTCCCCAACTTGAGTTGCAACTCAAGTTCCTTGCTACTTCTTGCGTAATGTCAATCACTAACTTGATTTTTAGTGATTTTTGTGAGCAAAATTGGGTTTTTTAGGTGAAAATATGTGGAGAAAGTGAAGAAACCGTAAGGGGGGCGCAAAGGGTGCTCTTGTAGGGTTTTGCAAAAAAAATTTCTATTTAAAATGAAGAGGTTTCGGGCAGGCGCACCCCTGGGCGCAGGCCTGCGCCGGCGGCTGCGCTTGGGGGGCCTGTTCGGTTCAAAAAATTTTCGTTTTTTCAGTTGGTCGGGTGCATGTTTGGTTTGATAATTTATGTTTTTTCCGCTAAAAATATGGTTTACAAGCATTTATCCTACACTTTTTAACACATTTATGTGTTTCCCCTTCCCCAACTTTAAAGATTGTGTCGTCCCCGACACTATGGAGGCTAAAATTAGTCTATGAGCGTAATAATATGTAGGTAACAAAGATGTGCAAGTCAAATGTTTAGTAGGCATAGCATGCAATCGGTACGAGATCTCAAAGTCAACGGTGCCAACACGAACACCACACATATAGTTGTTATGGCCTAAGGCCATTTACAAAATCAAGTAGCAATCGTTTTAAAAGTCAAGACCATAGTTTGTTAGAGAGAATTTCCCGCAAGTATAGAATCAATAGTCATCAGGCGACGTCAGATGAGAGGTGTTGGTAGAGACGGTGTGGGAACTACGGCGGCCGACTACCCGCTCGAGCTCCTCTATCCTCGTTTGGAGGCTAGCGAGTCAACGGGATTTGTCCTCTTATTTGTCCAAATTTTCGTCTTTCTTCGACTCGGGATTTGCAGCTTCTTAATGGGTAAATTTTTCCCCAACTTAGTTGGTTGCGATAGGTACCACCAGAGTATAGGATGAACTGTTATTTGACTAACTAAGGCAAAATAAAATTTAATCTGCAGAAATTAAAACACACTTTCGTAGTGAAAACGATTGCACATAGCACGTGCAACAAGCCTTTAAACCCCTCAGTAGCCTGAGTGGACGAGTTATAGTCTCGTGAGAGTTTCTCTGGAACACACCCACAAAGTTCACTGGATTGCCTTCCAGAAAGTGCTAAGTTTAATGTCTTCAGCCAGACATTTTGGAACTCTTAAATATTTAAGTGATATCTTCCAAGACCATTGTCTCAGATGATATAATTTCATTGTCAGCCCATTGTACAAATAATTTTAATCTGTGTCCGTTTACTTTAAACGGCTCACCGCCTTTTTGATCTATTATTTCAACTGCACCATAGGGGTAGACGTTAGTCACTGTGTATGGGCCTGTCCACTTACTTTTTAATTTGCCAGGGAAGAGCCGCAGGCGTGCGTTAAATAGCCAGACTTTGTCACCTTTATTAAACACCTTTCGTTTAATTATTCGATCGTGGAAAGCTTTTGTTTTTTCTTTATATATTTTAGAACTTTCATAAGCTTCCTTGCGAATTTCTTCTAATTCGTTCAGTTGGTGTTTTCGATTTATACCGGCAGCTGTGAAGTTAAGGTTTGCGTTTTTAATGGCCCATAAGGCTCGGTGCTCTAACTCGACCGGGAGATGACATAATTTCCCATAAACTAGTTTATAGGGAGACATACCAATAGGGGTTTTATACGCTGTACGATACGCCCAAAGTGCATCATCTAATCGTATTGACCAATCTTTCCTATCGGGTCGCACTGTTTTTTCTAATATACGCTTAACCTCCCTGTTAGATACCTCTACTTGTCCGCTAGTTTGTGGGTGATATGGGGTAGCTATCTTATGCGTTACTCCATAATGCTTAAGTAGTTTGCTAAAGTACATATTTTTGAAATGAGAACCCCCATCACTAATTATGGCTCTAGGAATTCCATGACGAGAAAATATATTACGTTTGACGAATTGGCAAACTACTTTGTGGTCATTAGTCCTTGTGGCTTCGGCTTCTACCCATTTAGAGACGTAATCAACTGCCACTAAGATGTATTCGAAACCGTATGACTTAGGGAATGGTCCCATAAAGTCTATGCCCCACACATCGAAAATCTCTACTATGAGGATTGGTGTCATAGGCATTTGGTCTCTTTTGAAATACCTCCTATATGTTGGCATCGTAGGCATGACTTAACAAACTCATAGGAGTCCTTAAAGATAGTCGGCCAAAAGAATCCACTTTGTAGGATTCGATGACCTGTCTTTTTAGCACTAAAATGGCCTCCGCATGCATACGAGTGACAGTGATTTAAAATGTCATAATGCTCATTGTCTGGAACACATTGCCGAATAATCTGATCAACTCCTATTTTGAATAAATCCGGCTCCTCCCAAATGTACTGTTTAGTTTGGGAGAAGAAATACTTTCGTTGATGTGAGTTCCAGTGGCTTGGGGTTTTCCCTGTGACAAAATAGTTTACTAAGTTAGCAAACCAAGGCACTTTTGCGATGAACAGTAAATGTTCATCTGGGAAATTGTCCCGAATGGAGTCCAGCATATCAGTGGTGATTGCTGGCAGTCTCGAGAGATGGTCTGCTACTACATTTTCTGAGCCCTTTTTGTCTCGGATTTCTAAATCGAATTCTTGTAGTAACAGTATCCAACGAATTAGCCGTGGCTTAGCATCTTTCTTAGCCAAGAGGTGTCGTAAGGCACTGTGATCGGAATACACAATTACCTTAGCTCCCCAAACGTAAGATCTAAACTTATCTAGCGCATACACTACTGCAAGCAATTCTTTTTCAGTTGTTGTGTAATTAATTTGAGCTTCAGAGAAGGTTTTGCTTGCATAGTATATTACCACTGGCTTTTTGTCCACTCTTTGACTAAGGACGGCACCTACTGCGTGATCACTTGCGTCACACATGATCTCAAAGGGCTGAGACCAATCAGGTGATTGCAGAATTGGTGCCTCCGTGAGCTTCATTTTTAATGTATTAAACGCCTCGTTACAATCTCTATCAAAGTCGAACAGTACATCCTTAAGAAGAAGGTTACATAGGGCTTTGGTTATGGCACTAAAATCTTTTATGAACCTCCTATAGAAACCTGCATGTCCTAGAAAAGAACGAATTCCCTTAATATTAGTTGGCGGTGGTAATGATGAAATTATTTGTATTTTGGCTCGATCAACCTCCATTCCCCTTTCAGAAACTATGTGTCCCAAGACTACTCCCTCTTTAACCATAAAGTAACTTTTTTCCCAGCTTAGTACCAAATTGGTTTCAGTACACCGCTTGAGAAATTTTTCTAAATGAGAGAGACACCCTTCGAATGACTTATCAAATATAGAAAAGTCGTCCATGAAGATTTCAGGAGACCCTCCGACCATGTCTGAAAATATAGCCATCATACATCGCTGGAATGTGGCCGGAGCGTTACATAATCCAAATGGCATTCTTCGGTAGGCGAATGTGCCATACGGACATGTGAATGTCGTTTTATCTTGTTCTTCTGGGTGTATCGGGATTTGGTTATACCCTGAATAGCCATCTAAAAAACAATAGAATTTCTGCCCTGCTAATTTCTCTACTATTTGATCAATGAATGGCAGGGGGAAATGATCTTTTGAGGTTGCGGCATTTAGCTTTCTGTAGTCGATACATACTCTCCACCCCGTCACAGGGCGAGTTGCAATCTTTTCTCCTTCAGGAGTATCGACAACAGTGATTCCAGATTTCTTTGGAACCGTCTGTGTGGGACTAACCCATTGGCTATCTGATATCGGATAGATAATTCCAGCATCTAGCCATTTTAACACTTCTTTCTTCACTACCTCTCTAAGGTTAGGGTTTAACCTTCTCTGAGCATCTCTGCTTGGCTTGGCTGTCGGATCAGTTATAATCCTATGCATACACAACGTAGGGCTAATCCCCTTAAGATCTGCTATGGTCCAGCCTACCGCTTCCTTATATCTCGATAACACTTCTAACAAGGCCTTTTCTTGTGCAGCAGTAAGATCTGTGGCAATGATTACAGGCAGTGTACTCTCAGGGCCAAGAAAAGCATATTTGAGATGAGCTGGAAGTGGTTTCAACTCTAATTTGGGTGGTTGCTCTAAAGATGGTTTTGCTGATGGTGGAAGGTCAGTCGGAAGTTTCTCGATCTTATGTGTCCAGGGTGGTTGAGTAGAATCCACCGACTGAACACATTCAAGTTGAAACTCCTTAGCTTTAGGCATATTATCTAGCTTATGCTCATTGTAGTACAGAAGCAGCTCCAGTGGATCTTTACATGTTATTGTTGATAATTGTTGTTGTATTAAATCATCAACTAGGTCAATCATGTAGCACTCTGAATCCAATGGTGCATTGGGTACATTGTTAAAGACATTAAGTCGGAGTTTGCGGTTTCCGAATGCTATGTCTAATGCACCTGTCCTGCAATTGATTTGAGCGTTGATTGTGGCTAAGAAGGGACGTCCTAAAATGATTGTCGGTTGGCTTTCTTTGTACGCACTATCTGAGTCCAACACTAAGAAGTCTACTGGATAATAGAAATCTTCAACCTTAACGATTACATCAGATAACATCCCTCGTGGTACTTTGGTAGACCTATCTGCTAATTGTAGGATGACATCTGTTGTTTGTAGGGTTCCGAGATCATGTTGGTCAAATAAATTACCAGGTAAGATATTAACACTCGCCCCTAAGTCTAGAAGTGCTTTTTTAATTTGAATATCGCCGATAGTTACCGGAATCAAGGGTGATCCTGGATCTTTTAGTTTTGGCGACAGTGAGCTAGTGATAACTGCACTGACTTGTTCAGTGAGGTTGATTTGCTTTGGAAGAGTTATTTTAAATTTTCGTTTCTGAGTACAAAGGTCTTTTAAAAATTTAGCATAAGAAGGGACTTGTTGTATAGCCTTGATTAAGGGAATGTTAATTTTAACTTGGTTAAAGATATCCCATAATTCTTCGTTTTTAGGTCCTTTCTTACCATAAAGGAATGAAGCTGGATTTTCTAAGGCCGTTGGGTAGGGAGCACTTTCAGTATTGGAACTCCCTTCCCCAACTTTAGTCTCTACTGGTTTCTTGGCTTCTACTTCCTTAAAGGTTACTTTCTTAATTTTTGTTTCTACCTTTGACTCCGATCTGGGTGGTTCTTCTTCATAAGCAATTTCTACATCGTCGTCAGTCTCACTCTCCTTAGGCATTTCTATTTTATTATCTACTTCCTTTCCACTCCTAAGGGTAGTGACTTTAACTTCATTCACTTCGTTGACTTCATATTTCTTTTTGTTTCCATGGTGATGCGAGGGGTTAACTGTGGTGTTGCTTGGAAGCTTCCCTTCTTCTCGTTTAGTCAGAGACTCTGCAATTTGTCCCATTTGCCTTCCGAGCATCTCCATAGTTTTCGCTTGAACCATGGTTTGTTGTTTCATGAATTCCATAAACTCGGAAAACTCTTTCGAGTTCCCCGACACTTGTCGCGAATCATTTTCTTCTTTAGGGTCTTGGCGGTTATAGTACCGATCATCCTTCGTAGCTGAGGTCGATCCATATTGGAAATCTCGGTTTTGTTGACGAGGTTGCTCATATCTTGGCTTCGGGGAAGCATCATTATCTTGATTATCCTTCCAACTAAAGTTCGGGTGTTTCCTCCATCCCGGATTGTAGGTCTCCGAGTATGGATTCTCCCGTTCTCTTCGTTGCCGAAAGCCAAAAGCTTCATTCACATACTCTTCGTGCGTGAAGGTATGTGGGCAATTCTCGGTTGGATGAGAAGGATCTCCACAAGTGACACAGCAGACTTGTGCCGCTGTAACCTTTCCCATTCCTTTCATCAACAAGTCCATCTTTTTGCTTAATTCGGATATGTCAGATTTAACTTCCTTCTTCCACGCGTTGTCTATGCCCATAACTTGGACACCAACACTATTATCCGAACCCGCTTGGACTTTTAAACCTTTGCTTAACTGGGTTAATAATTCCCAAGCTTCGTCATCTTCCTTGGCTAAAAAGGTTCCGCCTGAAGCAGCGGTGATCATATTCCTACTTTCTTGACTCACCCCATCGAAAAAGGTTTTAATTAGCATCCATTTAGGAATTTCATGGTGAGGGCATGTTCTTAGTAATTCATTTAACCTATTAAAAGCTTCATGAAATTGTTCTCCAATTTTTTGTTTAAATCCAGTAATTTCTTTACGTTTTTCTGTAGTTTTACTAATTGGGTAATATTCGGTTAGAAATTCATTTTTCATCTCATCCCAGTTAGTTATACTATCAGTGGGAAGTGACACGAACCAATTTTTCGCTCGTTCCTTCAAGGAGAAAGGAAAGAGTCTGAGTTTTAACGTGTCTACGGTCATTCCCCTAACGTGATTGGCCTTACATATAGCCGTAAATTCAGCTAAGTGCTCATACGGTTCTTCGCTTGGTGCTCCGCGAAAAACGGGTAATATGCTAAATAGCTGTGGCCTAATTTCGGGCTCATTCTCATTAATTGGGTAGAGAATGGGTGATGGATCAGGGATATCACCCGGCCTATAATGGGATTCTACAGTTCTACGGTCTCCCATCGGTCTTTGGTTTTGTTGGACGTTGACAAGAACGTTATCGACGTTCTCATCTTCCGAATTAATTATTCTTCTTCCACGTTTACTTTAGGAGCAGTATCTTTAGTTTCGTTTACTTGAGTTGTGGCTCGCCTATTAGATCTAGCAGTTTTTCCGATTTCTGGATCAAACTTCAAGGGTGAAATTCTACCAGAATATCGTGTGCATAAACCTATGAGGGCTAGATGAAGAATTTGAACTAGAAATTTTCTTTTTGGTGAGAATTGATGCTTGCGCCACAATTCCCTTTTTCTTAATAAACTAAGGCAATAATTAAAGCTTAAAAACTAATTAAATAGAATAATAGCAAAATAAGGAAACTTAAACTAATTTAAGTAAGCAAATAAGTAAATAAGTAAATAAATTGAAATTAACCAAATTAACTAAGTTACCTAAATTACTCTAGAACAAATAAAGTAACTAAACTAAACTAATTACTAAAATACGTGATTTAAGCGCAACCGCTCCCCGGCAACGGCGCCAAAATTTGATGCGAGTGTCGTTAACCCGTCAAAATTACCACTAAATACCTTAGAAGCTAGGGTAAGTAGGGATCGTATCCACAGAGAGCGAGAGGTTAATTGCACGTATTTAAGCGACTAGCATTGTAAAATAATTAATTTAGAAAGATTGATTTGGTTGTAAAAAGGTGATTGCTTGATTTATAAAACTAATTACTTGCGAAATTTGTGAAAAGAAAACTTAAGAAAATTGTTTGATTGAATAAAGTACGAAGATAACCATTCCCGGATTCCACACCTTGCTTTGTATTTAATTTATAAAACGATATGAAGATTACATAGACATAATCTTTGTTATAATTATTATTAAAGTCGTTTCCTGATCTTGGGCATAGCGCGTGACACGTTTGATTACTCCTCTTAATTAAACAATTAACTCGGCACGAATAATAAAATGTCTACGAACTATCTTGCGAAACGCAACAACAAAATAATAATCATTCGTTTACAATCAAAATATAAATAATAAAAACCATGCAAACTTAAAGTAATCGTTCATAAAATAAAACTTAGCGATGTGCTTCCTCCGAGAATGATTATGATGAGACTAGCCGGACATCGTTGATGCAATGCGCAAGAGTTGTGTATCCATCTTCGTAGCCTGACGTGTGTGTTCTTCGTACGTGTGTTCGCTCAAACAGGGTTCTTTTCCTTAGCCTTCTCCTCCAAAAAACGATGCAAAACTCTGAGATATATCTTTGTATTTATAGGAAAAGCTAGAAAAACCCTAAAAACGGTCGTCTAATATTTTATTGGGCTGGGCGCAGCCGCAGGCGCAGGCCTGCGCCCCCCCCCCCCCTGCGCCTGTCTGTGAAATCCGTATTTTTGTGAATTAATTTCTTCTGTCGAGCACGTGGTCTGGGCGCAGGGCTGCGCCCCTCTCTGCGCCTGGCTCTGAATTTTTGTCATTTTTACGCCATTTTAAACCGGATTTTGTATACCTGCACAAGCACAGAATTTATTCAATAGCGGCACATTCTATAACACTTTTGTATAAAAAACAACTCTATTACGTTTTATAAACATGATAAATTATAACCCGATCAGTATGGAAGCTGTACCCTGCTCCTAAAGGTAAAACTATAATTGGCACCAAATGGGTTTACAGGATCAAGATGGATGAGCAAGGTCATGTCATTAGAAATAAGGCAAGACTTGTTGCTCAGGGCTATAGACAGGAGAAAGGTATTGACTACGATGAAACATTTGCTCCTGTGGCCAGGCTAGAGGCAATTCGTTTGTTTCTAGCCTACGCTGCTCATAAGAGCATGAAGGTATTTCAGATGGATGTGAAGAGTGCATTTTTAAATGGGAAGCTGCAAGAGGAAGTTTATGTCAAACAGCCTCCAGGTTTTGAAAATGAACATCATCCAGGTTTTGTCTATAAGTTGGACAAAGCTCTCTATGGTCTAAAACAAGCCCCTAGAGCCTGGTATGACACTCTTACTGCTTTCCTTATGAGCAATGGGTATTCCAGAGGTAAAGTGGATACCACACTGTTCATAAAGAAGGTGAAGTCTGACATTATGCTTGTTCAAATCTATGTGGATGACATAATATTTGGTTCTACTAATGAACAATTATGCAAGAATTTTTCATTACTCATGAAATCCAAGTATGAAATGAGTATGATGGGAGAACTTACTTTCTTTTTAGGATTACAGGTTAAACAAACCTCAACTGGAATTTTTATAAATCAAAGAAAGTATACTTTAGATCTATTGAAAAAGTTTAAATTTGATCAAAGTTCTCCTATTAAAACCCCAATGGCAACCAATGTAAAATTGGATGCAGATGCCAGTGGCAAAGCTGTTTCAGTAACAGCTTACACATGCATGATTGGGAGCTTGCTGTAGTTAACTGCTAGTAGACCTGATATTATGTTTGCTACCTGTTTATGTGCTAGATTTCAAGCTGATCCAAAAGAATCACATCTAGCTGCTGTGAAAAGAATCTTCAGATACCTTAAGGGTACACCAGGTTTGGGTCTTTGGTATCCAAAGACTCAAGCCTGGAACTAACAGGTTATTCAGATTCTGACTTTGCAGGCTGCAGGTTAGATAGGAAAAGCACAACAGGTGGATATCAACTCCTTGGTGGAAAGTTGATCAGTTGGTGTAGCAAGAAGCAGAACTCAGTTTCTACTTCTACTGCTGAAGTTGAGTACATTGCTGCTAGAAGCTGCTGTGGGCAGATTCTGTGGATGCAGCATCAGCTTGAAGACTATGGACTTGTATATAGGAAAACTCCTATTTTATATGATAATACAAGTGCCATAGCTATCTCCAACAATCCAGTGTTTCACTCCAGAACAAAGCATATAGAGGTCAGACATCACTTCATCAGGGATCACATTCAGAAAGGTAATGTGGAGGTAAGTTTTATTTCCACAGATGAACAGCTTGCAGACATTTTCACCAAACCTCTTGATGAAAACAGATTTAACTATCTGGTAAGCAAGCTGGGCATGTTAAACAAAAGTGACTAAGTGTCCAAAATGTTCAAAGACATTATATGTCTCACACTGCTCAAGTTTCGCAGAACAGCTTAGACAGAACAGCCTATGCATGTTCTACCCTTAGCTGTTTTCTGCAAAACTTGAACAGCTTGAGCGTATAACAGGTTTGACAAATAACAGCTTATATGTCAAGCCTGATCTGATGATCAAACCTCCACCCTACTCACTCTTTCAATCTGTCATACAAGACACT
Source organism: Centrapalus pauciflorus (assembly GCA_020465985.1). Lineage (NCBI taxonomy): Eukaryota > Viridiplantae > Streptophyta > Magnoliopsida > Asterales > Asteraceae > Centrapalus > Centrapalus pauciflorus. The sequence goes on along the minus strand of JAANYP010002184.1, from coordinate 56,191 downwards.
GTCTTGTAACCTGGTCAGCTATTGAACACAACATGTTCTTACATAGCTGAACAGGTTGAAGGAACAGCTTGCAGGGTGAACAGCTTGTGATGACCCTGCTCATCACAGGTTTGACCATCAGTTTAATTACCTTTCTTCACAATTAAGTTACTTAAATTTTGTTTTTATATAACTTAATTACTGCAGATAATGTGGGTTTCGTGTGTTAGTGATTAAAAAGGGCTCAAGTGGTCTGACAAACGGTCTGACATGGACAACCGTTCCGTTTTCCGTTAATGACCTTTTCAAATCAACCGCCCAAATGTTTCTCTCTCATACCCCCTCACATTCAAATCCTATAAATACCCCCTACTGTTTCATCTTCGTCTTCCTCACTACTTCCATAAACTTCCTAAGAACCCTAAAAATCGACTAAGTGTCTAGTGTTTCTACTACTTTCACTACTTCCCAAATGGCTCAAAGAAACAACACCTTTTCTACCAGTGTTTGTGGGTGCTAATGTTCATAAACATCCATCAGTCACCACAATGCTGACCTTGAAACCTACCAACTACCTTGCTAACCTAACCATCCCCAAGAACTATGTGGGGAAAGGCTATGAAGAAATGGTGGAGTTCTTGAAAGTTCATCCGTTGAACTATGCCACGACTGCCACTCCTGGTGTCCTGTACCAGGATATGGTGTATGAGTTTTGGTATACCTGTGCCTACAACCCAGACACCAAAGTCATTAAGGGCACTATACTCAATGGGACTCAGACCATTGAGATCAACATTCGTCTGATCAGGGAAGTTCTTCGACTCCCTGTGGCTGAAAAATATGATCAGCCACAGCCTGAAGATGAACAGATGAATAATCTGCTACACTTCTGTGGTGTACCAGAACCAAAAGTTGGAGCTACGCTGTTCAGAAAGGATTTGTCTCCTACTTACAGCTTCTTATTTTCCTCTGTGGTAATGTGCTTCAGCAGCAAAGTTGGTTCCTTTGACCAACTGAACCGTGATGAAATCCTTGTAGTTCTGCAGCTTGTGCATGGAACTACAATCGACATGGCAAAATGGATTTTTCTGAATTTGAGGGGCCTGGTGCAGCAGGAGACACGTCCAGCTGTTGTTCGATATCCCAGGTTTCTGAGCCTCATCTTCAAGCATATTTGTGGTGAGCACTTGTATAACTCTCAGCCTTTACTTCGTACTGTTGCATTCCCTGTAATAGGGAATAGAGTTTTCTATACTCCGGTTCTCCCAAATGAGCCTCCTCTCTCTACTCCAATGAGGAGGCTACTAGGATTGGTGGAAGGACCCTCTGATGTGAGAGTGGATCCAGAAGCTGCTCCCAGAAGAAAATCCAAATCCAGGGCCAAACTTGTTAAAAGGACCCTGGACATCACTTAAGCTGAGCCTGTCCACAAGAAGGCCAAAACAGCTCAGTCTAAGTTTGCACCCTCGGCCTTTGTGGCTGAGGGGGAGTAGGCTCCTCACCCTGGTTCATTTGTTGAACCTGAAGCCTCTGTGGCACCTGAGACTATGGAACAGGCCAACCCACCTGTTTCTGACCCAGTCTCTAAAACTGTCCAATCTGAACCTCTCATCTCCTCTCCAAAATCCCCCACCTCATCTCACATATTATACCAACGCAAATCCATAGCCAAAAAGAAACCAACAACCCAACCAGCCCAAACTAGCCCCTCTGTTCCCTCTCAACAGGGTTCAGTTGAAAAAGAAGCAACCCCTGCTGCCTCTCCTATTTTGGAAGAAGGATCAGCATAATTGGAGCCTGCTTAGACCAACCAGCAGCTCAGCCTCAATCTTCTATTCCTCATGATGCAGCTGTTCTACAGTAAACAGCTGCGAAGGACCAACCACTCAACCTCATGAACTTCAGGGAATAGAACATCCCTTTGGTGAGGCTACTCCCATTATGCAAACTCCATCAGCAGGTTTCACCACTGCTGATGTTGAAATACAAATACCATCTCCCCATGATGAGGTACTTTTAAACCAAGGTACTGCAGAGGGCACCACCACTGGCCTTAATGAAGGTGCTGCAAAACAAGCAGTGTCTGAAAGGCTACCATCCTCTACCTACTCTCCTGATGATGCAGTTACAGCCACTGCTGAAGGTCCTATTGATCCCTCCAAGCTGGGCAACATTACTTTTGCCCAGGCTATGGAGCTTCTTTCCAAAATACCCTCTCCCTCTACATCACATCCCCATACACCAGCCTCATCCTCTTCATCTCCATCTACCCACTCCAAAAAAACCACCCATACACCTCCATCCCCTAAAGACCTGCCTTTGAAGGATCAGCTTTCCTTGCTGACCAACAAAGTTGGTTCTTTAGAAACTTCCATGTCTTCTCTACCCTCTCTCATTTCAGACTCTGTGTCTGAACAGCTTAAAGGATTCTTTGATGTGTTCAAGAATTCATTTCCACCCACTCCTCAAACTGACACCTCCTCTTAGCTGCTTGCACTCACTGCACAGCTGCAACATGTCTCCACTTCCCTCTCCTCAATTCTTTCCCACCAACAGGGTTCTGTGTCCTCTATGACAGCCATTACACAACAGCTGTCCACTCTACTCACCACTTGCAATGATACACTTCCCACCACCTTGGCCAGCCTAAACACTCTGTTGGGGAATATTCTAAGTATGTCAAGCTGTTAGTTAGATTTCTCAAACTGTTAGTAGACTTTCTGTGTAAGTACAAAGTTCAAGTTGTTAGTTGAAGAAGTTCGAGCTGCTAGTTCAAAAGTTCAAGTTGCCAGTGATCAAACTCAAGCTGCTCAACAGATAAACTTCAAGCTGCTCAACAGCTCAATAAACAGAAAGTGCTGATATTCAGGAAAAGATATATTTTGAAGATTCAAGCATATCTACTATCAGAGAAATCAGAGTTTTTCAAGGAAATAAATCAGAAAGCAATATATATACATAGAATAGGTTTTTCTATTGTAAGTCTGCACGTACAAGTTTATTCAGTTGTAATTTGTCTTTCTGGTTGAGTTTTTCATAAGCCTCTAAGGTTAAAAACCCTAAGAACAATCTGTGTTCTTCGTCTAATCAAACAGATTAGATTTGATTGTAGTCATTGAGTTTGACAATACAAATGACTTTTGATTATTGATTGTGTTTATGTGATTATTTGTTTTGAAAGTTTTTCTTAAAACAGTTAAGTGTTATTCCGCAAACTTCTTAATTGGACTTTGATTCAATACAAGGTTATTGGTTTATACTCTGATTAATTCAAACCAGTTAATCTTAGGTAGTGAATTTTGATCTTGAAAAGTGGTATCAAAGCCACAGGTTTTTCTTTGTTTTCAAAGTCAGAAACTTTCTTTTAAAATTTTTAATTCTCTGCGATGGAATTTGATAACAGCAGTAGTGGATCTGGGCAAGGACTCAAAGTGCCTATGCTCAAACCCACTGAGTTTGAGATGTGGAAACTCAGGATTCAACAGCATATTCAATTTATTGATTATGCCATATGGGAAGCTGTTGAATTTCCTCCTGTAGTTGATCCTGAACTTGATGCTGAGGGCAAACCCATAAAAAATCCTCCAAAAACTGAACTTGAAAGAAAGGCTAGAATGAATGAAGTGAAAGCTCTTAATCTTCTACAGATAGCCATTCCTAATGCTTATCAACACCAGTTTAAAAAGTTTTACACTGCTCATTCTCTTTGGATTGCTTTAGAGAAAAGATTTGTTGGCAATGCTAGCACCAAGAGAAATCAAAAGGATCTTTTAAAACAGCAGTATGAGAACTTTTCTGGTGGCAAGAATGAAAACCTTACTCAAATATTTGACAGGTTTAACAAACTGATAGGTGAATTGGAAAGTGCCAAAGTCTGCTTGGATCAAGATGAAGTAAACAGAAAATTTCATAGATCTCTTGGTGAAGAGTGGACAGTCTATGCGGCACAATGGAGAACCAAAGACACTCTTGATGAAATAGAGTTGGATGATCTTTATAACAGCTTGAGAGTGTTTGAAACTGAGATTGAAACTAATAAGAAATCTTTTTCTTATAATCATAACACTGCTCTACTATCATCAGCATTATCTGATAAATCTAACTGTTGTGATTCCTTTTCAGGTGCTGATGGTAACTCTACTGAAGCTCATTATGAAGCTTTTGTTGCCAATGATGGACTGTTTGCTCTAAATGCTGAAGATTTAGAACAGATCCATCCAGATGATCTAGAAGAGATGGACTTGAAATGGCAGCATGCAATGTTGACTATGAGGGCTAAAAGGTTTCTGAAAAGAACTGGCAGATCCAACTTTCAAGCCAGATCAGAAGGGAAACCAGCATTTGATAAATCCAAAGTTGAATGCTTTAAATGTCACAAGCTTGGCCACTTTTCCAGAGAATGCAGATCCCAAGGTCAACAGCCACCAAGACCCCAGCAAATCAATCAAGCTTCATCATCACAAGCACTTGTCTCTCAAGAAGACAATGTGTTTGACTGGAGTGATCAGACAGAGGAAGAGTTTCAAAATCAAGCTCTAATGGCAGAAACATCAATTGTCACCTCCACTGAACTACCATCTGAGGTACATGCTAAACTCTGCTCTCAAACATGCAAAAATATGGTTAAAAAATACAGAGATCATAATGAGAGCATGTACAAAACTCTAACTAAGATGGAAGAAAGGAGATATGAGTACATGCAGGCCATAGAAGATCTTGAAAAACAGATCAATGACTATAAGGATAATGAGATTCAAATGGGACATGATAGAACATATCATGAATGGGAGAAAAAGGAGCTGAATAAGAAAATAGAGTCCCTAAATAAGAAATTAGATGAGGCTGAACAGAAGGTGTTAGAAGCTAATAAGAAACTAGAATCTGTTAATATAGATCTAGGAAACTTCAAATTGGCAAATCAAAAGCTGGAACATCTAATGGAAGTTCAATTTAAAGATAGGGTAAAATCTCAGCTCAATCCCAAAGAAGGTATAGGATACAGAGCCACTCCACCTCCATACAATAACAAATACATTCATCCAATGAGTGAAGTTGCTGATAGGCTTGTTAATGAACTATTAGATGAGTCTATGACCACTAAGATCCTGTCCTTGAAACCAGTCTTGATTCTAAAGAAGATCTAGTTAAAAATAAACACTGTGAGTGCAAAGAAGTTGAGCAAGGACACAAAACAATGAGTGTACCTATAGCAGCCCCAAACCCCAGTAAGAAAGGAAAAGAGAAGATGAGTGTACGCCATGCTGCTCCCCAGGTTTCTGTACCTTCTAACTGTAACACTGCATGTTCCTCAAAAGGTAATAAAGGGGTAAGACTGTTCCAATCTGCACATGCCAAAAGCATGGTGTCCAAAAGTTTCCCAAACAACAGCAGGTAAGAGGAAATCAAAGGAACAAGAATCAGTTATGGTATGATAAAACTAGTTCTCAAATCAAAACAGTCAAAAGAGGTTTCCATTGTGGCAGGAAAAACCATTTGGCCAGACATTGCTTGTACAAACCATCTGTTGCAAAACAGACTGTGGTTCAGAATCAGACATTTGTTAAAAACACTAAAAATCTTAAGGTCAAACCACCTGTTGCACCAGTTCCAAAGAAAATAGTTGATCACATGTTCTCAAAAATCAATAAAAAACAGTCCACACACCAAAAACAAGTTTTAGCAAAGCCAAAATCAAAGTTTAAACAGATATGGTGTGTTAAAGGCAAAAGCTCAGTTGAAACTGTTGATAAAAATGTTGAAACTGCCAAGTCTAAAGTTGAAACTGTTAGTGCAACTTCTGTAGCTGTTAGCACTGCAGACTCAGTTCAGACTGCTAGGCTCAAAACTGGGACTGGTAATGGATCATCTGAGACTGTTACTGCAAAGGTTGGACAAAACACCTGGATACCTCATGTCATAACTAAATACTCTCCACAGAATCCATCAGTGGATCTCACTAAGTATAAGAAGTCAAAGACAGTGTTTAGTTATGTCAATGCACAAGGACAACCCAAAACCAACTTGGTTTGGGTTTACTCCACTACTAACTAAGCTTTTATTTGTGCAGGGCACCCACAGGTCACAACACAAAACAAGATGGCATTTGGACAGTGGATGCTCTAGGCACATGACAGGCAACTCTGATTGCTTGTCAAACTTCAAACGCTTTGAAGGTGGATTTGTTGCATTTGGAGGAAATTCCAAAGGAGGTAAGGTAACAGGTAAAGGTACTGTCAAAGCAGGCAATATGCTTTTCAATGATGTTTTATATGTTGAACAGCTGAAGTACAATTTATTAAGTGTGTCTCAAATCTGTGATAACCAAAATATTGTTGTCTTCACAGATTCTGAGTGCATTGTTCTTTCAAAAGCTTTTAAAATTCCTGAAAATCTTATTTTACTTAGAACACCAAGAAAGGACAATGTCTACTGTTTGGACACAGATCTTTTATCCAAATCAAGTACTTTAAGTTGTTTGATATCCAAAGCATCATCTAATGAGTCTGCTCTTTGGCACAGAAGGATGTGTCACATGAACTTCAAATCTATGAATGTGCTGGTCAAAAAGAATTTGGTAAGAGGTTTACCACAAAATGAGTTCATATGTGATGATCATTGTGTAGCATGCCTTAAAGGCAAGCAACACAAAACTTCTCATAAGGCCAAGGAAGTAAATTCAATCTCATCTTCTCTTCATCTTATTCATATGGATCTCTTTGGTCTAACATCTGTTTTGAGTTTGAATAAAAGGGCTTACTGTTTAGTCATTGTTGATGATTTCACCAGATTCACATGGGTATACTTTCTTAGGACTAAAGATGAAACTTCTGAGCTAGTTAAATCTTTTATTCTTAAGATAGAAAACCAATCCAACTTAAAAGTTAAGGTGATTAGATCAAACAATGGGACTGAGTTTAAAAACCATATCCTAAACAGTTTTCGTGAGTCTAAAGGCATTGCTAGGCAATATAGTGCACCAAGAACACCACAGCAAAATGGTGTAGCTGAAAGAAAGAACAGAACTTTAATTGAGGCTGCTAGAACCATGCTAGCTGATTCCAAACTGCCAATGACCTTTTGGGCAGAAGCAGTCAATACAGCTTGTTATGTTCTGAATAGGGTTCAGGTTGTTCAATCACAAGGGAAAAATCCATATGAGTTATTCCATCATAGAGTCCCTGTAGGTCCCGAGAGGTTCCCAAAGACAAACTCAAACTAGATTACAATGAATACACTCACTAAGACGCACTCACTGTGTTTACAAGACTTAAAGGAACAGCTTATGTAAAACAGCTTAGACACACAGATGCTGGTTTACACAGAAGACTTGCATGCATGAAAATCACACTTGCACGTTCACTCTTGGTTTAAGCACTTAGCTTTCTTCACACTTCTTTCTGTCCTTAGAAGCTTCCTTTTATACTCACTTAGAGGATCTAAGAGAAACATCTTCATTGGACGGAATGAAAAAGGAGAAGTCTTGTTGAAAAGACAACATAACCTTTTCTGCACTTTTCTGAAAAGCAGACTTGTCTTCACATGTGCAGAACTTTTGTCTTTTTTACTTTGTCTACTGTTGCATTGCCTTTAACTAATTTAGGAATGTCAACTTTGCGTCTTTCTTCCTTGTAAAGGCCTATTTTGATATAAGAAAAAGGTCTGTCACCTTTTTCAAATAACCTTTTGTCTTCATGTTACAGAACAGCGTGGGCAGGCTGAGCAGTTCTGTTTTCCACTTTGTCTTCGACTTTGTAAACTGATCTTGTAGTAAAAAACAATACATGATGACTTGGAAACATATTCCATAAAGTGTTTAGCCTGTTCACAAAGAACAGGTTCTGTTCACAAAGAACAGAACACTTTAAAGTTGCCCAAGCTGCTCAACAGTGTAGAGCAGCGTAGACAGTTTATGTCCAGCCTGTTCAGCAGACAGAACAGCTTGGACAAACTGTCTTAGTTGCAACACATGCAACATATAGAACATCTTTAGACTGATATTGCAAATCATTTTCAGGTTTCAATAAGACATATAACAGGCCTTAAATTCAACCTTCAAATGCATCAACAGGTTTGATTATCAATCTCCCCCTCAGATGTAGAACAGGTTTGACTGAGGCCTTTTTGTGCCTAACAATCTCCCCCTATTTGCAATAACCAGTCCAAGCTAGTCTTATCAAAAATCACTATATATTTTTACAGTACATTCTGCTGAATTGAAATTACAACATTACAGTAAAGTAAAAGATCAGTTTATATATACACTGATTCTTGATTACACTAGAACAACACATGTTCTTACAAGAGTACAACTAATGTACTAATGTATTTTACAACTAATGTAAAAGCAAAAATTACAACTTATGTAATAATGTACAGCTAATGTACAAGATGTACAACTAATGTACAAGATGTTTGGACTGTTTGAGTTGGGAGCAGATAATGGCAAGCCTGTCCAACTGATGGACAGCTTCCATTCTTCACCTACCCAGACGGTAGATGGACTTCATATCAATGGAGAAGGATCCTGAACCATCTTTTCCAGTTCTTCCCTTGTATCCTCAAGTTCCTCAATTTCACTTCTGATGATCATGAACTTGGGATCATTGAGCTCTCCTCTTTCATAGAAGCCTCTGAGCTGATCCCATATGGCTGCTCTCCATTTGCTAGACTGCCTGAAAGAAACTGCAAGTCTGAAGGCGGCAAGTTGTCTCAGATCAACTTTGTACAGCTCTGAGGCTCTTTGGAAGCACTTCTTCTGAGTTAGGGGATCTACAAAAAATGCCCCCAGCTCAGGTTCTTCAATAATCTTGCCATCCTCAAATTCTATTCCTTTAGGCAGACTATGATCAACTCCTTTTATTTCAAGGGCATAGTCGCCCTGTTCAATCAGCGTAAGGAGTAGCTCCATCTCTGTATCCTTCTTTGTCCTTCTGGCCTTTAGTTTGGGGTATGTCACAGAGACACCCTCTTTTACTTCTTTTGGAATCAGGCCCAGCTCACTTACTCTCTCCATCAGCTTCTTGATGTATGCCCTGATAGTCTTAGCCGTTTCTGACTTAGACTGGCTCAGGGCAACTGCAAGTTCCACCCATTCCCTGTATCCCATCTGTGCAACATCAGTGTGATCGTAGGATTCCATTTCAGGGCCTGTTGCACCCATCCTGGTGATCTGAAGCTTCCACTGTGTGCCTTTTCTTGAAATGGGAACAGCTTTGACAATCGCTTCCTTGGCAAGCCTTCTAGTAGCAACATCATGAAATTTCTTTCTAGCCAAGTTGTCAAAGTGGAATTTGGCTCTGGCAGAGGGTACTTGAGTCTTGGTCATAGAGACCTGAGCACCCTGTGCTTTTTCTCCCTCCTTTTCTCCTGCTGATTCCTTAGCAGCTTCCATTAATTTCTTTTGCACCTCCAAGGTAGACATTTTAATTTTCTTTGCTTCTTGGAGTGCAAAAGATTTAGCAGCTTTAGCAGATTCTTCTTCTTTTCTCAATTCCTCCAGAGCTTGAAGCTGTTCTTCTCTAAACTCAAAGTACTTGTGCATAGGAAGACCCATCTCTTTAGTGCCCTGGCTTTGTGAACTTAAGATCAGCTGCTTTCTGCTGTTGTTGATAATGGCCTGCTTTTTTCTTTTCCTTTTAGCTGCTGCTGTTAGTGACAGCCAGCCTCAGGAATTTCCTCTTCTCTTCTTTTCTTCTTCAGTTAGAAATTAAGTGCCTCCTTTTACTGCTAAGGCCTGTCTCAGGAATGACTCCTATCCCCTTAGACTGAGCCAGGGGTTTTTGGAGAGACAAGCCTGAGTAGGCCATAGCAGCTTGAGAGGCACCTTCAGCTGTACCTCTGTAAGTGTCCTGCCTGGTTGACCAGTGGAGTTGTAAGGAACTGCTTTCTCCTTAGGAAAGAGGTTTTCTCCCCCTTAGACTTAGTCTTCGAGGCAGATGACTTCTCCCCCTTTGAGGAGATGGAACAGCACCTGCAACACTATCTGCCTGAAGACCAAAGTCAGCAGGTCTTAACCACCAGCAGGTTTGTGGACGAACCAGGCGTGTCACTAAGATAACCAGGTTGTCCTAACCTCTTGCCAAAGTGGGAAAACAAGGACCTGATACGGAAAGCGGCTTGGGAATACAAGCAAAGTTGTCAGGCTATAACATGTTTTCTCTACGCGAAGCTGTGAACACAGGCTTTGACAAGCTGTTGCAAGTGGACTTCCATAGGTATCTTGCAGCATCATGGCAAGGTTCGTAGGATCAACCGTATTTGATAGAAGAGCTCAGAAGGATGTGTTTCAGGCTGGGCCAATGTGTGTGGTAGGAGGGTGTGTTGGCAAGAAGTGCGGAGAAGATGACAGTGGTTGGGTAAATGGTGCTTGCCATAGACGGCACAGAGTACTGTTGGTAAGGATGAGTAGAGGAAGCGGAGAGGAGCCGAGTTGGATCACAGTTTGCAGCTGTGCAGTTGAGTGCAATCAGCTGTGCAGGAGTATGTCACGTTTGGGAGTTGACTGGAAGGATCTTTGACAATACAAAGAACCTTGGATGCCTCAGACACAGAGGTCAAATTGATAGATGTCAGGGAGTGCATGTTGTTTTTCCAAAGAACACACTTTGTTGGTCACAAAGAAAGCTGATCCCCTTCCACAGGCAGGTCTTATGGGAGATGTGGTGGTTCATGGGTGGATTGTTTGGAGTGAGGGTAGAGGGAGAAGAGGATGATGAGGCAGGTGTTTGAGGATTGTTTGTGAGGAGAGGGAGAGAGGGAACCCTGAGGACTAGATTAGCTGCCATAGCCTGGCCAAAATAAAGATAGATGGCACCAGGTGGGAGGGATCAAAGGTCCTTCAGGCAAAGCGGCGGTACTGCAG
>JAANYP010002184.1:0-34634 GCA_020465985.1 Centrapalus pauciflorus | reverse complement strand
CTGTCACCAATCTTTCTTACAGCGTTTGTTTGAGTTCTTGAAGTCCGCTGTGAATAGTCTTATGTTCCTAGCCCGTTTAGATCAAGCATTGTCCTTGTAGAAAACAGGGTTCAGTTGTGGGGTCAGCAGAATGTCATTCCACAACATATCTCACCTTTCCTTCGTTGAGCAATCGCACAACTTGCCTTGGTAATCTCAATATATACACACAGGTGCATACATCAAAGTTAACTTGCGCCAGCATCACATCGTTGGCTTATGCTAACACGAGTTATGTTTTAGCCCACCACATAGGCTACTCTTTTTGAACCGCGCCGACCCGCTTTCAAGAGTCCATCTCCCTCATGGGATCCCTATACCATTGTCACCCCGAGTGACTTTGGCCCTTTTAGGCTGAGTTCACTCGGCCAATCTTTTACGAACCTGCTTCATGGTGCCGTCGACAGCCACTGTCAGTACCAAAATTGCGGAGAGGTTTGTTTTTCCGCCCCGATGATAAGAGACTTATTAGTAATTTTTAGGGAAACTCATACAGAGATGCAGTTTCTATCATCACGACTTGTTGATGGATTTGAAATATCCACACTAATAGTTCCCTATCTGACATGGGGTATCAGTGGCCATCCCATCCGTGCCATTACTGTGACATTGTTCCACCCGCATCTTGTGACAGCTGTAGGGACACAGCAGATGCAACACTGCCTCCATGTCTCCTCAGCTTCAGCGGCGAGTCCTTGGCCGAGATGTGATCTTCTTCCCCACATTGAACATTTCTCTTTTTAGATTTTGGGCAGAACCTCAGACAACCATTCTGAGCTATTTTGTATTCTTTAGCCGGTTTAGCATTCTTGTTGAATCAACAGCTTGTGTGAGAGGTCCAATAGCCACCTCTTTGAACTGTCTCTTCTTTCCTCTTTTTGGGTGAGGACAGATGTCAAAGACAGGATCAGCTTTGATAGCTTTTGAGCTTCCACATGTTGGGAACTTTCCCAGTTGTCTAAGTTTGAGCAATGGCTTTTGCCTTTGCCGCCTACTGGATTGAGATTTCTGCTGCTACAGCAAATCTCGTGTGTCGTTTTGCAAAAACTTCTTAGTTCATTAAAACCAATTTACCCTTTGATTTGAAAGACTTATTGCATCAAAGCAGTTTTGTTTCCCACATGAGACTCCACGCTGTTGTAAAAACCTGTTGCTACCTTTGAAAAACTTATTTTCAAAGTTGCGTGTTAGCATGCAAACGGAATTAACCATGGGCTTTTTAAGCATCAGCCTTGTGTGCGTCACGAACTCGTGTTTTGTCAATAGTTTAGACCTCCACAACTTCAGTTTTGAAATTGTTTTCCTTCTTTGCTTGTGTGAGCCTGCAGGAGCACTTAGCAGGCTGACTTGGAGAACTAACTCCAACATCCAGTCTTTGTGCTGAGTTCACACAGTGGCTGTCAGATATTTTGCAGGCCGGACAAGACCTATTTGTTTAGATTCAGTTACCCCTCCACATTTTGAAGAATGTGTTTGGAAGTCACAAGAGTGGATAACTCTTCTTCAGATTATTGATCTCCAACGATGGAACTGTAGTGTTGTTGTCAAGATCCCTCTCAAGATCGAGCTTGGGACTTGCTGCAGGAATCTGTTGACTTATACAATGGCTGACTTTTTTGTGACAGATTTTGGCACCAAGAGTCAACTTTCTTTTGAAGCTTAGCATGCTTTATATCTGTTTCTCTCTTTTCTTCCAGTAAAATAGAGTTGATGTGTTTTAACTCATCAAGCTCAGTTTCCAACTTATGGAAACTGTCCAGTTTACTGGATTTAGTTTTAAGATCAGCTTTAAGCTTAGAGATTTCAGATAGTAAAGCATCATGCTTCTCAACAGCAGCTTTGAGATCAACAAGCATATATTCAAACATTTTAACTTTTTCTTCAGAACTGTAAGCCATTAAATTTTGTACCTTTAACTCAATAGTGGATCTCCAGTTCTTTCTAAGCTTGCTTGAAGGCTTCCCAGCTTCAGCCATATCCTGTTTGAAACTGGCTTGTGATGGGACATCAGTGTTGGCCATCAGACATTGATTATCTTCTTCAATCAGTGATGAATCAGATTCCTCCCCAGTTCACATGTACTCTGCCATAAGTCCCTTTTGGCGATTGGGAAGAACTGAGTTTTCCAATTTCCTCAGCTTAGCCAATTGCCATAAGGTACTTAACCCTATAAGCATCTCCTTGTAGTCTTGTTGGGTTTGATGACTGAACCAACAAGCTTTTGACACACAGTCAGCAGCTTTATGTGACCAGTTTTGCCCACACTTGAAGCACTCAGCTTGGAATTTGTCAAATGCCTTCTTTTTGCCAGGCACTTGAACCTCCTTGGCAGATGTTTCTCCAAACCTTTTCTTGTTGAACCTTTTGGACAAGCATTGGCTATCATTTGCTCACATCTTGTTCAGCAAGATTTGCAGCATCTCTTTCGTCTGACACCTCCTCCTTTTCATCATCTGTTGATTCCCAGGTTTGAATGAAACACATCACTTCACCTGATTTACAGGCTTGTCTCACATTAGCCACAAAGGCTGCACCTCTTCTGGACATTTCCAAGGCATTTCTCTTTTGTTTCCTTGACTGTTCATCATTCAGTAAGGATCCATACAGATTGACCAGATCCATACTTCTGATAGTACCTGAGTTCCTTAGGATTGTTGAAAAGTAGTTCCACTCTTCAGGTAAAATGTCCAGAAATTTATTCACCAGAGTAAGACTGTCCTTGGTGATCCCAACAGCTTTGAGATCATTCACTAGAGCAGTAAACCTGGTGTAGGTTTCAGTGAGAGTCTCCTTTGGTTTAGCAAAGAAGAGTTCATACTGTCTAACAAGATTGTTGATCTTGTTGTCCAGTGTGATTGTGGGTCCATCATAGACGGTACACAAAGTATCCCACATCTCCTTTGCTGTCTTCATTTTCTCAACCTGCTTGAACACATCATCAGGGAGAGAAATGACCAGGTTGTTTCTGGCCTTTGCATCCAGAGCCAGCAATCTCTTGTCTTCATCAGACCATTGAGCTTTCGCTTTCTCAAAGGTCCTGATTTCAGGAGCAGCTCCTTCAACCGCTGGAGTTATGGTAGTAACAGAGGTTGGCACATAGGGACCCTCCATCACTATCTCTGGCAGTTGTACATCCAGATTCTCTAAGTAGAGCATCATTCTGCACTTCCAACCAGAGAAGTTTTGATGATTAAATTTTGGAGGTTTGCCCATAGAGCCATTGTCATAGTAAGAAGAATTTGCAGCACTGTTGTCCATGGAAACTTGGGAGAATGAGAGATCTAGAATGACACACACTCTAAACCGGCTCTGATACCAGTTGTAGGTCCCGAGAGGTTCCCAAAGTATATAGTTATAAGCTGTAGAGGGGGGTGAATACAGCAATTTAAAAACTACACACTCTTTTCTCAATGTTTGTATGTATTATCAACAATTTGTTAATTACAAACAAACTTGAATGCGGAATAGTTCAAGCTGAGATGACAGATACAACAGTATGTTCACTAGTCTAAGACAAACTCAAACTAGTATACAATGAATACAATCACTAAGAAGCACTCACTGTGTTTACAAGACTTAAGGAACAGCTTATGTAAAACAGCTTAGACACACAGATACTGGTTTACACAGAAGACTTGCATGCATGAATATCACACTTGCACGTTCACTCTTGGGTTTCAGCACTTAGCTTTCTTCACACTTATTTCTGACCTTAGAAGCTTCCTTTTATACTCACTTAGAGGATCTAAGAGAAACATCTTCATTGGACGGAATGAAAAAGGAGAAGTCTTGTTGAAAAGACAACATAACCTTTTCTGCATTTTTCTGAAAAGCAGACTTGTCTTCACATGTGCAGAACTTTTGTCTTTTTACTTTGTCTACTGTTGCATTGCCTTTAACTAATTTAGGAATGTCAACTTTGCATCTTTCTTCCTTGTAAAGGCCTATTTTGATATAAGAAAAAGGTCTGTCACCCTTTTTCAAATAACCTTTTGTCTTCATGTTACAGAACAGCGTGGGCAGGCTGAGCAGTTCTGTTTTCCACTTTGTCTTCGACTTTGTAAACTGATCTTGTAGTAAAAAACAATACATGATGACTTGGAAACATATTCCATAAAGTGTTTAGCCTGTTCACAAAGAACAGGTTCTGTTCACAAAGAACAGAACACTTTAAAATTGCCCAAGCTGCTCAACAGTGTAGAGCAGCGTAGACAGTTTATGTCCAGCCTGTTCAGCAAACAGATCAGCTTGAACAAACTGTCTTAGTTGCCACACATGCAACATATAGAACAGCTTTAGACTGATATTGCAAATCATTTTCAGGTTTCAATAAGGCATATAACAGGCCTTAAATTCAACCTTCAAATGCATCAACAGGTTTGATTATAAATCTCCCCCTCAGATGTAGAACAGGTTTGACTGAGGCCTTTTTGTGCCTAACACATGCAATTATGAATTATAATGGGTTATGTATTTATCTTAACAAATTATACAATTGCAGTTGAATTTTAAGTTTACGAATTATAGTTGATTGTTGTTTAATTGTTTTGTTTATCTGTAATTAAATTTATCTTTTAAATAAATTAACTTTTTTTTACAGTAGAACACACATTCTAAACTCTATTCCTAAATCCATATCTTTGTCTACAAAGAGACTCAAACCCTTAACATTGAGGTCATCATAAACACCTAATTCCGCTAGGCTGGAAGCCCTATAAATTTAAATAAATAAACTTGATCTCATATTTTAAAATGTATAAAAATTATTACCTTTAGTTATAGTATCTTGCTTTATTGCAATTTTAATATTAATAATTGTTAATTTAAAGTATATAAATAACAGTTGGTTGAAAGAATGTCTAAATATAATGTCTTTTAAACCATATGTACTACATGTGGTGTATTTTTATCATGTGTTTTCTTATACAATATGTATAATATTATCTTACATATTGACAATATTTTTTTTATGTGATTGTATCATCTATCATTTTCGAATATACAATTGGATGATTTTTTTACCATAATTAATTTTTTGAGTTAATATTGAAAAAACTCAATTAAATTTTCTCATGTTTTCAATTAAGTCCGTAAATTTTTTTTCCAACTATTTAAGTCCTTAAACTACATTCGTCTTATTGAAAAGTATCTTTGACCCCGGTAAAATGCAACTGATAAAACATAAAGTTTATAGACTTAATCAGTAAAATATAGAAAGATGATGAGTTTTTTTCAACATTAACCAAGTGAAAAACTAAAGTTCATTGTTTGGTAATCGGTCAAACATGTCAAATATACATTTTTGAATAAGACAAAAATAGTTTAATGACTTAAACGGCAAGAAAAAAAAATTTAAGGACTTAAGCGCGAAAATGAAAAAAGTTGATGAGGTTTTTTCAATATTAACCCTAATTTTTTATCTTGTACAATAACATTAGATTTTATTAAGTGGATGTGAATCTTTTTTCTTTCTAATACAAAAATTTGGACTTATATTATTTGAATTTACTTATGTGGAAAAAAATCCTTGATCATAAATGTTATATTATATCGCTTCCTTAGTTACATTTAGGTTTTGTTTGTTTGTATTACGACTCTTTTAAATATGTTTGAAATATGCCTGAAATAAGAATTTCATGTCTAAACTTATTTTAAATTGTTTGTTTGATTTCAGAGTTATGAGGTTGCTACATTTGAAATTCACTATTAATTTTAGATCTTGAGTCCACCTATTAATTTCAATCGTCATTTTAAGACTTTAGACATTTAACCTCTTAAAAACAAACAACACATTATTCTTCTTTTTTCTTGCTCGAAATAAACACATGATGCATGTTTTAATACAATGAGAAGTTAAATTATTGATGACCAATACACAAATATATGCTTGTACAAGGAAATGTTTGGAATGTTATTTATCCTAAGTTCTTTGTTTTCTTATTTTTATGATTTTACCTTTGTTAAAACATTTATTTTCGTGTCTGGATTTGTATTTGCATATTTAGATCTTGGACTACGAAAATACTTAAATGCAATGTGTTTTAAACTATTCATTATGCTTAGTTGTGTTTTATTCATTTTAAAGACATGTACCCGTCGCCGCAACGCGCGGGTATCATAACTAATATTACTAAAGATTAAAGACTTAATTAAACTAATATTTTTGGTGGTAAAGTAGACTACTACAATTACCATTATGAATTTTTGAAATTATTTATTTGATTTTTAATAATTATAAAATAAAATAAAGACAAAAAATAACCAACGAAAGGAACTTAAACCTAATTACTTAAAACTAAGGCAACAAACTAACTTTAAACCTAAACTACTGTTACACTCCCCGTCAACAGTGCCAAAATTGCTGACGAGCCGTCGTTGTGACCCGCCGATTTAATCTTTAAATCCACTAATTAGCTAGAGAAGTAAGGGTCCAATACACAGGGAGTGTGGTCGTAATTAGGATTAAGTTATTAGCCTTAGAGGAATAGATTTATTGAAAGCATTTAAATTGTGAAATTGTGGATTTAAATGAGTTTTTTAGAATAATGATTTGCTATTGCTTGTAACTAAAATTAAGAACGAAGTAACTAACGAAGAATATAAACACTCAAGATACAAATAACCATTCACGGAATCACCACGACATAAGTATTACTCACTATAATTTCATATATTGATCACATAGACATAATCAATTGTGAGACTAAATTAATCAAATGTGTTTTAACCAATAACTCTTGGCATAGCGTATGCAACATTAATACTCATCTTAATCCCTAAACCAATGGACTCAACACGAATAATAACACTACTATAAGCTATCTTGCTATTTCAATCGCAACACATAATCATAATCATAGCCAAATGTTTATCATTTGCATACACATAATAGATCTAGCTCAATACGAATACATCAAAACATAAGAAATTAAAGCAAAGTAAAATTTTAGTCGTAGATCCTCCGCAAACGACTAATGGAATTAGCCTCTCATCGTATGCTCGTCATAATCACGGATCTAAGCCATTGAATAGCTTGCGAACTACCGTCTTCATTCTCGTATCGTAGATCCAGTCCGGTAGAGCTTCGGCACACTTGCACACACGTCGGGGCTCTCTCCAAAGCTGCCCCTCCTCTACTATTTATAGAGAATCGAAATTAGGGTTTCCAGGGTTGAAAAACGTGTATTGGCGCTGCACCAGCGCAGGCCTGCGCCCGGATGCGGCTAGGGTTTAGCTGGCGTGTGCTGGAACGTATCTGGACAGTTTGGGCGCTGTGTGGAGTGCAGGGTAGCGCAGGCCTGCGCCCCCCTCAGTCCAATTTGCTCTGAATTCTCTCGGATTGCTTCTTTTTATCATCTTGGCCCTGAAATACAAACTTGGAGTAATAATATAGATTTTACGAAGTATCGGTGCTTAAAATTATCATAATATGACTCAGAAACCATATAAATTATAGACTTATCATTGATACTTGATTGTATAAAATGTTTAATTAATTAAAATCAAGTATTAAATGCTTCAGTTCACGAGATCAAGCTTTGGAGACTTCGGCCATGGGTTGAAACCCATGACTCTCTCGGTTTTCATATGGTAACCAAATTGATGAGGGTTTAATCCCTTGTGTCGGATGCTTTTCGGTTAAATTCAAACGATTAAATTAGTGCTTAAAATCAAGTCAATAAATTAAAAGTGTTTGGTTGTTAATATTTAAAGTTTGTGACTTAAACATATTTATATGTTTCGGTTTTTATAAATTTAAAGTGGGAAACTTTATTAGTTTTATAAAGTTCACAAATTGATTTAAAAGTTATTCGATTTGATATTTTATTAGTATTTGATTAACCATTAATACATCAACAACCTGCAATCTAAAAAATTTATTTATTAATCCTAAGAACCTTAAGAACATTTTACTTATTCATGCACCCAACAGAGGCTGAACCTACATGAGTAAACTACTTAGACAGAAAACTGATTATCAATTACAACTTCCTTGTAACTCTTAGTTATTATGAGATTTTCTATTTTTTATATTGATCAATTTTAATCTCATCCAAATCTTGGGCAACAGTCTTACTGAGGAAACCATATAACAACTGCAATTCACTGGCGCAAGTCTTACCTAGGATCCGCAAAACTCACCTAACAACTTCAAAGTTTGCGGTGTAAGCACCCAACGGAGACTAAACATACTTACGACGACCGATTATCATGAGTGTCACTATATGGACGGCGTGTTGTGTCAGATTTTAAATCGGGTTTATAACCAATCTCTTAGCAAGAACTAATGGCAAGTCAGTTCATTCATAAGGCAATATCATATTGGTTATAAACCTTTCAGAAAATCTAACATTTACAACCCGAGCGTGACTATCCTAAACACCACCTATTATGGTATACTAAGTTTAAAATCTCTCAACTCTTTGATAATATAAACATTTTTTATAAAAAAAAATCTCATTTTATTTGAAAAACTAATTTCAAAAAATGTTATTTTAAAGCTTGACAAAATACTGAAAGTTTTCAATTTAAACTTTCTATTAAATTCTTTAATATTTCATCAAAATGATTGTAGTTTTATTTTTCTTTTATTTATCTACTTTGTCATCACAACCACACAGATATATATAAAGCATAAAGGAATAGAAAAAAAACACAACCACGGGGTCATGTAGCATTGACGAAACTAAATTAGTTTCCGAGAGTCATACGAACAAACAAATTGGGCCAAAACTAATGAGACAAAATAAGATACAAGGTAAGAAGGTTGAACTCTCTAAAGTTTCTAGTAGCATCAACATCTGATAATGTCTCCGAACGTCCTTCATGATTTACCTCAATTCTTGACGGATATCTTCGCCAAGAATTTACATAACTTTAATCCAAATACATTTACCTATTTTCTAATCTATTACAGAATATATCATAAAACCGAGATTCCAATGCCCGCCTGCTATCCCAATAAAAATAACCAATAATAAAATAATAAACATTAAGATTAAATAAACAACCATCACATACAAGGGTTTCAATGCTCGACTATGTCTCAAACATAAATAAAACAATAAAACATATAAATAATTCAAAATCATTTCATATTGCTGTGAAAATAATTCCAAAAACCAATTAATCTGTCATTAATTGGAGTAATCATGTCCAATATCATTCTTAAATTAAATAAGGTTCGTAAACTTGAAATTTAGGAACCCTTTCCAAAATTAGAAACTTTTTCCCGAAAAAAATTCAAAGTCAACTCCATCTTTGCATTATCTTGGGATTCATTACCATTCTATTCTTAAATTATTCAATTAACAATTCAAACACGTTTGAAACTTAAAATTACTATTTTAAGAAACTTTTTATTAAACCACCTTAAATAAACATATTCATTGTTTCCAAAATTTATTGATAAATGATTTAAATTTTCTTTAAACAATCATCAATAAACTATTATGCAATTGAAATACTTTTTAAAGATTAAATAAATTTTATTTAATATGTAAATTTTCTAAATAAACAATTTTACTAATAAAACGCGTCTATTAAAAGAGTTAAGAAAGATGACTATCTTGTATAACACTTCAAAACAAATAATAACTTCATGGTTTTAGAAGACATCTACCAAAATGTTAATGTCGAGATTAAATCTTAAAAAACACTAAACCATGACCGAACATTAAACTCAAAATCACAATTCATCAATTAATTAAATCCTTAAATTAGAATCTTTTTAATTTGTAATGACTTGATTAAATTAAATATTAAATGCATAAATCCTTCATAAATATTACACTCAAAATCACAATTCATCAATTAATTAAATCCTTCTTCTCCTGATCAAAAATGCTATAACTGTGGCAAACCAGGCCACTTTGCCAGAGAATGCAGATTGCCAGTAGTAAAGAATTCTGAATATTGCACTCGAAAGGCACTACTGGGAAAGGAAAAAGAGGCTGGTAAGGCATTGATGGCTGAAGACGACCACTGGCTACAACTGTCCGAAGATGAAGATATTCTGGACGAAGACGCCCATATCAGTCTAAAATCTGACGTGTTCAATGATTCTGAACTGGGTGAGTCTGCTATGTTAGCTGAGGATGAGGTTTGGGTAGGACTAACTGATGAGGAAACTGAAGAGCCAAAGGAGTCTGATTCCGATAATGAACTGAGAGAGGAGATGGTGTTGATGGCAGCATGAGAAGAAGGATGTGGTAAAGATCAAGCAGATGATGGATCAGATACAGATGCCTCAGAAACTTCAGAATCACCTGAGGTACAATCTAATTCTGATTTAGATGATGATAATTCCTTTGTGCTTGAACAGAAACTTACTCAAATGGCTTACATGCTAAAAAGTTTTGAAAAATCTTTAAAAGCCTAAAAGAAAAATGTCCATTCCTTGGAAAATAAATTGAGTCAAGAACATGCATTAGTGTTAGAAATTTTCTAGCATGAGGCATTAGCATTTAGAGCAGTTTCAGATTTACAAGATAAATCCAATGAACTTCAAGGTGAAATTCAAAAACTGAACAACAATATATTTGACATAAAAGAAAAGATGAAATTAGCCGAGTTAGAATCATCAAGTTATTCTGTGAAATACCATTCTATATGTGATGAAAGAACGAAGCTATATAAGAAAATTAAATCTTTGAAAGACGAGTTTATTAAAAGAGGTCAAACAGATCACACAATATATTTGAATCAACTTAGAGATACCGAATTTTATAATTCAAAACCAGATATAGGTTGGACAAATCCTAAATATCTAATAAAAGCTATTTCGTGTTCACCAACTATATATGATGTTAGATATATGAATTTAGGATTGCAAATGTTTTTTATGAAAGCTTCAGATGAAGTAGAATCAGGTGAAGATCTGAAAAGGCTGAGAACAGATAAAATGCAAAATACCTTAGATTATAACAGATTAAATGACAGTTATCAAAATTCTTGCATTTCAGAAGAGTATATTCAAACTCATTCTGAAAAAGATTTGTCTGAAAATACTACTTATACTCAAAATCCATATATTCCAAATTCAGTTCTTGAAAAGATCAATTCTGATCTTGAATTGAAAATTAAATCTTTTGAGACTGAAAATGAAAAGCTTCAGGTTGAAATAAAAGAATTGGAAATAAAACTGAAAGATCAGCCTGATAACAAAACTCAACCAAATTAGAAACCTTCAATGGAACAAGATTCTATCAATTCTGAATAGGAATTTTGATCTGTACATGAACTCTGATTTTAGCTCATTAGAGGAGATGTTTGTCAAAATTAATGAATTTGTTAAACCTTTACATGACAAACAAGCTGATAAACCTAAAGAACCTGTAAGTATTCTTAAAAGAATACCTACAGAATCTAAGGTCAAATCAATAAGTTCACCCGATTTACAAAACAAAAAGGAGAAAACAAAAGTTACTTTTGTGACTCCAAAATTCTAAAAAGGTGAATCCTCTTCATCAAAGGATTCTACAGCAAAGAAGGCACATGCTTCTCAAGGTAAGAAATTTTTGCAGAATAAAAATAATTCTAACGTGACTAATTCTCGTTTTTCTATTATGTTAGATTGTATTGTGAAAAGTTCACTGAAGAAAGTTTGGAGAAAGAAGCAACAAGCAACGAAAAACAAGAGAATTAGACAAGAGTGGAGAGTAAAATAAAAATCTGTGACTGATAGGATTAGTCTCATCGATAAGTCTGTCTGTAATAAAATTTCTGATAAACACTGTGCTAAATACTCTCGTGCTAATTTTCTTTCTTTAAATTCTGCTCTTCATCATGTGTTGAATGCTAAACTCGTATGTAAATCTGATAAGCTTGTATGGTTACCAAAGAACAGGATTCCTACTTTTAAACAGAAAAAGGTTCCAAAAAAGCGAATTCAAAATCAGTTCCACAACGAACTGTACAAAAATGGATACCTAATAATACTGTTAAAAAGTGGGTTCCTAAGTCGAAGACATTATCTTTTGAGAAGTCTAAAGACTCACCAAATGATTTACCAAATTCCAAAGTACCCAACTATAAGTGGGTACCTCACGTTTTTTCTTCGTTTATAGGTAAATCATGTGTGGTACCTTGACTCCGGGTGCTCAAAGCATATGACCGGACAAAGAGAAACCCTCACACATTTTGTTGACAAATTCTGTGGGACGGTGTGGTTTGGGAATGATCAATTCTGTCCGATCAAAGGTTATGGGAGTCTGGAGTACGATAAAATTACAATTCAAAAGGTCTTCTACGTTGATGGTCTTGGTCATAATTTGTTCAGTATCGGTCAATTGTGCGACAAATGATTAGAAGTCAATTTTAAGGCTAATCGGTGTAGTGTTAGATCTGGGGTAGGAAATGAAATCTTTGCAGGTAATAGAAAAATAAATTTATACTCTATAGACTCATCCAATATAAATCTGAAGAAAGATGTATGATTACTGTCTAAGGCAGCATCTAAAGTTCATGGCTGTGGCATCGCCGTCTATCTCATCTGAACTTCAAAGAATTAACTAATCTTGCAAAAGGTGGGTTAGTCAAAGGGTTACCAACTCTCAGATTTCAGAAGGAGCAGTTGTGTGCCCCTTGTGAAAAAGGGAAGATGGTGTGAGCTTCTCGCAACTTAAATGTTGAACACTCTTCAACTAGAGCTTTAGAACTTCTACATATGAACTTGTGCGGGCCTATGCTAGTACAGAGCATTAACAAGAAAAGATATGTGTTGGTCATAGTCGATGACTATTCAAGATACACATACCATTCTTCCTGAGATCCAAGTCCGATGCTACCGAGATCATTATGGACTTCATTTGCAAAATTCAAGATAAGTTGCAACTATCAGTTCAAAGCATTAGATCTGAAAATGGTGCAGAATTCAAGAATAAGTCACTCGAGACATTTCAGAGTTCTGTTAGAATAACTCATCAATATTCAGCAGCTCGTACCCCACAACAGAATGGTGTTATTGAACGAAGAAATCGCACACTTGTGGAATCAGCTAGGACGAAGCTGGCTTACTCAAATCTATCGTTATTCCTTTGGGCTGAAGCTGTAACAAATTCTTGCTTTACTCGATACAAATCAATTATCAACAAAAGATTCGGAAGGACACCATACGAACTGATAAATAAACGAGTCCCTAATGTGAAATTTTTTCATGTCTTTGGATGCAGGTGCTTTATCCTGAATGACAAAGACAACTTGAGAAAGTTTAATCAGAAAGCGGATGAAGGCATCTACATTGGATACTCTAAAGAGTCTGTGGCTTTCCTAGTCTACAACAAAAGAACGAAGACCGTTAACGAGAGCGTAAACGTTAAATTCGACGAAGGAGTTGTAATAGCTTCTGAACACACCAGTTCAGGACCCGAGCATAAACAGTCGACTTCAATGAAGTCAACATAAATTAATGACGAAAAGACTGATCTAAATAAACTTTTTGAAAATTTTTATGAAGACTACTTTGAGAAGACCAAATCCGATGTTTCAATTTTGGTTCCTGACAGGATTACTAAAGATCCGGTCGTAGCCTCTGATCATTCGCATCAACCAATTTCAGAAGATACCGGAGAGGTTTCAACAACAGATGTACACTTACCTGTGGATAGTGTACAACCAATTCAAGCTTCAGAATCTTTTGTAACCCCCCTGAAATCTTAAAATTCAGAATCCCCCACCTCAGTTGATATCCCATCAACATATGAAACAAATCCCCGAATTCCGTGCCTGGACTTGAATCTCAATCAAGACCAACCTCAACCTTACCCTCATACATTCAAATGGACGAGGAATCATCCATCAGAAAACATAATTGGTGATCCCTCAGCCTCAGTAAAAACCAGAAGAGCTACAATGAACGAGTGTTTTTTCTCAAATATTTTGAGTAAGATCGAGCCAAAAACGGTAAATGAACCTCTTCTGGATGCAGACTGTATTGTGGCTATGCAAGAAGAGATCAATCAGTTTGAAAGGTTGAAGGTGTGGAGATTGGTGGACGACCAAAGGACAATGGTCCATTATCGGCACGAAGTGGATATTCAAGAATAAGAAAGATGAACACGGCGTCATCGTTCGAAATAAAGCACTTCTCGTAGCCTAAAGATACAGTCAACAGGAGGGAATTGACAATGACGAAACGTTTGCCCCAGTTGCCAGGATTGAAGCAATTCGAATGTTTTTTAGCATTTGCTGCACATAAAAACTTTACTGTATATTAAATGGATGTGAAAACTGCATTTTTAAATGGGGAATTAACTAACGAAGTATATACATATCAGCCCGAATGGTTTACCGATCCTTCGAAGCCTGATCATGTATATATTTTGGACAAATCATTGTATGGCCTTAAACAGGCACCTTGTGCTTGGTATGATGCACTTTCAAATTATCTTTTGAAATGTGGATTTAACAAAGGTGAAGTGGATACAACCCTATTCATAAAACTTTAGGGTCCTGATAACATAGTCATTCAGATATATGTGGACGATATAATATTTGGGTCTACAAATACTGAGTTTTGCAAGAAATTTGCATTTTTAATGTCCCAAAAGTTTGAAATGAGCATGATGTGAGAAATTAAATTTTTCTTAGGTCTACATGTAAAATAACTGAGCGATGACATTTTCATCAATCAGTCTAAATATATTCAGGACATGTTAAAGAAATTTAACATGGTCAAGAGTACACTCATGAAAACTCTCATGGCTCCGGATTCTAAATCTAAACTAGATGAGGACATTTCAGGGAAACCTGTAGATGTAACTCATTATCGAGGTATAATTGGGTCATTATTGTATTTAACTTCCAGTAGACCGGATATTATGTTTGCTAAGTGTGTCTGTGCTAGATATCAGGCACATCTTAAAGAATCACATTTGGCTGCTGCCAAATGCATTTTAAGAAATCTGAAAGGAACTCCAAACTTAGGTTTGTGGTATCCCAAGGAATCATCTTTTACATTAACTGCCTTCTCTGATGCTGATCATGCAAGTGACAAAATGGATTGGAAAAGCACATCAGGAGCAGTACAATTTCTTGGTGACAAACCCGTCTGCTTGTCATCCAAAAAGCAACATTGTGTATCTATGTCAACAGCAGAAGCTGAATACATGGTAGTATCATCGTGTTGTTCACAAGTGTTGTGGATGAAAAGCCAACTCAGAGACTACGGGTTTACACCTCAAAAGATTCCCATTTACTGTGATTCACAAAGTGCAATAGCAATAGCTTCAAATCCGGTGCAACACTCAAAAACCAAGAATATTGATATCCGGTATCACTTTGTAAAAGATCATGTAGAAAATGGTAATGTAGAATTACATTTTGTATCAACTGAATATCAACTAGCTGATTTGTTTACCAAAGCCTTAGATGAAAAATGATTTAATTTTTTGGTATACAAATTGGGTATGTTGAATCGTTAGATTTGAATATTCAGTTGTTACGAAATATAATTTTAAATTTACAAATTTTTTTACTTCATTCAAAGTGTTGTTAATCTCATGTGATTTAAAAGTTTAATTTTACTGAGTTTAACAGAATCGGATTGTCATGTGCAGGGGGGAGCAGACAGAAATTTTTATCTGATATTTTGAATATCTGATAATTTTTTTATCTGATTTATTGTTGGGGGAGCAGTCATAAAAAGAGGTATACATCTGAGGGGGAGCTCAAATGCAAAATTGAAGGGGGAGCAACATTTTTTTGTTATCTTTTAATTTTTCTTTGTTAATTTTTTTTGTCCTTTTTAATTTTTTTTAATTGTTTTAATTTTGTTTAGTTCTATTTTTTGTTTTGTTTTGTGTTTTATGTGCATGCCTTATTTTTTTTTAATGGCTTACATGTTTAATTTGAGAGATTGGGTTTATGATCTTAACAGAGAAAGTGGGCCGGGTTTTGAAATCTATATTGACTATAAATTTGAATTTCAAAGTCAAAAGTCACTTTTTCGAAACTTGTGTACTGTTCACCTTCATTTTCAAAATTTTCTCTCAAATTCTTCATAGAGAAGAAACCGCATTTCTCAATTGGATTTACATTTCAGAAAACAAAATTTGTAAGTTATTTTCTATTTTTGTTAATGTTTAATAGTTGTAAGAATATTTTGTCGATTTTCTTGTTCATTCATAGTCTGTCTGTGTGTTTACGGTGTTTTTTACTGTGTCGATATGTGTTTGTGGGTTATGTTGATTCTGTTGTTTTTATATGAAACTGATAGTGTGTTTGGATTCTTATTGGTCATATGAACTTGAAAATTAAATTTCAAGTTTCATCTCAAAACACACAACATTTAATTTGATTTTGAAAAACAAAAGTTTCAAAGTGCATAACTCACTGTTAATTGAATTTTTGGGGACATAAATGTTGTTTTTGGACAAATTTCAGTAAACGAAAAGTTTTTAAAACAATTTTTCGAGTGGGCACATGAAAAAACTTTGGCCAAAACACTACTAGAATCAATTTTTGAATTTTCAGTGATGTTTAGGACTTAGAAAAGTTTAAGAAGTTTTAACTCGATCAAACCTTGATTCGAGAAAAATTCAGTATTGATCGAGTTGAATGCTGAATAGTTCGAGAAAGTCTTAATTTAGATCGACTTGGATGCTTCACTATTCGAGAAAGTCTTGTCTGATAATCGAGTTGATCACTCTTAGGGACTTAGAATTTTTTAAAATTCATCAGCCTTGATCAAAACATGGTCTGAGAAAATTCCAGTTACATCCGAGTTGTGTCAATGTATTGATCGAGAAAATTTCTTTTTCATTCGAATTGGTTAAGCTAGGACATAGAACCTTTTTTAAGTTTCTTCAACTCGATTCACAAGTCCTTCGAGTAATTTCTTATTTTATGCGAGTTGATCATCAAGTCTTTCTTTGTCATTCGAGTTGTGTAGTCAAGGACTTAGAAGATTTTCAATCTGTTTCAACTCGATTCATGAGTCTTTCGATAAACTTCTTTCTTTAATCGAGTTGATTCATGCTTCATTCGAGAAAATTTCTATATGATCCGAGTTGGTCAACACTTCAATTCGAGTTTGATTCACATGTCATTCGAGAAATTTTATATGTCATTCGAGTTGTCTTCTATGTCACCCGAGGATTTTCATGAATCATTCGAGTTTCATTTAACATTTTTCAAAAAAAATTTCTAAGTGTGGTGGAATTTTATTTTTTAGAAAAATTTCACATTTTTCAAGAAATTTTTAAAATCTGTGTTGTATTAACATTGGTCTCTTAATGATTGACTTTGGAATCCCAACAATAAATATTTTAATATTATTGTCTGGAATCCCGATGCTTTAAACAATAAAACACATATTTTTCTAATTTCTAGTTAAATGTTTTTATTTTTCTATCTGCAGGATTATATTTGTTTACCTGACATTACTAACATGTTTATTATTTTTACAGGTTACAAATGGCATCCCAAGCCCACACCCAAAATTCTAATTCTTCATATTCACATTCATCCTCCAATGATACACTGGTCTCTAAACCAGTGAAATCAGCTTCTGTTACCCGACCATCACCTTCATCACCTATCCTTGACACCCAACTTGTTAAAACCAAATATTGCCTGCCTTTCCATGATAATAAACATAGACTTGATCCTAAGACTATCAAACTCAGTCATCCTATCATTGTTGACATCCTGATAGGACATCCTCTTGTTTATCGTTTGCAGTACAAACCTTCAATCCCTCAAGTTTATTTGCAACAATTCTGGCATACCATCAAGTTTGTACCTGTCGATGGCAATCATCATTTCAAAGTCACTATAGATCACTTCAAGGCAAAGATCACCCTTGCTAGACTCCGTCAAAACTTATTTCTGCCAAGAAGAATTTATACAATGAACTTCCCAGACTTAGCAGATTTTGAAGATTTTGTGATTGTTGAAGAGTTAGTTCATGATCTTATCTGCCTGGGTTTGGAATCGTCAACAGGTGTATGACTTCTAAACATACCTGCATTGACAGAGGAAGTATTCACTGCTTAAGGATATTTCATGGAACTGCATTTAATAAGAACTACGATTATGCTCAATGCATATGGGAGGACCTCAAGGAAGTTGTCTTGGCTAGAACAACAAACAGAGCAAGGAAATCTGTACCGCTTCAACGATTTATCCAAATTTTGATTAGGGGTATTTTGAGAGCGAATGAGCAAATACCGAAGAGATCAAATATTTAAAAATGCCTGGACTACGTAACGATGAGTCTACATGGGGTATAAGATGCACCTAATAACAATGTCATGCCTATTCCAGAAGCTCTTCTTAAATATGCTGATCCAGAATGTGAGAGTGTGAGATTGTATCGAATAGATCATGCTCTTATAGAATCCCAATGTTATTTTTTTAATTTCGATCTTAGTTCTAGTGTTTTATTTAATTGTAACTCTTATGTTAGAAGTGGAGGGGCCAAAGTGTAATTCATAGAAACTTGAATTAATTCATTTTAAAGGGAAACCCCACCTAGGGTTTCCCACACAGCTTTTCACTTTTACGAAATAGCAGCCGCCGAATTCACAAACATTCTCTCTGACATTCTTTCATCATTATTATTGCATTCATTTAGTAATCATTCTGTTTGCATTATAATATTGGTGAAATCATTACAAAGTGCTGATTATTCTGGGAAGTCGATTTACAACAATTGGTATCAGAGCCTCACGGTGGATTTCAACTGATTTGGATTAAAAATCTGCAAAGTGTTCTTCGTGTTCTTCCCAAAAACCCACGGTTTGATCCAATCTTTCATCTCCTATTCTGTTTTTCGTGTTTATTCATCATATAATCACATATTATTCATCCTGTATTGATTTCGAGCTATTTCTGTTCAATCATTACCTGTTTTTATCATTGAAAAGTTGATTATTATCATCGAAATATAGGGTTGTTTGTATCAGTTTTGGTCTCATTCATCATAGATTTTTAAGTGTTTTGGTTAGTTTTAATTCCCTAAAAGTGTTTAAAATATTATTCCAAACATTTAGAAATATTTTTTAGGCTGAATACTATTTTTTCAAAATTCTGAAAAATCTGAAATTTTATAACTGTTGAACTTCGGACCACACTTCGGACCATATCGGATCTAATTTCGGTCCACTTCCGATCCAATTTCGGGTTAATTCGGACCATAAATTTAACAAATCTCAGACCCCTTTCCGGACTCATCCGAACTTCGGATCATCTGAAATTTAGTTAAATTTCTTTTAAGAACTTATAATTACTTGTGCTTAATTTTTGAATTCCATCTCGGACAATCCGAAATTCGGATCTACATCCGAATTCGGTCAATTTGAGTTGAAAAGTTTTTTAAGTATCGATCCGAAGTTACACTGTTCATCCGAAATTCGGTCCAACCGAATTTCAGTCGATCTGAGTTCTGTCCATCAAAATTTCACTGTTCATCCGAAGTTCTCACCATCCAAAATTCATTGTTCATCCGAATTCCTCATCATCCGAATTCTTCAATATTCATCCGAGTTCAGTGTTGGTACATCCTGTGTGACGATAGCAGTCTAAGTGATTCTGCATAGTGATTTTAGCAAGTATGTGTTAGATATGTTTATATGTGCTTGACTGTTATTGATTGTGTGTTTGAACTTGATGTAACATATTACAAGAAGTTCAAACATAAAGGTCAAAGATTAACTCAAGCATAAGTAAAACATAAGTTTCATCACTTAAGTGTTTAAGTGTATTGGCTAGATTCGAATAGGTAAAGGAAGACATTCGAATCTGTGATAGATTCGAATGTATCCTTAGATTCGAATGAAGGCTAGATTCGAGAGTGTCCTTGTGGACAGACTCGATTGGGCCTTGGGCCAGATTCGAGTTTGGCCCACATCAGATTCGAATCAGGGTCTATAATTAGGGATAGACTTGAGTCATTAGTAGACTTTTAGCAGAATTCGTGAGGAATTAAGCAAAAGGCGATCTCGAGTTTATCATCTAGGTGAGTGCCGTTTCGGAGAGAATTAGTTCGTAGGATCGTTCGTGTGTCGTTCGTTCAGCGTCTAATAGTCTCCGTGTTCCGTTGGTTGAGAGTTGTCCGTCTAACCGTCAACGAGGATTCCGCACTCGTTCACGGATCCGCGTCTAGATAGATCTTGCAGTCGTAGACCTTACAAGTGGTATCAGAGCCTACGGAGTGTTCTTGGTGTTCTTCGTGTTCATCAGATACATTCTAGGTTTCTTGACGCTAGTTGGACGGTTTTGCTCTCAAAAACGTGTTTTCAAGCTTAGCAAATTCATATTCGGGAAACACTTTGTGGTTTTTCACGTTTTTGATCGAAATCACTATTTTTCGTTCGAAAAATAGTGATTTAATCTGCAAAACGTCAAAAAAATCAAAGTGTTAGCCGTTTTTCGAGATTGCGGCGCTCGAATCTATAGGGGTAATTAGGGTTTCACTTTAGTCTCGAGTCTAACCTAAATACGCTCCTTTCGAGTCAATTTCAGCGTTTTTCGAATCTACCTGTTTCGAATCTGTTGCTTCATTCGAATAGGATCTCGAGTCCAGTTTACTTTCGAGTTTGTTTCGAGTCTAGTATTGTTTCGATTCTGTTTTTTCGAACCTGCTGAATTTCGAGTTTGCTGATCTTCGAATCTAAGGACCATCGAATCTAAGGATATCTCGAATCTGACATATTTCGAGTTTAATTGAATTAAAACACTTAATCGAATTTAATCCCAAATAAATTGGAATCTAATTACATTCGAATATATCTAGATTCGAAAGAGTTAATCCACATTAGTTTCGAATTAAATTAATTAAGGGTCAATTCAATTTCTTTCGAAAAGATGTCTAATCTTCAGAAATTCTTAGAAATGGACCACGAAGTTGGGAAGGCAAATGCACCGCCTAAGCTGATGAAAGTTGAGGACTATTACTGGTGGAAGGACCGATTTACAGATTTTGTACGATTCAATGATATGCGCATGTGGGTGTGCATAGATGAAGGGTACATCCCGCCAGTATCTGAAGTTGAAGGCCGTCAAAAGGTCTTGTCATATCAGATGATGAAAGAAGATGACAAGAAATTATTTGAAGCCGAAAACAAAGCTTTCTCCATAATCCGTATGGCTTTACCTCAAGATATTTTGCACACATTTCGGACTCAAAGGACGTCGAAGGAACTTTGGGAGTCTCTCGAGAAAAGGTGTGAGGGTAATCCTCGAGTGCGTAGAAAGCGTACAGAGCTGTTGAAACAACAGTTTGCGATTTTCAAGGCAATTAAGGATGAACAGTTGGATGATATTATCACGAGGTTCTATCATCTGATAACGGAACTTGAAAGTCATGGAATTGAGTATTCGGACACTGACAAGAACAACAAGCTTCTTGATGCCCTACCAGCCAAATGGGCTATGTACGTGGCAATGATTAAGCTGAATGAGGACAAATATTATACTCAATCACTTGATGACATTGTGGGAACGTTGAGGGCATATCACTTCGAGTTGATTAAGGCTGAGACTGATTACGAGCAAGTCCAGAATCCGGCAATGTATTTTGGAAAGACATCTAAATCATCAGTGACAGCTGAACCGAAGAGTGCTACAGCGTTTTTCACCGGAGAAACGTCATCGCCAGCAGAGTCTGAAGACTCATTGAATCGCGCGTTCTTAGGATTAGGAAGATCGGAAGAACCGCAACCTCAAGTCCAACAGGCATCGAACAGTCAGAGTTATTCGAAGATGCCCATGAGCGCAAAGTCAGCGGAAGAGCATCTGAATCTACTTGCTTCTTTTGTGGCCGCATACGGAAATTGTGTTCAAGGGAAAATCAATGACCCAGCTCTATGGGATGAAGATTACGATCAGGTCGACCCTGATGACTTAGAGGAAATGGATCTTAAGTGGCAACTGGCCATGGTGACCCAGAGGGTAAAAAGATTCATCAAAAGAACTGGGAGGAATCTGCAAATGAATAACAAGGGGATCGGGTTTGATAAGTCCAAGGTGAAATGCTACAACTGTCAGGGATTGGGACACTTCGCCAGGGAGTGTCAGAGACCGAAGGTAGAGACATACCAAGGACAGAGTCAGCATCAGGGACAGTATCAAAATCAGTCCCAACAACGACACCTTCCGAGTTCCTCATCTGGACAGGCCAATCTAGCGGGTCTTCTATCCAATGTCACTTCAGATAGACAGTTAGATGGCACGTATGATTGGAGTTCACATCCTGAGTCGAATGCTAGAGCCTTCATGGCTGAAGTCACAGAAACGGGGTGTGATGGGAACGAGCAGACTACACGGGACAGCAGTCCAATGTGGGTAGAGAAGGCGGATGATCAGACAGTGCCGGAGTTTGCTGCTCAGATGGCCAACGTGGAATCTGATAACCCTAAGGTTAGTCTATCTTACTCTCTATTTCAAGAATTATGTGCTTTGTGTGCTACTTCTAATGATAGGTTAAATCTAGTCTTCGAATCACATAAAACCATATCTGCTCAAAATGAGAATTTAAAAATTGAAAACGCTAGCCTAAATGATATAAAGCAAGATTTAAAAGAAAAGCTTAAGGCTAATGCTCAGGACGTAGTAGTTCTAAAGGACAAACTCAGTGAGCAGTGTGTTAGGATAGAACTTATGTATGAGCACGTAGAGGCCTTAACAAAAAGTCTTAAGGACAAGGATATAGAGCTAGCTGAGACCAAGGTTAAGGTAGCAGAGGCAAACAGCAAGTTGGAGAAGTTTAGGAATTCAAGCTTAAATCTAGGGAAAGTCTTAGATGCCCAACGACAGTCTAAGAAGCCCGTAGGTCTAGGTTTTCACGATATTCCTCCACCATTCAATGCAAACTATGTGCCTCAGCCTCAGGAGAAAACTGACAAGTCAGTAGACTTAGAGGACCTACCTGAACCGACACCAGAGCCTATAGTAGAAAATGCACCTAAGGTGGCTGACTCAACCGTCAAGGTCAAGAAAGTGAAATTTGTGTCTTCCTCCAGTGAAACACCTGCAGGAAAACAGAAAATTTCATGGGCTGACCAGGTCGACGAGTCAGACATCATAGCTGTACCAAAGGAAGTAGACACTAGTGAGACACATAGATCTAAGGGAACAAACAAAAAGTCCATGGATAAGATGTCTTGCTTCAGATGTCACGAGAAAGGACATGTTGCTTCTCACTGTCCACTTAGGAAAGCCGATGTTAACCCTAAGACAGTGAATCCAACACCTGTCAAGCCCTCACCCAGTGTGGCAAGCAGCAGTAGTTCTCAACCTACCGAGAAAACTGTGCAGGCCGCACCCAAACAAGGTGTGAAAAACACACCGGTTAAGGTTGGACCAAAGGAAGTGATTAGGACAAATTCACCGAATCGTGTCATTAATCAATCTAGGTCAGCACCACAACAAGTCTATAGGAGCACCACACCTAGCAGGTCACATACTCCAGTTAGGTCTCATACTCCAGTTAGACAATATGCACCGGTAAGAGCTCAAGGAAGAATGGGTGTTGATGCGGGCGCCAAGGAAGAACGACTTGTACATGCTGGATATGAACAAGCCAGAGACTTCGATGGGGCCTATTTGTCTACTATCCAAAGCTTCGGAGACGGAATCCGTACTGTGGCACAGACGCATGGCTCACCTGCACCTGAGAAAGATGAATTACATAACGAAGCATGGACTGGTGCAGGGTGTGCCCATGAAAAGTTTTTAGTTCGAGGATAAGTGTCTACCTTGCATGAAGGGCAAACAGCACAAAAAGACACACAAGTCCAAGAAGCAGAATTCCATAGCCTCAGCATTCGATCTGTTGCACATGGACCTTTTCGGCCCAATCAACAAAAGGAGTATCGGAGGTAGTTGGTACTGCTTAGTTATCACTGACGATTACTCACGTTTTTCTTGGGTTTTCTTTTTAGGTACGAAGGACGAGACGGCTGCAAGGCTCATCGGGTTCTTGGACCAAGTGGAGAACTCATACGAAACTAGGGTTAAATATATTCGTAGTGATAATGGAACTGAATTCAAAAACACTGTAATTGGTGTATATTGCCTATCAAAAGGCATAGTGCATCAATTCAGTGCACCATATGAACCTCAACAGAATGGGGTGGCCGAACGTAAAAATAGAACTTTGATTGAGGCTGCAAGGACTATGCTTTCGGATTCAAAGCTTCCTACCATGTTTTGGGGGGAGGCAGTGAATACCGCGTGCCACATTTTAAACCGAGTCCTTACAGTCAAATCATTGAACAAAACATGCTATGAAATTTTGAATAAACGGCCACCTAACTTAACTGGATTCGAACCGTTTGGATTACCATGCACACTTTTAAGAACAAAACATCAACCGAAGTTTGGTGAAAAGGCTGACGAAGGATACTTCCTAGGTTATGTGCCAAACTCACCAAACAAACGGGTGTTTAACAAAACAACTGGTACTGTGGAGATTGTGTATAACATTGAAGTCACAAGTTATACACATGAACCCCAAACTGGTCCGGACTGGATATTTGACTATGATAAGTTATTTGAGTCATTTAACATTCCTCTGGATGATAATGCAGGTACAATCGAGAAGGACATGGCGACGTTGCATTTGAACGACAATGGCCAAATCTTTCCAAGGACCACGTTCGAATCTACATCCGAGCCTACTGCGACTGTAGATGGATCTCCAGAAGTTGCTGATCAAGGAGCACCTACCACTGAGAATCAGACTCAAGCATCGAGTTCCAACTCTGAGGAAAACGTCCGTGAGGAGGAAAATGTAGAAGTTGAGCCTGTTCCCCCATTAGGTGAAATAGGATCCAACTTAGGAGATAATCTAAGGGTTGATGAAATAGAGACCTCTAGGATTAACAAGAACCATCCAATAGAAAGCATCATAGGAAATCCTAACGAGGGTGTGAAGACTCGGAGTAGTGTGAATAACAACACCGTGTTGTTGTCTATGATAAACGACTCCGAGGCATATCACACATGTCTTTATTCTTGTTTCATATCGCAAGTAGAGCCTAAGAATGTGCAAATGGCACTTAAGGATAACTCTGGGTTGAAGCGATGCAGGAAGAACTTTCACAATTTAGGAAACTAGAAGTGTGGGAGTTAGTTCCGTTACCTCGAGGGGAGATTGCAATAGGAACCAAATGGGTTTTTAAGTGCAAAAGAGACGATCGGGGTATAGTCACGCGCAACAAAGCGAGATTAGTTGTAAAGGGTTTCAACCAAGAGGAAGGAATCGATTACAATGAAGTTTTTGCACCAGTAGCAAGGCTGGAAGCCATTAGGTTGTTTCTAGCGTTTGCCTCCTTCAAAGGCTTTAAGGTATATCAACTAGACGTTAAGAGTGCTTTCCTGTATGGGAAAGTGAAGGAGTTGGTGTATGTAGAACAACCGCCCGGATTTACAGATCCAAAATATCCTGATAGAGTATATCGCTTAGATAAGGCTCTTTATGGATTACATCGGGCACCTAGGGCGTGGTATGAGACTTTATCCAACCATCTTTTAGAAAACGGTTTTGAAAGGGGTAGGATAGATAGTACTCTATTTGTGAAGAGGAAGGGAGAACACTTTATCTTGGTACAAGTGTACGTCGATGATATCATCTTTGGATCATCAGACGAACAGATGTGCAAAGATTTCGAGAAGGTAATGAAGTCTAAGTTCGAGATGAGTGCTATGGGAGAATTAAATTTCTTTTTAGGGTTACAAGTTGACCAGAAGAAGGAAGGGATGTTTATCCATCAGACTAAGTATGTCTATGACATATTAGAACGTTTCGGGATGGAAGGAACAAAGTTGACTGCCCATTTCAGCACGCCGATTCAAGTGAATCATAATCTCGGACCGGGTACTGAAAGTGATACCAATGTGGATCCGACTTTATATCGGGCCATGATTGGGTCACTTATGTATTTAACTGCTTCAAGACCTGATATTATGTTTGCTGTTTGTATTTGTGCAAGGTTTCAAGCGAATCCGAAGGAGATGCATATGAAAGCTGTGAAGCGGATTCTACGATACCTCAAGTCGAAACCGAAGCTGGGACTTTGGTATCACGCAGAGGGAGATCTAGAGTTGGAGGCGTTCACAGATTCTGACTACGGAGGATGCAGCTTGACGCGCAAATCAACGACTGGAGGTTGTCAGTTCCTAGGAGGGAGACTGGTGTCTTGGCAATGCAAGAAACAAACGTCGGTAGCCGTGTCAACGTGCGAGGCCGAGTATGTTGCTGCTGGTAGTTGCTGCTCACAGGTTCTGTGGATACAACAACAATTGCGGGATTACGGTTTGGATTACACTCAAACTCCAATTAGGATAGATAACCAGTCTACTATTGCTATAACTAATAATCCAGTCAAACACAACAAAACAAAGCACATAGATATAAGGCATCATTTTATTCGTGATTGTGCTGAAAAGAACTTAATCAAACTGGTAAAAGTGGCAACAGAAGATAATAATGCAGATCTATTTACCAAAGCGTTTGATAAGTCACGGTTTGAGTATTTAATTCAACTGAATGGAATGCGCAACCCAGAGTAATTTGACCTTAGTAGTAGTAAGTTTATTTTATTGTAGAGTAGTAGTTTTTCTTTCTTTTCAGTAATCTGCTAATTTAGGAAAGTTTCTATTTTTAGTAAGTTTCTATCTTTAGTAAGTTAGTAGGTTAGCTTATTTTACTGCTTTTCTTATGAAAAAATAAAAGAAAAAAAGAGAGAAAATTACAAAAATACAAAAAAAAGAGAATATCAGAAAAAAGAGTTAGGTCTTAGATACATAGGTTCAAAGTGACGAAAATTAGCACCGTCGTTACAGACTCTAAGTATTTAGGCTTTCACACATAATGCAACTAAATCCTAAGTGTTATACTTTACTTAGTTTGATGTGTTGGTAGGCATAATACATATAGGGAATCTCAAGGCTAATAAAATATTCTAGAAATAGTCAAGCGTGTCACTAACTTAGATATATGACCAATCGGTCTTAATTTTTATGTACAAGACATACAAACATTGAGTCTAAATGAGGTATGCAAACTTTCTGGGGATGTATGGCAACATCAAATACATCTGAAAATGGAAGAATAGAAATATCATGTAAAACTGAGAGTCGAAAACATGCAACTCTGTTGTACGTAAGTACAGACCTGTTGTCTCTGTTTAGATTCGGGTTAGCAGACATGTCGCTTTGTTGTACGTCAGTACAGACCTGTCACCGCTATCTGCTAACTTTAAAAGAAAACCTTAAGGCGAACTAAGACACTTTGTTGTATGAAAATACAGACCTGTGTCCGATGTTTGTCTTTTAAAGAAAGTTTGCAAATACCAACAAGTTAGAATCTTTGTCTGTGTGCCTTTATCATAAAAGTATGTCTATGTCTGAGTCACGTAAGATAATTTCCTGATAAATAAAAAGGCCAAGGGATATTCCGAAATGTAGAATGTTTAACGGGGTAAAATACCAACAATCGGCTAAATAGGTATGTCACAACAAACAATCAAAGGAATCAAAAAATTCCTAAGTGTGAAAGTTTAAGTACTGAAAGTTAGTATCAGACATCGCTATCTGATTGAACCTTTCTTAGACTATACTCATCAAAAATATGTTGTTAAGTATTTAGCTTAGATTGTAAATTTTCTTAAGTCTAGATTAAATTTTTGGTCAAAAATTTTATTTTACTTTATTTTATTTTTACCTTAGTTTATTTTATTTTATTTTAGTTTAGTTTAATTTTTACTTAGGTAAAAGGTCAAAAATTACTGAGGGTGCATTCAAAGTTGAATAAAATAATCAATGCGTGAATTATCTTAAGCTTAGGGTAAAAGAATTGGCATCGTTTATCTGGTTACACAATACCGTAGAAAAAGTTGGAAAAGTTGAAATTATTTCAAAATTTTAGAAATTTTTCTAAGTGTTGGTGGTTTCGAATCTAAGACAGACTTGAATAAGGAGTAATTCGAATCTGTCAGTAGATTCGAATCTACGCTTAGACTCGAGGGTTGGTGGTATAAATAGGTTAACAGTAAGTCATTAATTCCATCTGTTTTCGAATCTATACTATCAAATCTATCAAGGCGATTTCGAATCTGTTCCTTCGAGTCTATCGTAATCCTTCTAAACGACATTTTGTCGAGTTTGAAGACTGTGTGTTCGATTCTACTCTTGCATCTAGGTATAATCAACTTGATTGTACAAGATTTATGTAGTTTTATACACAAGTTTAGGCTAAAACATCAAATTTTGAATATTTATGGGTCAAAATAGGGTTTTTGCTAAATAACTAAGTTTGGACCTATAAAATATCAAATTAAAAGCATAAATCGATTATTAGATCCTAGTTGAACTAATGTATGTGATTTACCAAGTTCAAAATGGTTAAACTCTTGGGTTTTTGTTAAAAAATTGGGCCGACGGGGTTTCGAGTCTATGCTTGGATTTCGAATCTGTTCATGGGTTTCTCGAATCTGTCAATAGATTCGAGATGACCATGATATTCGAATCTGTCCATTAGACTCGAATAGGGACTTTTCGAATCTGTCCATTACACTTGAATATGGACACTTCGAATCTGTTACTTTCGAATCTGTACTTTATTTACTCAGTTTAATTTAAATTTTATTAAACTTGGGGAAATTTAATTGTGTTAGATTTTGTATTTAATCAAGTACAAAATAAAACAAATTTGAATTTAAACAAGTTTATTGATTTTTAATGAGTCTAACAGTTTTGTTTATTGTGCAGATATGGCGGCTCGAGCTTTTAACCCAAAGCATAATATGGTCCTTAATCCTGATAATAATATCCCTGAGGCGCAAGGTTTTCGCCAAGTTTTGGATTTCCTAGCTGAATCTAGGATTAGCTATGCGTTGTATCATAACATTCCAATAGTCATTTCGTATGTACGGCAGTTTTATGACCATTTACAGGTTGATTGTACTGTCACCCTGACAGTTCTAAGAACCAGAATTGCTGGACAGCCGCTAGTCTTCTCTGCAGATATGTTGCGACAGGTTCTGCAGTTGGGAACACAGGAACAGGAGGACGGGCCTATTGACTTCCCGTTAAGTATTAGGCAGACCGCGTTTCTGAGGATGGGATATAGTTTGGATGTTGCGAAGTCATCATATATGAAGAGTGGCCTGATAGGGCAGTGGAGATTCTTGGTGCACGTTTTCATGGTTTGCTTTGCGCCAAAGAAGGCTGGATTTGACTACATAGTGTCAAAGATCCAATCTGGGGTTATTGCACTGGTGTATAATCGGAAGTTCAGCTTCTCACAATTGTTCTTCTCGGAGTTCGTCCATCTGCTTACGGCTCCTGAAAGGGAAAGGTTTCTGCTGTATCCAAGATTCGTCATGATGTTGATAAGGCACTTCTTGCCAAATTTGCCACAGTCAGATGACTCTCTGAGCGTAAATGTTATGGACAAACACATTTTTGCTGACTGTTCCTCACATCGAGGAAAATTAGCTGTTCCGATGGCGCGTCCATTGTTTGGAGCGATTGTGGATAGGGAGTTTCACGCCCCGGGAGATGCCAACTGGGCAGGGGTCGTTGAGATTCAACCACAGCAACAACAACAGCAACGTCAACAACAACAACAGCCGCGTGCTCAGCCGCGTGATCCAAGACGCCGACAGAGACCAGCCGCGAGTCAAATCCAGGCATCCAGGCCTTCTACGAGCGAACAGCCCCAAGCACAGGAAGCAGGGCCTTCAAGTGCAGTTCCCGAATCCGAGCAGATTGCTCAAACACTGGAGGAAATATGGGCATCTGGTCCCCATGTCAATGAAGATGTTGCAGCAGCATTAGTGGGTGAGCTGCTTAGTCCCCCAGAAGATGAAGATGATGTATTTTGGGATGTAGAGGAATATGAGCCAGAAAGGGCAGATGAAGGCTTAACATCTTCAGAATCCGAATCAGAATCAGAGGAAGTTCCTGAACCAGCAGCTGCAGATCCCGAAATTCAAATTGGAACCTATGGATCGAGGTTGATTGTGAATGAAGGAGGTTCGAGGAGGCGAGAGGACAGGGAATCTGAGGATTCAGATTTTGAAGAAGAGGAGGTTGCTCCGTTGGTGAGGCAAAGGGCCAAACGTCACAGGTTCATGCAGGGGACATCATCAGAGTCCTATGCACAACCTCAGCCTAAAACCCAAACCCAACCACAAGCCACAGCTCCACCATCACCGCCACCTCAGCATCATGAACCATACATTCCACCACCATTCATCCCATCTCCCATTCAGTCCATTCCATCTACGTCAGCTGCATATACTGAGAATCAAAGATTCATGCAACTCAAAGGACGTGTTGACTTTCAGCATGTTCAAATCATATCCCTTACAAAAGCTGTCGGTGAGCACCAGGAGCATAACTCTAATCTTGACAAGGAGAATGCAGAATTAAGAAAGATTGTGGAGACTGTAAGAGACGAAAACACAGAGCTAAAATCGTTTATTGCTGATCAGTCTTCAGAAATCAGATCAATGAGGTCCCTCCTTGAGCAACTTATGAAAAATCTACAAACTCAGGGGGAGACAAGTTGTAAGGATCAGGAGGTACAGCGAAGAGATGATGATAACGAAGGCAATGATCCCGGTGCAAATAAAGAGAATGAGTCTGTAGATTTTCCTGCAGCTCAAGCTACACAAATTCAGGGGGAGCCTAGTCAAGGCGAAGGAGAAATGGGTGAGGCTAGTTCATCTAAACAACCTACGGACTTTGAAATTAGTGAGATGATTGACGCGCTCATGGATCTCGATGATGATCCTCTGGATGTAGGTTTTGATAATGAAGATGAAGAGCTGGAGGAAGGCGAGTTTATGCAAGAAGAGGTAGTGGACTGGCAGTCAGATGATGAGGTAGTCGCTGATGAGGATGATGAAGCTGATGAGATAGTTGTGCAGCAGAATCCTATTACCCATACCTACATGATTGATGGAAATAGAATTGTCA
Source organism: Centrapalus pauciflorus (assembly GCA_020465985.1). Lineage (NCBI taxonomy): Eukaryota > Viridiplantae > Streptophyta > Magnoliopsida > Asterales > Asteraceae > Centrapalus > Centrapalus pauciflorus. The sequence goes on along the minus strand of JAANYP010002184.1, from coordinate 3,662 downwards.
ATGTAGATATAGTAAATGCTGCATTGAATCCTCAGCCATCGACAGAAGAACCAGCAAGAGAGCTAACTAATGAAGAAAAACGAAAACTATGGTTCAGGGCTGAAGAGAAGGACGTAGCGATTAAAAAGACAATGAGAGTGCCAGGTACTGGGAAGCTGTCTGAGCGAATTTTAAGCTGGTTCTTTGATAGAGATCTGCAGCTATTTGTAATTAAAAGGAAAGACGGGCTTCAGTACATGAGGCGAACATTAAAAGCATTCAACTCCCTGCCAAAGATCGAAATCACTGCGCTAGCATGGAAAGATTTGATAAACATTGGCAATGATCCCTATGCGAGCGTAATTGAAAGAATCATAAGAAAGGTGGGGAGATCAAGGAAATTCGAGCGTTTGAATCCAAGGGTCGGGAGAAGAGTAGAGGATCCGTCACGTATTGATCCTCTAACTGGACGACCTTGGATGAGGATTCACTATAAGCCGGCTAGATGTCTTAGGAAGGTTCCTCTCAAGCCGATGCCACAAAATATTCTGAAGAATCTGAAGTGGTGGTATGCTGACACGGAGACTGGGGAACCGGTCATGGAAGACTTAGAAGAAAATGTTATTCTTAGAGTCTACGACCCTCTTCACCTGGTAAACCTCTCCAAAGATGATCTTCACATTTTGCATGCCTGTAAGATCTCAAGTGATACACATATGGACGGTGAAGCTAATAAGTATGAAAATGTAGTCAAGGTATGTGTCGAGAAAGGTTTGTATGCTGGTAGTATTTTGAATCAATAAATAAACAAAGTTTTTTAAGTCAAATGTGTGAATTATTAGAAGCTATCGTCAAGGGGAAGTCTGTTGGTACATCCTGTGTGACGATAGCAGTCTAAGTGATTCTGCATAGTGATTTTAGCAAGTATGTGTTAGATATGTTTATATGTGCTTGACTGTTATTGATTGTGTGTTTGAACTTGATGTAACATATTACAAGAAGTTCAAACATAAAGGTCAAAGATTAACTCAAGCATAAGTAAAACATAAGTTTCATCACTTAAGTGTTTAAGTGTATTGGCTAGATTCGAATAGGTAAAGGAAGACATTCGAATCTGTGATAGATTCGAATGTATCCTTAGATTCGAATGAAGGCTAGATTCGAGAGTGTCCTTGTGGACAGACTCGATTAGGCCTTGGGCCAGATTCGAGTTTGGCCCACATCAGATTCGAATCAGGGTCTATAATTAGAAATAGAGTCGAGTCATTAGTAGACTTTTAGCAGAATTCGTGAGGAATTAAGCAAAAGGCGATCTCGAGTTTATCAGCTAGGTGAGTGCCGTTTCGGAGAGAATTAGTTCGTAGGATCGTTCGTGTGTCGTTCGTTCAGCGTCTAATAGTCTCCGTGTTCCGTTGGTTGAGAGTTGTCCGTCTAACCGTCAACGAGGATTCCGCACTCGTTCACGGATCCGCGTCTAGATAGATCTTGCAGTCGTAGACCTTACATTCAGACCATCCGTAACATTCTTCATCCGAGTTCTGATTATCCGAAATCCAGTTTCCACCTTCAAGATCTCATTTTTTAAAATCAGATTTATCCACCATGTCCAGAGAAGCACTTGTTCCAGGATCTGAGAACAGACCACCTGTTCTCTATCCTGATGAATACGAGCAATGGAAATCCAGATTCCTCAAATATCTTGGTATGCAGCTAAATGGGAATCTGTTAATCCAATAAATCACCAAAGGCCCTGCACTCTACTATCGGGAAATCCATGCCAGGCCTGAAGCTGACCCACCTGTTCTAGCTTCCAAAACACTTCTTGAACCCGCTAATGAGGCTGAACGGGACAGACAACATGCAGACAAACGGGCAGAATATTTCATATATCAAGCCCTTCCCACCGAAATACTTGTTAGTGTTGACAGCAAGATGTCAGCCAAAGAAATGTGGGATAAACTAGAAGTTCAGATGCTCGGAGCTGATTTGGATAACAGAGCCAAGATCGAGGAAGCTAAGGTGAAATTTTCTGAGTTTAAAGCCAAAGAAGGGGAGTCTCTTCAGGGTACTTCCACTAGGATTTGTACAGTTTGACGGGCCGTCGTTGTGACCCGTAGAAAAAATCCTTATTCCACTATTTAGCTCAGAGAAGTAAGGGTCGAATCCGCAGGGAGTGCGTTCGTAATTAGGGTTAGGCGGCTAGTTTTGTGAGTTTTATTAAAAGCACTTTAAATCGTAAATTGGTTGGTTTGAATGATTTTGTTTAGATCAATGAATTCTTACTATTACTTTGGGACTAAAATTAATGGCAAATAACTAACGCAGTAAATTAACAGCCAAGTGAAGGATAACCATTCACGGAATCACCACGGCATAAGTATTACTCACTCGAATTTCATGCAATAATCACATAGACATAATTAATTGCGCGAGTAAATTACTCATACATGTTTTAACCAATAACTCTCGGCATAGCGCAAGCAATATTCAGTACTTGTCTTAATCCCTAAGCTAATGGACTCGGCACAAATAATAATACTACTATGAACTATATTGCTTTTACCAATCAAAACATACAATCATAATCATAACCGAATGCTTATCATTTGCATACACATAGAATATCTCAATCAATTCAAATACATCAAAACATATAGAAATTCAAGTAAAGTAAACTTAGCTATAGATCCTCCGCAAATGGCTAAAGGGATTAGCCGCTCATCGTATGCTCTTCAACAGTGTATATCTGAGATATCTTATGGCTTGCGAATCACCGTCTTCGTACTTGTATCGTGAATCCACTATGGCAGGTCTTCGCCAACTCTTTTGACACTTTCGAGACCTCTTCAAATGGCTGCCATCGACCTCTATTTATAGAGGTGTCGGATTTAGGGTTTCCATGGCTGAAAACGCATTTTTGTGCCGACCTAGCGCAGCCCAAGCATAGGCCTGCCCCCCCCCCCCTGCGCCTGGTGTGCGGCCAACCTACATTGGGGTACGGCTGGAAGTTTTCAAGGTTTTTAGTCGCACAAGCGAAGCCCTGGCGTAAGCGCTGTGCCCCCCCCCCCCCCCCCCTGCTCGATTTGCGCTGAATTTTCTTGTTGTGTATTGAAATGACTTCCAGACCTGAAACACAAATATGAGGTAAACTTATGATAGTTACGAAGTATATGTGCATATATGAGCCTTTAAAACTACTAAAAACATGCAATAATATAGTCTTATCAAACCTCCCCAACTTAACTCTTGATCGTCCCCGAGCAAGCTTTAGAATCAAAACTAACTATGTACCGACTGTATTAGCAGTGTGTTCGAATAAATCTATGTTAAGTCAGCCTTCGCAATAATGCATTAAAATTTTGAATATAGCCTAATGAACATTTTCAGTTAAAACACATTTTCTCTAAGTAATTATAATGTATCTCACTTTAGGAAATTACTCTTTTAGCTCAAGGTTACAAGCTTAGAACATGTGGGTCTTTTGACCATCTTTTCCCTCTATGCATGTATACGATAAGATATTATATTATCATGCCTTATATCTATTTTCTTTTTAACTCCAGTTTTTACCATAGCTTTTCTAGTTGGTCCATTTAGCGGGATTTGGGTCAATCACTCCCTTACCAGATGGTTTTAGGGGATTAGGCATGAATGGTACCCCGTAGGACTTAATTTCCCGAACC
>JAANYP010002183.1:0-12902 GCA_020465985.1 Centrapalus pauciflorus | reverse complement strand
TATTACTATTGACTATGTGAAGTCAAAAGATAACATTGCGGATCCGCTTACGAAAGGCCTAAATAGAGAGTTAGTTTTGAAGTCGTCAAAAGGAATGGGACTAAAGCCCATGAATGAATAAATTCATACGAAGGAAACCTTACCTTGTTGACTGGAGATCCCAAGATCTTGGTTCAAAAGGACAACCTATTTGTATGAATAAAGTGTGGTCACTGTTGGGGGTTGTGAAAAACTCCTAGTCCATTCCTATATGATTTCTAGAAGAAAATCATTTTAGTGACAATGAGGTTAAGCATTTTATAATGATTCGGTCGAAATCATTTATGCTTTTAATGATTCGGGAGAAATCACCTATGTGAGAGAGAAGTGGGGTCGCTTCGAGTGGAATTGTAGGGGCACAATTCTTAGTAGCTCTCGCAGATGCAGGCTAGTGTTCCATGACCATAACGGACACGACTATGAGGAGTTAACCTTGTTAGGGAGATTCTTGTGTGAAGTGTATTGTCGTCTTCACAAATGGCAGCTCAGTTCAAAGACATGGAGTTCTACTGACGGCTAGAAGGCTAAGTGCATTTCATAAGGGAAGGTTCAAAGGTTTACACCTACCTATCCTATGCAAGATTTCAACCATTGAAAATTCATTGGAATTTTATGTGTCTTCGATCAATCTCATACATGTGGGGGATGATTGGAATGTGTTTTCGATCGATCTCTCATTCATGTGGGGGATTGTTGGAAAAAGTGTGAATTTTTCAAAGGAAAAAGTGTATTTTCCATGTTTTTGGACCAAATATAATTATATATAGTTGTGTTGAAGAGAGGATTACAACGATATAAAGAACGTCCAAAACGGAGCTAAGATGAATGAGATATCGATGCTCAAAGATTGGTGTTTGATGTGGGAAAATGCAAGTTAAAAGTGTGAAAACTTGTCCCACATAGGAAGATGGACCAAACCATGAGTGGTTTATAATGAGGAGCCTTGACAAGCATGACAAGTTACTCCAAGACAAAACTTGGGTCCAAACAATAGCAAATCATTAAACTTGTGTGCACTCGCATCTGCCTCGTACTTTGTATAAGGTATTTTTTTTGTGCGAGCCTCGTTCGTGTCTTGAACGAATCTAGACAATTCTAGAGCCGTTACAGAAATGGTTTAATGATAGAATTATTATATTTAATTATTAATAAAAAATATTTTTTTATTACAATTAAATATAATTAATTTGTTGTTACAACTCATGGTTTAATGATAGAATTATTATATTTAATTATTAATAAAAAAATGGTTTTTTATTATTATTACAATTGAATATAATTAAGTTGTTGTTACAACTCATCTCCTATAAAAGGGATGGAGATGCAAACACCAAAACACACATTTTGATATACTTGGAAAACGCTTTGTATTCTTGAAACTTTTTGCACTTTAACGGCAAGACGTTGTTGCTTCCAAGAACGAAGAACACCTTCAATTCACGTGATTTGTCAGGCAAGTTGGTTACCTCCGGCAGTACACGCTGCTTTGGCTGTTGTACCCTGGGAAACAGACTTCGAATATGTTTTAAGGGAATCGTGTCAAACACGAGACTCAGCCTTTATTTTTCCGTATTGTAATTTACTTTTCCGTATTATTATTTCTTTTACTTGTAATTTTAATTTCAGTAATTTATTTATTTCCGTGTATTGTAATTTCATTTCTGAATTGTAATTCGTAATATATTTCTTATATTTTATAATTGGTATCGGGCACAATATCCCTACAAATACAACCTTATCAAAATATAAAATCATGTAAAATTCCAACATTCAATATATTTTGAACAAGGATCATTTACTAGAAATAGTAACAACTTTTTGATTTTTTTATCATTTATAGCAACATTATTTATTTTTTGTCATTAATAGTATCACTTTTGTATATTCACATATCAATAATATCAACTTTTGTATTTTGTATACTTAATATCAATAACTTTTGTATTATTTTATCATTTATAGCAACAACTTTTTTAAGTTTTGCTATAAATGATAAAAAAATGTAAAAGTTGATGCTATTAATGATAAAAAATAAATAATGTTGTTATAAATGCTAAAAATGCACAAAGTTGTTTTTATTTTTAGCAATTGAATAATTATTGTACCAAAAACGTTTCCAGATGTTCAATTAAGGTTTATCGTAGTATCTTTATCAATCCAATCTTAACTTTTTACCAGGTCCAATTATTTTACCATGTATGATAGTGAGTTAAATCGCATGATCATACGATTGGTTGACTTTTTAAAATGACGATAAAATGTCAAATTTTGAAACATGAACATAAGTAGTTTTCTCAATTTAATATATACGTTTTTTTGTATTATATAATTTTGGGTAAATTACAAATTCCGTCCCTATGGTTATACGCAAATTATGGATTCCGTCCTTTTCGGACTGAAATTACAATTATAGTACTCATAGTTTACTATTTGTTATGGCTTTGGTCCTTTGTCTAATTATTTTTAAAAAAAATGTCCATATTACCCTTAAGAAAATTACAAATATTTGTATTAAACATTTTGTTTTCATATGATTAAATATATATTAATAGACATCTCTCTCTCTCTCTCTCTCTCTCTCTCTCTCTCTCTCTCTCTCTCTCTCTCTCTCTCTCTCTCTCTCTCTCTCTCTCTCTCTCTCTCTCTCTCTACATGTATACATATTATTCTTTATGTGAGACACACGAAAACCGCAGGAAGCTCCACCAAATACACGGTGCATAATCATATGCATGCCCCTCTCTCTCTAAAATTGTTTGGCCTCTCTCTCTTTCTCTCCAAGGTTCCACACTTCTACCACACTGATGATTGATGCAACATATCTATTTTCAGTCCGCGATTTTGTGGGAGTACGGTAGCTCTTTTTTTTTTTTTTTTGAGGAATGGAGAGCTTCTTCTCAAGTGAGACTTTCAATTGATTTGCGTTAAGTGGTTGTCAGAGGCTTCTTTTGGGTTGAATCACCGTTCGCCACCTCCATGGCACCAACACCTCCAAGGCACCAATGTATCAGATTTGTGTTTGATATTGAGTTAAATTTAAGATTTTGAGTTTTAGTCAAAGGTTAGATGTTGGTTTCAATTGATGTTGCAAAGATATGTAGTTCGGTCAGCAATTTTGGAACTAATAGTTCTAATTTGATTTAGAATCTGGTTTGGTTTTGATTTTTCTATATGACTTTGGTTTGGATTTATTTTGGTCAGCAAGCGAGTGATAACAGTTAAAGAATTGGAAAGGAGGAGAGAGAATATGAGACAAATGGGAAGGAGAGATGATAAAATAAATTTTAGGGTAAATTACAATTTTCGTCCCTGTGGTTATATGCAAATTATGGAACAAGTCCTTTTCACGTCTAAATTACAAATTCAGTATCTATGGTTGGTTATTTGTTATGGTTTTGGTCCTTTGACCGGTCATTATTTTTTAATTGACTATTTTACCCTTGAGAGTATTATAAAAAGGGAAAATGACGTCAAATAGTTGTGTACTTTTGATTTTGTACTCATTTATGTAGTGTACTTTTTTTTGTGCACATTTGGTAGTCAAACTTTCAAAAATGTTTCAATTAGGTCGTTAGGTGACTTGGAAACCGGCACCAAACGGTCACCATGCTTACGTGGACGAGTTTTTCAAGAAAAATGGCATATGTACTTTTAAGTTTGTACACATTTATGTTGTCTGCTTTTTTTGTGCACATTTAGTAGTCAAACTTCTAAAAGTGTTTCAATTAAGTAGTTGGGTTACCTAAAAATCGATACTAACCGGTTACTTTGCTTATGTGGACATAATTTTTATAATTTGAAATTAAAAAAACCTAAGATGATTTATTTTTTCTATAGAACTATAAAAAGATTCATAAACAAAATATATATCAAATTGATGAAATATGCTTTCATTTTATAACAATATAATAGAGCATTAATTTTCAACTACTAAACATGATATCTATCAAATGGAAATGATATGTTTTGAATTTGATAAGTATCGTGTTTAAGAGTCAATAATTCTAAATGACTATTTTAATTTTAATTATATCATTTAAAAAATATTAAATATCATTTTTTAATTAAATTATTATTGAATTAAATTAGAAAATGATATTCTTTATTTTTCTAATTTATTTTTGTTGGAATTTAAGATGGTAGTTTAGGTATTCAAAAATTTTTTAAATAATAAAATAAATATAAAATACTCATTTGGATATATACGTGAGATTTAAAGATTTAGAAGGATATATATGTAATAAGGAATTTTGCAAGGATATATGAGTAATATTAAAAGTTTACAAGGATATATATGAATTTCTCCCATTCTTCTATGTCATAAAATATGTCCACATAAGTATCATACCCGGTTGGAATCTATTTTTAGGAAACCCAACTATTTAATTGAAACATTTTTGAAAGTTTGACTACTAAATGTGAACAAAAAAAAGTACACAACATAAATTTGTACAAACTTAAAAGTTCATAGCTATTTGATGCCATTTTTCTTGAAAAAATCGTCCACGTAAGCATGGTGACCGGTTGTTACCGGTTTCCAAGTCACCCAACTACCTAATTGAAACAATTTTGAAAGTTTGACTACCAAATGTGCACAAAAAAAATACACTACATAAATGAATACAAACTCAAAAGTACACAACTATTTGATGCCATTTTCCCTTATAAAAATGAGTAATAAACTTTCTTTTTTCATAGAATAAAGTAATAAAAATAAAAAACCCAAATTGTTTTTCATTTTAGTTATTTTTTGATAAAATAATAAAAAACACAAAAACTCAAGTTCATCCCTGCCAAGTCAAATTTAACACCTCATTGTATCTTTACTTATAACATTATATTTGCAGGACATCATTTCAATAAACATACAGCTACGAAGTCTATGATTTTAATGAAGAAACGATGCTGAGGAATCGATCTTCATCTTTTTTTTTTTAATATCAAATCAGCGTGTGGTATTCCTAATGCCTTCGCCTCCAGGGATGGTCCAGGGACGGGTGACGGAACCGGAGCAGAGGGAGCCAAAGCTGGAGCGTTGACGGGTGTAGGGGAGGGTGTTGGTGGTGCTTCGATGGTGACAACCAGGGACGAGGATGGTCCCACCGCTACCGCCATTGCCGATCGACTTCCCACCGCCATCGATTTTGGATGAGGTTTCAAGCATAACCATTGATTTCAGATCTGGAATTCGAGCATCGTAGACCTGGATTGATAGTAGCAGGTGAAACCTCTCTCCGATTTGTGGTGCTTCAATGGTGACAACCAAGTATTGTTATGATGTAAACAAGCATCGCAACCTTCGATTTGGTTTTAGGCTTTTGTTACAAGATTATCACATCTTCTCTTACTCTGTCTGTCTCTTCCTCTCTCACATTCAAGTTCCTATCAAATACAACCAAATTGGGCTTTTGATTTGAAGATAAGGGTTTTTGTGATGTTTCAATGCGTGTTGTTGAGGTTTTGATTTGGATTATCCATGGCTTCTGGATATACAGATAGATTTAAAATTCTTGGGGAAAAATTATATGAACCATGACCAAAACCTGTTTAGATTTACAAGCAGTAGTTTTAATTTATGGGGAAGACTCAAGAAAATCATTTTGATTTGTAGATAGGATTATGATCCGATGAATACTGATAAGAACATACCATGGGTTTTGATTCTATGAAGACTAAGAAGAATTGAAACAATAAATAACCTTTTAATGAATTTTTTTTATTTTATTTAGCAATTACTTTTATTTCTTTTAATTGATGAGAATAGTTCATTACCTCTTTTTGTTATTTAGTAAAGGGTAAAGTGGTCATTTAAAAAATTATAACCGGTCAAAGGACTAAAACCTTCATAAATAGCTAACAACAAGGATGGAATTTGTAATTAATTGCGATAATGGACCAGATCCATAATTTTCATTAAACCACAGGGACGAAATTTGTAATTTACCCTATAGTTTATTATTTATCTTTATGAAAAATAAAGCTTATTACCTATTTCTATAATATATTTAAGGGTAAGATGGTCAATTTTAAAAAAAATGACTGGTCAAAGGACCAACACCATAACAAATAACCAACTATGAGTACTATAATTGTAATTTCGATGTGAAAATGACGTGATCCATAATTTATGTATAACCACAGGGACGAAATTTATAATTTACCCTATAATTAATTTATGATATAAGATAATAATTTATAAAACCTCGAAAAAAACTTAAAAAATAATAGGGTAAATTACAAATTTCGTCCCTATGGTTTATTAAAATTATGGATTGGATCATTTGACTTTAAAAATTACACTGACAGTCCTTGTGGTTGAAGTTTTGTTACGGGTTTGGTCTTTTGGCCATTTAAAATGACCATTTTACCCTTACTTGTTTAATAATTATTATTAATGTTGTTTTTATTGATATTTCTATTATTATTAAATAATAGACTAATCTAGCAACTTAAAAATACCAGCAAAATTAATTTAATATAAAAGATACAAATTTGAATATTAATAAAGACAAATGAATAATAATTATTATTAATTAAAAACTAAAACATAATCTTTTGAGTTTATATTTTTACTTTAAAAAAAATAAACCTTTGGTAAATCAAAAAAAATAAATGTATATATTGTCAAAAAGTATTAAAATCCTTTTTTGACGTTTTTAAATTTTACATAAACAACTTTTTAAAACTTTCAATAAACGTTTAAAAACATTTTTATAGTATAAACATTTTGAAAAAAATGTTTAAAAACTTAAAACATTTTGACAAACATTAATTGTTTTCGAATGTTTAAAAATTTTAAACATTTAAAAAATTTTTTGAATGTTTATAGAAAATTTATACAAAACTATCAAAAAACTTCGAAAACTTCAAATTTTTTATTGTTCATCAAAATGTTTAATTTTTTTTGTTTTATTATTCATGAAAACGTTTTTTCAACAAAAATATCAAAAAGGAAACCTAAAGTTAAAAGACTATTTTGTTTTTAGTTTTTAATTATCAAAATGATGAAATAACAATTTATATGTTTTTATAGATGTTTTACTCTTTATTAAAAATCATTTAACGTAAAATGGATAAAAATGAATACTTAATAATAATAATAATAATAATAATAATAATAATAATAATAATAATAATAATAATAATAATAATAATAATAATAATAATAATAATAATAATAATAATAATAATTTATTTTATGATTTACAAAAGGTTTACATTTTATTTTAAAAAATCTAAACTCAAAACTTTATTTTTTTAGTTTTTAATTGATAATAATAATTATTTGTATGTCTTTAAAAATATTTTATTATTTATTTTCATGGGTTTTAACACTAAATTAATTTTACTGGTTTTTTAAAATTATTTGAATTATTTTATTATTTTACACTAATAGAAATAATAACAAAAATAACATTAATAATAATTATTAAACTAGTAAGGGTAAAATGGTCATTTTAAAATGCCAAAAGACCATATTCATAACAAAACTTCAACCACAAGGAGTGTCATTGTAATTTTTAAAATTAAAGAACTCAATCCATTATTTCTGATAAACCACAGGGACGAAATTTGTAATTTACCCAAAATAATAATTTATGATATGAGCTGATGGGATTCAAACCATGCTCCTATGATTATGATAGAATTTTCTTTCTATCAAACTTCATCAATATTGTTGTTTTAAAATGATTTTTAAAAAAAACCTTAAAATAATTACATCAACATATGACATTTCAAAATTGGGCTAAAGCATGAAATCTAAATATAGGAGTCAAGGTTATTTAATGAAATTATAATTTCTTGTATTATTAATTTAAACATGATTATAAAAAAAAATCAAAAAAAAATGGTTTTAAGTAAGGTACCTCCGGTACTCCGCAAAACTAATGGTACTCACTTGAACTCAAATCTATATATACATTAAATCAAATGGTTTTATCCAATAAGATTTTTTCTTTTCTTCTGTTTTTTAAATGGCTTTATCCAACTTTTTTCTTTTTTCTTTTTTTAAATTTAAATTTGTCATAACACACCATTATCTTAACGTTATCTTCTATTTAGCACTTTTTTTAATAAATTTTTGTTTAGTCCTCTTTTCACATTTGTTATTACAACATATCCAATGAAATTTTTTATTTTTCTTTTTTTTAAATGGCTTTATCCAATAGGATTTTTCCTTTTTTTCTAAATTTAAATTTTTCATAACACATCATTGTTAGGCACAAAAAGGCCTCAGTCAAATCTGTTCTACATCTGAGGGGGAGATTAATAATCAAACCTGTTGATGCATTTGAAGGTTGAATTTAAGGCTTGTTATATGCCTTATTGAAACCTGAAAATGATTTGCAATATCAGTCTAAAGCTGTTCTATATGTTGCATGTGTTGCAACTAAGACAGTTTGTCCAAGCTGCTCTGTCTGCTGAACAGGCTGGACATAAACTGTCTACGCTGCTCTACACTGTTGAGCAGCTTGGGCGTTTTTAAGTGTTCTGTTCTTTGTGAACAGAACCTGTTCTTTGTGAACAGGCTAAACACTTTATGGAATATGTTTCCAAGTCATCATGTCTTTTTTTTGGCTACAAGATCAGTTTACAAAGTCGAAGACAAAGTGGAAAACAGAACTGCTCAGCCTGCCCACGCTGTTCTGTAACATGAAGACAAAAGGTTATTTGAAAAAGGGTGACCAACCTTTTTCCCTTTATATCAAAATAGGCCTTTACAAAGGAAGAAAGACCAACGTTGCATTCTAAATTAGTTAAAAGGCAATGCAACAGTAGACAAAGTACAAAAAGACAAAAGTTCTGCCACATGTGAGACAGTCTGGCTTTTTTCAGAAAAGTGGCAGAACAAGGTTATGTTTGTCTTTCAACAGACTTCTCCTTTTTTTTCATTCGTCCAATGAAGATGTTTCTCTAAGATCCTCTAAGTTGAGTAATAAAAAGGAAGCTTCTAAGGACAGAAAGCAGTGTGAAGAAAGCTAAGTGCTGAAACAAGAGTGAACGTGCAGTGTGATTTTTCATGCATGCAGCCTTCTGTGTTAAACCCAGCCATCTGTGTGTCTAAGCTGTTTTACATAAGCTGTTCCCTTAAGTCTTGTAAACACAGTGAGTGCTTCTTAGTGAGTGTATTCATTGTATTCTAGTTTGAGTTTGTCTTAGACTAGTGAACATACTGTTGTATCCGTCATCTCAGCTTGAACTATTCCGCATTCAAGCTTGTTTGTAATTAACAAATTGTTGATAATACATACAAACATTGAGAAAAGAGTGTGTAGTTTTTAAATTGATGTATTCACCCCCCCTCTACAGCTTATAACTATATACTTTGGGAACCTCTCGGGACCTACAACTGGTATCAGAGCCAACTTAGAGTGTGTGTCATTCTAGATCTCTCATTCTCCCAAGTTTCCATGGACAACAGTGCTGCAAATTCTTCTTACTATGACAATGGCTCTATGGGCAAACCTCCAAAATTTAATCATCAAAACTTCTCTGGTTGGAGGTGCAGAATGATGCTCTATTTAGAGAATCTGGATGTACAACTGCCAGAGATAGTGATGGAGGGTCCCTATGTGCCAACCTCTGTTACTACCATAACTCCAGCGGTTGAAGGAGCTGCTCCTGAAATCAGGACCTTTGAGAAAGCTAAAGCTCAATGGTCTGATGAAGACAAGAGATTGGTGGCTCTGGATGCAAAGGCCAGAAACAACCTGGTCATTTCTCTCCCTGATGATGTGTTCAAGCAGGTTGAGAAAATGAAGACAGCAAAGGAGATGTGGGATACTTTGTGTACCGTCTATGATGGACTCACAATCACACTGGACAACAAGATCAACAATCTTGTTAGACAGTATGAACTCTTCTTTGCTAAACCAAAGGAGACTCTCACTGAAACCTACACCAGGTTTACTGCTCTAGTGAATGATCTCAAAGCTGTTGGGATCACCAAGGACAGTCTTACCCTGGTAAATAAATTTCTGGACATTTTACCTGAAGAGTGGAACTACTTTTCAACAATCCTAAGGAACTCAGGTACTATCAGAAGTATGGATCTGGTCAATCTGTATGGATCCTTACTGAATGATGAACAGTCAAGGCAACAAAAGAGAAATGCCTTGGAAATGTCCAAAAGAGGTGCAGCCTTTGTGACTAATGTGAGACAGCCTGTAAATCAGGTGAGTGATGTGTTCATTCAACCTGATCAACAGAATGATGAAAAGGAGGAGGTGTCAGACGAAGAAGATGCTGCAGATCTTGCTGAACAAGATGATGAGCAAATGATAGCCATGCTTGTCAAAAGGTTCAACGAGAAAAGGTTTGGAAGAAACATGCTGCAAGGAGGTTCAAGTGCTGGGAAAAAGAAGGCATTTGACAAATCCAAAGCTGAGTGCTTCAAATGTGGCAAAACTGGTCACATAGCTGCTGACTGTGTGTCAAAAGCTGTTGGTCAGTCATCCAAACCCAACAAGACTAACAAGGATGATGGCTATAGGGTTAAGTACCTTATGGCCATGGCTAAGCTGAGGAAATTGGAAAACTCTGTGTCTTCCAATCGCCAAAAGGGACTTATGGCAGAGATATGTGACTGGGAGGAATCTGATTCATCATCTGATGAAGAAGATAATAAATGTCTGATGGCCAACACTGATGTCCCATCAACAAGCAGTTTCAAACAGGATATGGCTGAAGCTGAAGCCTTCAGCAGCTTAGAGAACTGGAATCCTACTATGATGTATAAGGTACAAAATTTTATGGCTTACAGTTCTGAAGAAAAAGTTAAAATGTTTGAATATATGCTTGTTGATTTAAAAGCTGCTGTTGAGAAGCATGATGCTCTACTATCTGAAATCTCTAAGCTCAAAACTGATCTTAAAACCAAATCCAGTAAACTAGACAGTTTCCATAAGTTGGAAACTGAGCTTGATGAATTAAAACACATCAACTCTATTTTACTGGAAGAAAAGAGAGAAACAGATATAAAGCATGCCAAGCTTCAAAAGATAGTTGACTCTTGGTGCCAATCTGCACAAAAAGTCAGCCATTGTATAAGTCAACAGATTCCTGCACAAATCCAAGCCTATCTTGGAGGGGATCTTGACACAACAGCTTCCATTGTTGAGATAAGTAATCTGAAAGAAGACTTATCCACTCTTGGTGAACTTCCAAATACATTCATTCAAAATGTGAATGGTAAACTAATCTCAACAAACAGGTTTGTCAGGCCTCAAAATACTGACAGCTTGTGTGAACTCAGCTCAAAAGCTGATCTTGGAGTTTGTTCTCCAAGTCAGCCTGCTAAGTGCTCTGCTAGCTCACACAAGCAAAAGAAAGAAAAACATGTTCAAACTGAAGTTGTGGATGCTAAACCTGTTGACAAAACAGGTTCTGAGTCCAAAGCTGATGGTAAAAAGCATGTTAATCCTTTTGATGCTAAACACTTTGAAAATAAGTTTTCAAAAGGTAAGCAGCCTGTTTTCAACAAGGGTAAGTCTCATGTTGAAAACAAAACTGCTGTGATTTCAAATAAGTTTTCAAATCATAGTGGTAAACTGGTCTTAAATAAGAATAAGTTTTTCAAAACCAGACACAGTGAGTATGCTGATAGGCAGCATAAATCACAATCCAGTAGGGGCAAAGAGAAAGCCATTGCTCAAACTGGAATAATTAGGAATAAGTTTCCCAAACCTGTGGAAGCTCAAAAGCCAATCAAGCTTCCTGTCTTTGACATCTGTCCTCCCAAAAAGAGGAAAGAAGAGACAGTCAAAGCTGTGGCTATTGAACTCTCCACACAAGCTGTTGATTCAACAAAGAATGCTAAACCTGCTGAAAGAATCAACAAAAATAGCTCAGAATGTGTTTCTGAAGGATCTTCTTCCAAAAATACTAAAAAGAGAAAATGTTACAAATGTGGGAAGAAGACACATCTGGCCAAGGACTGTCCTGAATCTGAGGACATGAGGCCTGTTAACTCTGTTGTTTCTCTCACAGCTGTCACAAGCAGTGTTGGAAATGGCACAGTTACTGAGAATGGTATTCAAGCTGATATCATTCAGATAGGGAATATTAGTGTGGATATTTCAAATCCATCAACAAATGTTGATGAAGTAGGAGAACTCATCTCTGTGACGAGTTCCCCTAAAAATGACTAATAATTCTCTTATCACTCTGCAGGAAAAACAACCTTCCCAGGTTTGGTACTTGGACAGTGGCTGCTCAGGGCACATGACAGGTTGTAAAGAATTGCTGAGTGAACTTAGGCCTGAAAAAGGGCCAAAAGTCACCTTTGGTGACAATGTACAGGGATCCACTGAGGGATATGGAACTCTTAAAGCTGGTGCTGCAGTGTTCAAAAGAGTAGCCTATGTGGTTGGGCTAAAACATAACCTTGTTAGCATAAGCCAACTATGTGATGCTGGCTACAAGGTTAACTTTGATGAGCACCTGGGTTACATATTGGATTCCCAAGGCAAAGTTGTGCTATGTGCTCAACGAAAGAAAGGTGTATATGTTGTGGATTCATTCTGCTGACCCCGACAACTGAAAACCTGTTTCTCACAAGAACAAATGCTGATCTAAACTGGCTATGGCACAGAAGACTGTCACATCTAAACTTCAAGAACATCAACAAACTCTGTAAGAAAGAGTTGGTGACAGGTTTGCCTTCTATGACTTTTGCTAAGGATAGATTATGCACAGCTTGTGAGAAAGGCAAGCAGAGGAAAACATCTTTTAAATCCAAACATAATTTCTCTATTGATACTCCACTCTTCTTAATCCATATGGACTTGTTTGGACCTGTTAATGTCCCAAGTCTAGGAGGAAGAAGATACACTCTAGTAATGGTTGATGAGTTCTCCAGG
>JAANYP010002182.1:73948-87627 GCA_020465985.1 Centrapalus pauciflorus | reverse complement strand
TTGGATAACTAGTATTTAACTGCTGCAAAGACCTGACATTATGTTTTGCTGTTTGTATTTGTGCTAGGTTTCAAGCGAATCCGAAGGAGATGCATATGAAAGCTATGAAGCGGATTCTACGATACCTCAAGTCGAAACCGAAGCTGGGACTTTGGTATCACGCGGAGGGAGATCTAGAGTTGGAAGCATTCACGGATTCTGACTACGGAGGATGCAGCTTGACGCGCAAATCTACAACTGGAGGTTTTCAGTTCCTAGGAGGGAGATTGGTATCCTGGCAATGCAAGAAACAAACATCGGTAGCCATTTCAACGTGCGAGGCCGAGTATGTTGCTGCTGGTAGTTGCTGCTCACAGGTTCTGTGGATACAACAACAATTGCGGGATTACGGTTTGGCTTACACTCAAACTCCAATTAGGATAGATAATCAGTCTACTATCGCAATAACTAATAATCCAGTTAAACACAGTAAAACAAAGCACATAGACATAAGGCATCATTTTATTCGTGATTGTGCTGAAAAGAATCTAATTAAATTGGTAAAAGTGGCAACAGAAGATAATAATGCAGACTTATTTACCAAAGCATTTGATAAGACACGGTTTGAGTATTTAATTCAACTGAATGGAATGCGCAACCCAGAATAATTTGGCCTTAGTAGTAGTAGTTTATTTTCTTTTAGAGTCGTAGTATTTCTTTCTTTACAGTAGTCTGCTAATCTTGGAAAGTTTCTATTTTTAGTAAGTTTCTATTTTTAGTAAGTTTCTATTTTTAGTAAGTTAGTAGGTTATCTTATTTTATTGCTTTTTCTTATGAAAAACAAAAGAAAAAAGAGAGAAAATTACAAAAATACAAAAAAAGAGAATATCATTAAAAAAGAGTTAAGTCTTAGAAACATAGGTTCAAAGTGACGAAAATTAGCACAGTCGTTACAAACTCTAAGTGTTTAGGCTTTCAAACATAATGCAACTAAACTCTAAGTGTTATACTTTATTTAGTTTGATGTGTTGGTAGGCATAATACATATAGGGAATCTCAAGGCTAATAAAATATTCTAGAAAAAGTCAAGCGTGTCACTAACTTAGATGTATGACCAATCGGTCTTAATTTTTATGTACAAGACATACAAACTTTGAGTCTAAATGAGGTATGCAAACTTTCTGAGGATGTATGGCAACATCAAATACATCTTAAAATGGAAAGAATAGAAATATCATATAAAACTGAGAGTCGAAAACATGCAACTCTGTTGTACGTAAGTACAGACCTGTTGTCTCTGTTTAGATTCGGGTTAGCAGACATGTCGCTTTGTTGTACGTCAGTACAGACCTATCACCGCTGTCTTGCTAACTTTAAAAATAAACTTTATGACAAACTAAGACACTTTGTTGTATGAAAATACAGACCTGTGTCCGATGTTTGTCTTTTAGAGAAAGTTTGCAAATACCAACAAGTTAGAATCTTTGTCTGTGTGCCTTGATCATAAAAGTATGTCTATGTCTGAGTCACGTAAGATAATTTCATGATAAACAAAAATGCCAAGAGATATTCCGAAATGTAGAATGTTTAAAGGGGTAAAATACCAACAATCGGCTAAATAGGTATGTCACGACAAATAATCAAAGGAATCAAAAATTCCTAAGTGTGAAAGTTTAAGTACTGAAAGTAAGTATCAGACATCGCTATCTGATTGAACATTTCTTAAACTATACTCATCAAAAAGATTTTGTTTAGTATTTAGCTTAGGTTGTAAATTTAATAAGTATAGCTTAAGTCTAGATTAAAATTTTTGGTCAAAATTTTATTTTTATCTTATTTTATTTTACCTTAGTTTATTTTATTTTTATTTTTATTTTTATTTTACTTTAGTTTAATTTTTACTTAGGTAAAAGGTCAAAAATTACTGAGGGTGCATTCAAAGTTGGATAAAATAAACATTGCGTGAAATATCTTGTGCTTAGGGTAAAAGATTTGGCATAGTTTATCTTGTTACACAATTCCGTAGAAAAAGGTTGAAAAAGTTGAAGTTATTTCAAAAATTTTCGAAATTTTTCTAAGTGTTTGGTGTTTTCGAGTTTAGGACAGACTCGAATGTGGAAGGCTTCGAATCTGTCAGTAGATTCGAGTCTGGCCTTAGACTCGAAGGTTGGTAGTATATATAGGTCAACAGTGAAGTCATTTAATACTTACTGTTGTCGAATCTACTTCCTTAATCTAATCCGGTGATCTCGAATCTGTTCTCGAGTCTACCGTTTCTCATAAATACGACAATCCATCGAGTTTATAGCTAAAGTGTTCGATTCTACTCCTGTATCTAGGTATAATCAACTTGATTGTACAAGATTCATGTAGTTTTATACACCATTTTGGGCTAAATCATCGATTTTTGAAGGTTTAAGGGTCGAAATAGGGTTTTTACAAAATTACCAAGTTTGGACCGATAAATAGTCAAATTAAAGGCATATATCTGTGATTAGTAACTAGTAGGACTAATGAATGTAATTTTCTAAGTCCAAAAAGGTTAAAATCAAGAGATTTGGTCTTTGAATAAAATCGGCGGTTCGAATCTGTTCATGGTGTGTCTCGAATCTGTCATTAGATTCGAGAAGACCAGGACCTTCGAATCTGTCAACAAACTCGAAATGGGGACTTATTCGAATCTGTTACATTCGAATCTGTCTATTATATGCATTACATAATTTAAATTTTATTAAACTTGTAGAAATTTAATTGTGTTGGATTTTGTACTTAAACAAGTTCAAAATAAAACAGATTTGAATTTAAACAAGTTTATTGATTTTTAATGAATCTAATAGTTTTGTTTATTGTGCAGAAATGGCTGTACGAGTGTTTGTGCCTAAGCACAATATGGTGCTTCATCCTGATCATAATCTCCCTGAGGCGCAGGGATTTAGACAAATGCTTGATTTCCTAGTAGAGTCTAGGATCGGTTTTGCACTGTCTCATAATGTGCAGCTCGTTTTACCTTACATTCGTCAATTCTATGATCATCTGCAGGTAGATTGCTCGGTCACGCTGACAGTTCTACGAACTCGTATTGCTGGACAACCGTTGGTATTCTCGGCAGAATGCTGCGACAAGTGTTGCAGCTGGGCACTCAAGAAGAAGAATCGGGACCGATAGAGTTTCCTCTGAATATAAGGCAAGCGGCCTTTCAGAGAATGGGATACAGTCTCGACGTGACGAAGGTGTCCTACATGAAAAGCGGGTTAATCGGACAGTGGAGGTTTTTGGCACATGTTTTTATGGTATGCTTCGCTCCAAAGAAAGCAGGGTTTGACTATATAGTTGCGAAAATTCAGTCGGGGATAGTCGCGATGGTTTATAATCGACCATACAGCTTTTCGGAGATGTTTTTCTCTGAATTTGTTCACCAAATAACCGCACCAGAAAATCAACAGTTGTTGTTATATCCGAGGTTCATCATGATGCTTATAAGGCACTTCTTGCCAAATCTGCCGCCATCAAATGACATTCAAAGCGTTGATGTTATGGATAAAAGGATTTTCGCTGATTGTTCCTCACACAGAGGAAGATTAGCTGTTCCTGTTAAGCGTCCGTTATTCAGAGCAATCTTGGATAGGGATATTCAAGCCCCGGATGTTGCCAACTGGGCAGGGGTAGTTGAATTTCAACCGAGACAACCACAACCACAACAACAACAACAACCACAACCACCGCGCGCTCAAAGGCGTAGACAAAGATCAGTTGCGAGTCAAATTCAGGCGACCAGGCCTTCTACGAGTCAGCAGCCGGAAGCACAGGAAGCAGGACCCACGAGTGCTGTTCCAGAATCTGAGCAAATCGCACAAACATTAGAAGAAATATGGGCGTCTGGACCCCATGCTGATGAAGATGTGGCTGCCGCCTTAGTGGGTGAACTACTTGAGCCTCCAGAAGAAGAGGAAGATGTGTTAAGAGATGTGGATGAATATATGCCAGAGCAGGCTGATAATGTGTTGTCATCATCAGCAACAGAATCGGAGGAAATGGAGGAGTTAGAGTTTGAGGCTCCTGAGTCGGTATCAACTGCACCAACTGTTCAAATTGGAACGTATGGTTCAAGGTTGGTAGTTACTGAAGAAGCTTCGAAGAGGAGAGGTATAAGGGAATCTGATGAATCAGATTTTGAAGAAGAGGAGATTGCTCCCTTAGTGACTCGGCAACGGGCCAAGCGTCACATGTTCATGCAAGGGTCTTCTTCAGCATCAGCTGGCCAACCAGAAATCCCCCAAGAACCTCAGGCCACCACTCCACCACCACCACCACCTCAACCTGAAACATATATTCCATCACCAATCCGCCCAACTCCTATACAGTCCATTCGATCAACATCATCATCATATACCGACAATCAACGATTTGTGCAGCTTAAGGCTCGCGTTGACTTTCAGCATGTTCAAATCTTAGGCCTAACAAAGGCGATTGGCGAAATCCAGGCGCATAATGCAGATCTTGATAAGGATAATGCCGAATTGAAAAAGATTGTGGAGACAGTTCAGGAAGAAAACACAGAACTAAAATCTTTTGTCGCAGACCAGGCCGCAGAAATAAGGGAAAAATTTACAGGCTCAGGGGGAGACATCGTGCCAAGATCCGAATGTACAAAGGCCAAGAGATGAGGATGATGATCAAGACAACCAAGGCAATGATCCCAGCCCTAATAGTCAGAATGAGCCAGTAGATTTTTCTGCTGCTCAGACTGCTCAATCTCAGGGGGAGCCTAGTCTAGCAGGAGAAGCAGGAGGAGAAGCAGGTTCTTCAAGGACTTTAGATAGCGACATGATAGATGCGCTGAAAGATATTGAGGAAGAGCTTATGTAATTCGACTTTGAAGATGAAGTTGAAGAGTTGGAGGAAGGTGAATTCATTCCAGAGGAGGTTGTTGACTGGAAATCGGACGACGAAGTAGTAGATGACGAGGACGATCATGTCAACGAGGTGATAATCAATTCACAACCTGTCACGGAACTATATGTGGGCCATAATCATAATGTGATTGATATAGACTACATCAAGATAGTCTCAGTTGAAGACAATGAACTTGAAGAGGCAGAGAAAGAGCCATCTAGAGCTGAGTTGATAAATCTTTGGTTTAAGAAGGAAGAAAAGAAAGATCAGCTGAAGATGAAAAAGAAGATGAGAGTTCCGGGTGCTGGAAGTTTTTCAGGAGGGATAATAAGCTGGTTCTTTGACAGAGAATTGCAGCTGTTTATTTTGAAAAGAAGAGATGGCCTCCAATACTTGAGGCGAACACTGAAAGCTTTCAATACACTGCCCAAGATTGAAGTTAAAGAGTTAGCCTGGAAGGAGCTGATTAATATTGGAGATGATAAGTATGCAGAAGTGATTGAAAGAATTATAAGGAAAGAAGGGCGATCAGGCAAATTTGAGCGACTCAAGCCAAGGACCGGAAAGAGGGTCGAGGATCAGTCGAGAACAGATCCTCATACAAGTAGGCCATGGGCCAGGATGGTATACAAACCTGTGAGGTGTCTGAAGAAAGTACCTATGAAATCGATGCCACAGAATATTTTGAGCAACATGAAATGGTGGTACGTCGATAATGACACTGCTGAAGCCGTCATGGAGGATCAAGACGAGAAGGTCATTATGAAGGTATATGATCCACTGCATTTGATAAATCTATCAAAGGACGACCTGAAGAAGCTACATGATCAGCCTATCTTCTTTATTGAAGCATGGAGATCTGAAGCCAGGAAGTTCCAGAAGGTAGTTAAAGTTTGTATAGATGCTGGTTTATATGCAGGCAGTAGTATATATAGTTCTAGTACTTAAACTTGATGTAAATAGTTAGAAGCTATCGTCAAGGGGGAGTCTGTTGGTACACCCTGTGTGACGATAGCAGTCTAAGCAGTTTAACATTTTGGTTTAAGTAATATTCAGAGTATTGGAAATTAACTAGTGTTTGATATATATGTGTTTATGTAGGTTTGTCAGTTATTGATTGTGTGTGTTTGAACTTGATGTAACATATTACAAGAAGTTCAAACATAAAGATCAAAGATTAATTCAAGCATAAGTAAAATCATAAGTTTCAACACTTAGGTGTTTTAGTGAATTAGTTAGATTCGAATTATATAAGGCTTGGCATTCGAATCTGTGATAGATTCGAATGTAGCCATAGATTCGAATATGACCAGATTCGAGAGTGTCTTTGTGGACAAACTCGAATGGGCCTTGGGCCAGATTCGAGTTTGGCCCACATCAGACTCGAATCAAGGTCTATAATTAGGGATAGACTCGAGATATAATCAGACTTTTGGCAGAATTCGTGAGGAATTAAGCTTAAAGCGATCTCGAGTTTATCATCAGCGTTAGTGCCGTTTCGGAGAGAATCAGTTCGTAGGATCGTTCGTGTGTCGTTCGTTCAGCCTCTGATAGTCTCCGTGTTTCGTAGTTGAGAGTTGTTTCCGTCTACCCGTTAACGAGGATTCCGCACTCGTTGACGGCTCCGCGTCTAGATAGATATCGTAGTGGTAGACCTTACAAGATCCATTTCCTCAAGATCGTCAGGGTCTACCTGATCATAGTCTTCATCCCAGAGTGCATGATCGTTTATTTTCCCTTGAACGCAGTTCCCGTAAGCGGCCACAAATGACGCAAGCAAGTTCAAATGTTCTTCGGCCGATTTAGCGCTCATGGGCATCTTAAAGTAGCCCTGAGATGTTGATGCCTGTGTTGCTTGAGGTTGCTGCTCTTCCGATCTTCCCAACCCTAAGAACGCTCTATTCAGTGTGTCATTAGTCTCTGCTGGTGACGACGTTTCTCCGGTGAAAAACGCTGTAGCAGTCTTCAGATCAGCTGCCGCAGAAGGTTTTGTTGATTTTCCAAAATACATGGCTGGATTTGGACTTGTTCATAATCAGTTTCGGCCTTCAGTAGCTCAAAATGATAAGCCCGCAGCGTTCCCACTATATCCTCCAATGATTGGGTATAATACTAGTCTTCGTTAAGCTTAATCGTAGCCACATACATCGCCCATTTAGCTGGTAAGGCATCAAAAAGCTTATTGTTCTTTTCTATGTCATTATACTCAATCCCATGACATTCAAGCTCTGTCAGCAGATGATAAAAGCGGGTGATGGTGTCATCCAGCTGTTCATCCTTCAAAGCCTTGAAAATAGCAAATTGTTGTTTCAACAACTCCATGCGCTTCGTTCGAACTCTCGGATTACCCTCACACCTCTTTTCCAGCGACTCCCAAAGCTCCTTTGATGTCTTTTGAGTGCGGAATGTGTGTAGTATATCCTGAGGCAAAGCCATTCGAATAATCGAGAAAGCTCTGTTCTCGGCTTCATATAGTTTCTTATCAGCCTCCTTCATCATCTGGTATGATAAGACTCTTTGACGGCCTTCGACTTCTGAGATAGGTGGAATGTATCCTTCGTCAATACATACCCACATTCGCATGTCTTTGAAACGCACAAAATCGGCAAACCGATCTTTCCACCAATAGTAGTCTTCCAATTTCATCAGCTTAGGCGGAGTATTAGCCTTCCCGACCTCATGATCCATTTCCAGAAACTTTTGAAGATTTGACATTGTTTCAAAAGTAATTGAATTGAACTTAATAAATTTAATTCGAAACCAATTTAAGTTAATTCTTTCGACTTTAGATAGATTCGAATATAATTAAATTTAAATTTATTTGGGAATAAATTTGATTAAGTTTTGTAATTCAATTAAATTCGAACTTGATGACAGTTTTGAAAGTCTCCAAACTCGAAGGTCAAGGCAAACTCGAATACCCTGAAGATTTGAATCCCTGTTCGACTATAGTCCAAACTCGAAGCAAACTCGAATCACAGCAAACTCGAGACTCCTAATCGACTTTAGCACAAACTCGAAGTAAACTCGAAACACTCTTTATCAAACTCGAAAGGAGCGGATTTTGGTTAGACTCGAGACTAAGAATAACCCTAATTACTCCTAACAGATTCGAGCGCTGCAAACTTGAAAAACGGCTAATACTTCGATTTCTTAACGTTTTGCAGATTAAATCAATATTTTTACAACGAAAAATATTGATTTCGATCAAAAACGTGAAAAACACGAATTGTTTCCCGAATGACAATTTGCTAAGCTCAAAAAACACGAAAAACACGAATTTGAGAGAATAACCGTCCAAAAGCGTCAAGAAACCTAGGATATATCTAGATGAACACGAAGAACACCAAGAACACCCCGTAGGCTCTGACACCACTTGTAAGGTCTACACAACACGGATCTCTCTAGACGCGGAACCGTCAACAAGTGCGGAATCCTCGTTAACGGGTAGACGGTAACAACTCTCACTAGGAACACGGAGACTATCAATAAGCTGTACGAACTATGACGGACGCACCTACGAATTGATTCTCTCCGAAACAATACTAAAACCACTGATAAACTCGAAATCGCCTTTTGCTTAATCTCTCTCGAATTCTGCAAAAAGTCCCTTAATGATTCGAGTCTATCCCTAATTATAGAGGTTAATTCGAGTCTGCCATGGGCCAAACTCGAATCAGGCCCAAGGCCCATTCGAGTTTGTCCTCTGGACACTCTCGAATCTACCTTATGAGGAACATTCGAATCTGCCTAGGAATACATTCGAATCTGTCATAGATTCGAATGTTAATCCTTATAGAATTCGAATTTACTCTTTCACCTATTTAACTTAGAAATGAAACTTATGTTTTTAACTTATGTTTGATTTTATCTTTGATCTTTATGTTTGAACTTCTTGTAATACGTTACATCAAGTTCAAACATACAATCAATAATAATTATCAAACATACATAAACATTGTTAGGCACAAAAAGGCCTCAGTCAAACCTGTTCTACATCTGAGGGGGAGATTTATAATCAAACCTGTTGATGCATTTGAAGGTTAAATTTAAGGCCTGTTATATGCCTTATTAAAGCCTAAAGATGATTTGCAATATTAGTCTAAAGTTGTTCTATGTGTTGCATGTGTTGCAACTAAGACAGTTTGTCCAAGCTGCTATGTCTGCTGAACAGGCTGGACATAAACTGTCTACGCTGCTCTACACTGGTGAGCAGCTTGGGCACTTTTAAGGTGTTCTGTTCTTTGTGAACAGAACCTGTTCTTTGTGAACAGGCTAAACACTTTATGGAATATGTTTCCAAATCATCATGTATTGTTTTTTACTACAAGATCAGTTTACAAAGTCGAAGACAAAGTGGAAAACAGAACTGCTCAGCCTGCCCAAGCTGTTCTGTAACATGAAGACAAAAGGTTATTTGAAAAAGGGTGACAGACCTTTTTCTTATATCAAAATAGGCCTTTACAAGGAAGAAAGACGCAAAGTTGACATTCCTAAAATGGTTAAAGGCAATGCAACAGTAGAAAGTAAAAAGACAAAAGTTCTGCACAAGAGAAGGCAAGTCTGCTTTTCAGAAAAGTGCAGAAAAGTTATATTGTCTTTTCAAACAAGACTTCTCCTTTTTTCATTCTGCCCAATGAAGATGTTTCTCTTAGATCCTCCTGAGTGAGTATAAAAGGAAGCTTCTTAAGGACAGACGAGTGTGAAGGAAAGCTAAGTGCTGAAACCAAGAGTGAACGGCAAGTGTGTGTTTTCAGCATGCAGCCTGCTGTGTAATTCAGTATCTGTGTGACTAAGTGTTTTACATAAGCTGTTCCTTAAGTCTTGTAAACCACAGTGAGTGCTTCTTATTTGTTTATTCATTGTTATACGTTTGAGTTTTGTCTTAGACTAGGAACATACTGTTTGTATCTGTTCATCTCAGCTTGAACTATTCCGCATTCAAGCTTGTTTGTAATTAACAAAATTGTTGATAATACATACAAACATTGAGAAAATGTGTGTAGTTTTTTATAGCTGTATTCACCCCCCCTCTACAACTTAAAGCTATATACTTTGGGAAACCTCTCGGGACCTACAACTGGTATCAGAGCAGTTTTAGAGTGTGATGTCCATTCTAATCTCTCATTCTCCCAGTTTCCATGGACAACAGTGCTGCAGGTTCTTCTTACTATGACAATGGTCTATGGGCCAACCTCCAAAATTAATCATCAAAACTTCTCTGGTTGGACGTGCAGAATGATGATCTATTTAGAAAATGGATGTGCAACTACCCAGAGATAGTGATGGAGGGTCCCTATGTGCCAACCTCTGTTACTACAATTAACTCAGCGGTTTGAAGGGGAGCTTCTCCTGCATCAGGCCTTGAAAAAAGCTTAAAGCTCAATGGTCTGATGAAGACAAGGAGACTGGTGGCTCTGGATGCACAAAGGCCAGGAACAACCTGGTCTTTCTTCCTGATGAGTGTTCAAACAGGTTGAGAAAATGAAGACAGCCAAAAAGAGATGTGGGATACTTTGTGTACCCGCTATGATGGCCCCACAATCACACTGGACAATAGGATCACAATCTTGTTGACAGTATGAACTCTTTCTTTGCTAAACCAAAGGAGACTCTCACTGAAACCTCACCAGGTTTACTGCCCTAGTGAATGATCTCAAGGCTGTTGGATTACTAAGGGATAGTCTTACCCTGGTGGACTAAATTCTGGCTTCTACCTGAAGAGTGGAATTACTTTCTCAACAAATTCTAAGGACCTCAGGTACTATCAGAAGTATGGGATTGTCAAATCTGTAGGATCCTTACTAAATGATGAACAGTCCAGGCAACAAAAGCGAGAACATGCCTTGGAAAATGTCCCAAAAGAGGTGCAAGCCTTGTGGCTAAAGGAGACAGCCTTAAAATCAGGTGAGTGATGTGTTCACTTCAAACCTTGATAACAGGCCTGATGCCACGGAGGAGGTGTCAGCTGACGAAGATACTGCCGATCTTGCTGAACAACGATGATGAGCAACTGATAGCTATGCTGTCAACAAGGTTCACAAGGAAAAGGTTTGGAAGAAACCATGCGCAAGGAAGTTCAGTGCTGGCAAACATAAAAGCATTGATTAAATCCACGCTGCGTGTTTCAAATGTGCCAAAATACTGGTCATATAGGGGGCGGACTGTGTAGTTCACAAAAGCTGTTGGTTCCGTCATCCAAACCATACAGACCAACCAAGGCGATGGTTCTTAGGGTTAGACCTTATGGCATGGCTACAGCTGCGGAAGTTGGAAAAACTCGTGGGTTTCCACCCGCAACAGGGGTTATGGCAGAGGGGATTGTGAATTGGAGGAATCTGATTCATTATCTGATGAAGAAGACAATCAAGTGTCTGAGGCCAAAACACTGATGTCCCCATCAACAAGCAGTTTCAAAACAAAGGATATGGGCTGAAGTTGAAGCTTTCAGCCGCTTAGCGAATGTAATTTCCCTACTATGATGTATAAAGGTCACAACATTTATGGCTTACAGTTCTGGAAGAAAAAGTTAAAATGTTTGAATTTATGCTTGTTGCTCTAAAAGCTACTGTTGCGGAAGCATGATTGCTTACTATCTCGAAATCTCTAGCTTAAAAACCTGATCTTAAAACTAAATCTAGTTAAACTGGGACATTTCCCTAAGTGGAAACTGAGCTTTGATGATTCAAACACATCAACTCTATTTTACTGGCAGAAAAGCGAGAAACGATATAAAGCATTGCTAAGCTTCAAAAGATAGTTGACTCTTGGTGCCAAATATGCACACAAGTCAGCCATTGTATAAGTCAACAGATTCCTGCACAAATCCCACGGCCCTATCTGGAGGGGATCTTGACACCGCAGCTTCCATTGTTGAGATCACTAATCTGAAGAAGATTTTTATCCCACTCTTGGTGGAACTTCCAAACAATTCATTCACCAATGTGCATGGTACACACCAATCATTCAAACAAATAGGTTTGTCAGGCCTCAAAAACCACTAACAGCTTGTGTGCATTTAGTTCAAAAACTGATGTTGGACTGTGTTCTACATTCAGTCAGCCTGCAAGTGCTCGCTGGTTCACACAAACAGCACAAAAAGGAAACATGTTCAAATTGAAGTTGTGGCTACTTTAAAACCTGTGACAAAACAGGTTCTGAGTCCAAACGCTGATGATAAAAAGGCCGTTCATCCTTGATGCTAAAACACTTTGGACAAAACAAGTTTTCAAAAGTAAGCAGCCTGTTTTCAACAATGGGTACGTCCTCAGTTGAAAACAAAAAAAACTGCTTGTGATTTCAAATCAGTTTTCAATCATAGTGGAAAACTGGTTTTAATAGAATAAGCTTTTCACCAAAACCAGGGACAACATTGAATATTGCTGCTAGGCAGCATAAATACAATTCAGAGGGCAAAGGCACCGCCATTTGCTTCCAAACTGAGATAAGGGGATAAGTTTCTCAAAAAACCTGTGGAAGGCTCATGTAGAAGACCTAATTCCGTCAATGCATCCCTTGCTCTCGTTGATATCTGGTCCTGTGCATGACAAAGATGTCTGTGATGAGACTTTCCCGGATGACTTCCTTTTTCTGTGCGGGATACCTCTCTCGTCGTATTTTCTTTTTCCCCCTATCGCCAGGTACATTGAGCGCGCCCCCCCAAGTCTGCTGGCCTACCTTTGCAAACTATTTTTCCACCCACATCCTTAACTAGCCTGTTGACTTTTTGTTCAAAATTTATCGTACTAAAATTGCTAAAAACAACTGCTTTTGAAAGAATCAACAAAAATAACTCAGAACTGTGTTCTGACCAGATCTTCTTCCTACAAACCCTTTAAAAAAGAGGGAAAATGTTACAAATGTGGGAAGGAAGACACATCGGCACGATTGTCCGGAATCTGCGGAATGAGGGCCTGTTTGACTCGCTGTTTCCACCCTACATTGAACACCGCAGTGTTGGACATGTCACAGTCCACTGGAAAGTGTTCTTCACAGCTGATACATTCTCAAATAGGGCATATTAGTGTGATATTTCAAGTCCATCAACAATGTGTGATGATGAAGTAGTAGTAGGCGAACTCATCTCTGTGATGGTTTTCCCTAAAAATGGACTAATAATTTTTATCACTCTGCAGGCAAAAACACAACCCTTCCCAGGTTTGTACTTGGACAGTGGCTGCTCAGGGCACCAGAACAGGTTCGTTAAAGAATTGCTTAGTGAACCTCAGGCCTGACAAAGCGGCCCACAACGTCACCTTTGGGTGACAATTGTACAGGGATTCCCCTGAGGGGATATGGAAAACTCTAAAAGGCTGGTTGCTTTGCCGTTGTTTCAAAAAGAGTAAGCCTATGTGCGTTGGGCTCTACAAACATAACCTGTTAGCATAAGCCACACTGTGTTGATGCTGGTACCCGGTTAACTTGATGAGGCACCTGTGTTACATATTGGATTTCCCAAGGGCCAAAGTTGTGCTATGTGCTCACCGAAAGACAGGTTGTTATTATGTTTGTTGATATGCATTCTGCTGTGACCCACAACTGAAAACCTGTTTCTCACAAGAACAAATGTTTGCTCTGAATGGCTATGCACAGACGACTGTCCACCATCGAACCTTTCCAAGAACATAACAAAACTCTGTAAGAAAGACGTTGGTCCAGGTTTGCCTTCTATGACTTTTGCTACGGAAAGATTATGGCACATTTTGTTGAGAAAGGCAAAAGCAGAGCAAAACATTTTTAATAAATCCCAACATAATTCTTCTATGATACTCCAAATCTCTTAATCCTATGGACTTGTTTGACTGTTA